>VXBR01011082.1:559-38587 GCA_013400215.1 Cisticola juncidis
AAAAAAAAAAAAAAAGGCAAAAATAAAAAATCTGTGTATATTCCATTGATTCAATTTTGTCTTCAATTTAATGCTGTTTTGATATTGGGGAGAGCAGGAGTGATGCATGCAGGCACAGGTCACATCAGAAAACTGAGATGCAGCAGTTGTGCCACCACAAAATCAGAATCATAAAGTGACAAAATGGTTTGGGTTGGAAGGGACCTTAAAGATCATCTAGTTCCAAACCCTGCCATGAGCAGGGACATCTATTGACCAGGTTGCTCCAAGCCCCATCAAACCTGGCTTTGGGCACTCCAGAGACGGAATCAGAGCTCCACGTGGGGCTTCACAAGAGTGGAGAGGAGGGACAGAGGGGTGTGGAAAATGAAAAAAAAAAAATCTACAAATTCAAGGGGCAAAGCAAACAGAGAATCTTTTAAAAAATCACCCATGATGGAGAGGAGCATGTGAATTTACATATTTTGGAGTGCCCTACCCTTCCTTAATCTCCACCAGACACTCATAAAGTCAACAAAGGGTGAAAGAGGAAGGGAGACCCACACACTAAGGAAATGAAGAGGGAAGTGACTTCATTACTCTCCAGAGTGAACATCAGCCCTGCTCTCCAAATGGGAAGGTGCTGCCATTTTATTTCTCTTTACTGAATGTCTGCTGTTCCTGTCCCTTGTTAGCACAGCTGGAACAAGACTCTGGGATGTCACAATTTGGAGGCAGTAACTCTGAGCAACCTGATCCATGGCAGTGGGGTTGGAACTGGGTGATCTTTGAGGTTCCAACCCAAACCAGTCCATGATTCTATGATTTATTTTCTCACGGTTGCAAAGGAAGTTTCTGTACCCACACTATGAATCCAAACTTTTGCTCTCCTAGAGCCAAGTTTCTATCTACCACTAAAGAAAGATTAATATCCTTGCTTTTCCAACAAACCCTTGGGCTGGATATGAAAGAGACTCAAGGATCAGAAATATTGCTTCTGTTTTCTGATATGCTAGAAAGGTTTCTGTGGGATTTTCTGCCTTCTCACCTTTCCCAGCTCTCTCGAGTTGAATTAAGGAGTTCCTTCTGAGTTAATTCACGTATGTATATAGGCTAATCAAATGGCACAAAAGCAATTACATGAAGGACCCCAAATGAACAGAGATAATGAAATGTCTGACATTGTGGTCTTTGCAGGCCAGGAATAAAAATACTCAGTGAAGATGAAGGTTCTCCCAGTAGAGGATATCCATTTCTATTTCAAATATAGATTGTAGCTTAGGGTATGTGAAATTTGCTGGCCAGACATCCCGAAAGCAAAAAATAAATACAATTCAAAAGGTTAACATAAAAGGGACGCAAACCAGAGCAGAATTATCCAACAACAGTAATCCACAGTCCTGTCCAAGAAAAGGTTTTTATGAGTAACAAATCCCTTTTCTTTCTGCAAGAGCTGGGCAATAATCACAGTGACTTGATGCAATTGTCACAGAGTGTTTCATGTCGTGGGTACCTGTCCAACAGGAACTATTTGTCTGTATTGCACATTTATTTTGCTCTCCAACAGCTCCAAGGAGCCATTGGTCTCTACAGTAGCAAACTGCAAAAAGTCAGATATATGAGTTCTTACAGCAACCTATGAAAAAAAAAAGTTATTATTTTTTTATATGCAATAAAAATGCTTGTTGGGGACACTTAGTCTTTTTAAAATAAGAAAATAAAATGCATTTAATATTTACAGCTCCATTTTTTTGCAGCTGCTGAGAAGTACCAAGTCACCAAAGATATGGAAATCCGTCAGCAAACTCCAAACTCAGTTTGTTCCAGGCTGACTTTTCCTTTAGCATCTCCTGCTTCCTGCCCCAGGCTGCAATGTATAAACTAATAGCAGAAGTGAGGGAAGTAGTTGTAATCTATCACCCTGACTGATACCAGCCCCAGGAAAGGCAGTTTATTGCAGGTGGTATGTTATCTTCAAAAATAGAAACCGTGCAAAGATTATGACAAAAACTTCAACACTTTCTACACTTTGTTTGCAGCACTATTAATTCTCCACTCTGGATTTATTTCCATGAGGGTCATGCAGCCAGGAAAAAAAAAATACAATGGAGGAATTCATTTTCTTTTTAGGAGTGTTCTGGGAAGCCAAGCAATTAGAGCAATCTTAAAATGTCATGTATTATCAATTGCTGCTCAATTCTTTTACTTAAATAAAATACTGATTGCAGAGTCTGATCTGCAGCTATCAACAGAGTGATTCATTTAGGTGCTCTATTTATTCTTGACAAATTAAAAAAGAACATCTAACTTTAACTGAAAGGAGAAAGACAAAGGGACAAGGGAAACACAGAGCACCTTTTTACAACTCACTGCTGTTCTGCCAATCCTCTGTTCAGAAATGGCTGAGGCTGCTGTGCCCTGTACAGAGTTTGGAGACAACTCAATCTTTATTACAAATGGAGTTCATGGGTTTGGTGCAAGAGAGGAAGGGAGTCACAACCTCTTATAGAGGTCACTGAAGGTCAGAATCATAAAATCATAGAAGGATTTGGGCTGGAAGAGACCTTACAGACCATCTGGTTCCAATCTCCTGCCATGGGCAAGGCACCTGGACCAGGCCAGTCAAAGCCCAGTCCAGCCTGACCCTGAGCACCTCCATGGATGGAACATTCACAACTCCTCTGGAAAACCTCTTGCAGAGGTTCATTTCCTCTTGTAGGAAGGAATTTCCTCCTAATATATAAACTAAACCTATCCTGCTGCAGCTCAAAGCCATCATCCCTTGTCATGTCCCTCTGTCCCTTGTCCCAAGTCCCTCTCCAGCTCTCCTGGAGCCCCTTCAGGCTCTGGAAAGGGCTCTAAGTGGAGCTTTTTCTTCTCCAGGCTGAACACCCCCAGCTTTCCCAGCCTGTCTACAGAGCAGAGGCTCTCCAGCCCTTTCATCAGCTTCGTGGCCTCCTCTGGACTTGTTTGAAGGGTTCAACATCTCTCTTGTGCTGGGGGTCCCAGAGCTCCAGGTGGGGTCTTTCAAAAGGAGAGATTTGTCCTCTTTCTTCAGGAGACTGAAGAGGCACAGCCAAAAAAAAGGAGTTTGCCATCATGTGCTCCACAGAGCACCAGCTCCATGAGTAATTCCACATCCAAGGTCTGCCCAAGGTCTTCTCCTCAATGGTACAAATTGGGCAAGAAGAAGATACATGTTCCATACAATTAAAAACCCCCCAACCCTCTCTGCCCTACATTTCCCTGTGCATTGCAAAGCCAAATGATTTTGGCTCTGTGGACTGCAGACTTTGCTGTTGACATTTTTCTTACATATTTTCAGTCAATAATGCAGGTTACCTAAAAGGCAAAAATTCTGTGTTAAGGTATCTGAGGGCAAATTAATTACAACTGCAGCTAAAAGGCTCAGAAAAGAAAGGTTGATGGCTATCACCTCCTGCAAGTTGACTCTCCCAAACACCCTCACATGGTTTTATTCTCCATTCTGTACATGAGAGACTGTTTTAAAAATATCCATTATATCCAAAATGATTCATCTCATTGTTCAAGGAATTTTTTTCTTAATGTTTAATTTATTTCTCTCTGTCTTTAGTTACAACTTGGTAATTTGTTACTACCGTCAACCTTAATATTTTAAATTATTCTACCCTTTTTTCAATGCTATTACACATCAAGTATTTCTACACAGTCATCATGGCTCAACTAATCACTGCTGCACTTTCTGAGCCTGCAATTGGTAAATTCCTGTAATCTCTCTTCATAAATTATACTTAATACTTCTTCCTCATTTATTTTCTTCTGGATCACCTCCAAATTTCTAATAGAAAAAGCAGGCCAAAATGCTCTCATTTCTCACACACCTTCTTATCATATAAAAGGTGCCAACATCTAAGGCAGACACTGAAGGCTGTGTGACAGTTCACTTTATTTTCCAATTCTCTGTGCTCAGTACCCAGTTGAAAATTTCCAATTTCTGGTTAAAAGTATCCAACAGTTCCAGTGGCACAGCTTTAGTTGGCTCACTCATCAGTTGTGTCAGGAATTTATCTCCTACATGCTCCAGGAACAGCCTGGACTGTTTCCTCTTTGCTGTGTTGTATTTCCAGCAGACACCTGGGTAAATTGAATTCCTCCATGGGAACGAAGGCCAGCGATCATGAGGCTTCTCCCAGGCACTTCTAGAGCAATTTATCCATCTCTCCATCCTGGCTGGGTGGTCTATAACAGACTCCCACCAGGATATCTGCTTTGCTGGCCTTCCCCATTATCCTGACCCAAAAATGCTCAGCCCTGCAGACACAAGGGTTACCCCACGGCCTCTCCTCCCTTCTGAAGAGTTTACAGGGATCCATTGAAGCACTCTGGTTATGTGAGTTGATGCTTTAGGTTTCAGCTTTCATGTTTTTCAGATTGTGTGCTGCCCAGGGCTGCAGTTCTGAGCCTCACATTCAGTGTCACTCAGCTCTTCACAGAGCAGGGAGACAAAACAAATCCTTTTCCTGCTGGAGACCAAGGACAATGAGTACAAGTTTTCAGGCCCAAAAGCACAAACAAGAGTGGACTGAAGGGAGCAACAAGAAGGATGGGACTTCATGACCTGGACCTGAAATTGGACCATTAAACCCCAATATGCAAATGGACCAAAACTTATAAAAGTGTGAGACCTCCATTGTCCATTTTGTGTCCATTGTGTGACCACATTAAGTCAGCCTTGGGTTTAGCCCTGGTCAGGTTCTTGTCCTGCCCAAGGTGTACCCTTAAAGGCCCTTCAATGATTATCTGCTTGATTCTCCAGTTCTGTCCAGTCTCTCTTCCAGATCAGCCTTCCCAAGGCATGAGATTCATCCCATCTCATTTCCAATCACAATTTTCCAGTGGCACCAATGGCTTCCAGCTCCTCCTGTTTGCTGCTCATGCTCACGTGGCCATTTGAGTTCTTCTGTTTGCAGAAACAGTACAATACCAGCTGCTGTCTGCCACTTCAAATCCAGAAATCCTGTGTTTGTTCTTAGGTCAAAATTGCAGATTGCAATTCCATTCAGTAATTAAAATTACGGGTCTGAACAACAAGCTCACTCTGATCAAAGGAGATATAATTCAAACAATTAATCACTCATTTTACTTTGACAGTTTTGCTTATGTGTCACTGGCAGGTGGGGGCGATGCTTTCAGAGAACAAAGTCTGGGTCATTTTAATCTCTAGAGGAAGGAGGAATTATTTATAGTGCAGAGTTGGTGAATTATATGTTGATGTCTTCTACATTTACTGCTCAGCAATTCACCCTGGCTCACTTCAGAGCCAATGAGGAGCCAACACTGGGATTGTGGAGCTCAGAATAAGGGTTAGGAATTTTCAAACTGTCTGGGACTCTTAAATACTAAGGTGAAATTTTTAGAGAAATAGTGAGACAACCTTAGAGCTGTAAACTGAAAATTCATGGGGAATCAGAAGAGAGAAAAGAGAGTGTCTGAGCAGTGCAAAATCCAAAAGTCTGGGAATTAGAGGCCAGATATCTTAATGCCAGCCCCAGCTGTACAGATGATGGGGGAAATAATCCAATGTATGATTTTGTTGTTGCATAAAAACACAGCAAGAGAAGGAGCAGCAAGAACTGTGCATTTTTCAGAAGTTACCTGGTACCTTTCTAGGACAGGGCAACTCCTGAGGAGGGGGAAAAACAGCAGATGACAAATACACAAGTAGAGCAAACAAGTCTAGATGAAAATACTGTAAAACTGGCTCAGAAATCATAGTTTAAACTATCTGTTCATCAGTAAATTCTCTTTGGCAATGGACTGGAAGGATGTAAACATCAAAAAGTCCAACAAGGACAAATACAAAGCTCTGCTCCCAGACTGGGACAATCCCCAGAATCTGAAGAGACTGGGAGATGGAATGGGAACAGTCTTGTAGAGAAGGAGGTAGGAATAGCTGGTGGATAAAAAATTGACATGAGCTGGCCATGTGCACTTGAAGCCCAGAAAGCCACCTGTGTCCTGGGCTGCATCAGAAACAGAGTGGGCAGCAGCTGAGGGAGGGGGTTCTTATGATATACCCTGACTTCTTGTGGTTTTCCTGGACCCAGGACTAACCAATATTTTTCTGGAATGTGTTTGGTGATGGCATAGAAAGGACAGCTCATAAATAGGAAGGTGCAGTGAAGCTCAGAAATCTTTTGAGCCTGTCAGAAGATATGATTAGAATTCAAAGCATTCTCATTTAAATGGGGTAACACTATAAGGAAAAAGGGCGAGTCCAAATAATGAAAATACAAAGTTCTACAGTTAGACATAAAGAATAGTAATAGGCAATTTCCTGGGCAGAAGTCCTCTAAAAGGAAATAAACAAGCAAAGGTGCTGAGAGGTGCTGAGGACAAGACTAGCACTTGTGAGATAAAATAGTGTGTCCAATTTTGAGCAACAAATCTCAGGGGAACCACCTGGAGACAGCTCAGAGAAAAGCCATGGGAACAATCAAAAGTGTTAGAAACACAGCCTGATTGGAAAAATAGGAATAAGTGTGGTTTTCAATGTAGAAAAAACAGGACGTGTGGGGTTGGAGGGGTGAGGGGGACACAACAGACATGATGAGGCTTTTCTGACAAGTGGAAGTGTTGCAAATAGGAAGGGAATAACCTGTTCTCCACATTCCCCCTCCATATGACAGAAATTCATGGACTGAAACTGCAACAGGAGACATCTATATAAGAAGTTAATGATTCGGGTTGTTGATCCCGTCTGAGAGCTGAGAAAAGGATTTGATGATGTTTAAAGATTGCTCTTAACTCCACTTGTCTAATATTCAATGCAATCAATACAAACCTGGAAATCAGAGAGAGGGACTGCTTCAGAAGGCAGCCACAAACTTCCCATCAGCTCCAGTCACTAAACTGATTAAATCATGAACCTCTCCCCCAGCCTTTCCCAGTCAAGACAAATTCAGCAAATCTCTGCCCTGTTAAACATCCTCGTCCACAAAAGAAACAAAAGGTGAAGCTCAATAAGCTTTTACCAACTTATCAACAGCCACAAAGGCGTTTCTGCCATTACATTGCAGCAGATAACAATCAGACAGCAGCATCTCCCCTCCAGCAAGGACCAATGGCATCTACAGCAGGGAATCCTGACAACAGTGTGCCATCTATCAGCTGTGTGTGACAGCAAACCACAGCCAGCCCCTGTCCCAAGGGCTGCATTCAGAAACCACCAAGCACGACCACAGTGACAGAGCAGACACTCCCGTGCTTCTAAACCCACCAGTCACTTGGCAGAGTCACTTACCCTGCCTTCCTTCCCACCTGCATTGCCCCCTCCCCAAGGAAATGCTAATTTAGGACAATTTGGATTCAGCTCTCCAGTTCATTAGAAAGTTTTAAGCATTTATATTCAATCATGCTCAGCATGTGCTCCGCAAGTTCAGATTAGCTTTAAGTGGACTGTTTTAATTTTGTTTTAATTTGCAAATGAGGTAGGTGAGAGTCTGGACCTGAAGTGAGGATGGCTCAGCTCATTCCCAGCACACTTTGGTGTCTCTGGCTCAAAGGATGAAGCACTGGAAAAGCTGGATGGGGGAATTGGAGTTGGGGAGCTGCTGTCAGACTGAAAATACCTTGAGGAGGCTGCTGTTAACACTGCAGGTAATCCATTGCTTTTTCCATTCAAGGAATTGCAGATGGGCAAAATGAAATAATTTCCCAGCACAGAGGACTTTTGACTACACCTCCCATACCTCATGTTATGATTTGTCACAGAGAATCATACAGAAGTGTAGAACCTTTAAGGCTGGAAAAACCCCCAAGACAATCAAGTTCAATCTTTGACCAAATACCACCATGTCCCCAAAACCATATCATGAAATGCCATGTCTACTCATTTTCTGTACTTTTCCAAGGATGGTGATTCCATCACTTCACTGGAAAAATTGTTCCAGTGTCTGATCACTCTTTCATTGAAGAATTTGTTCCTAATATCTAACCCAAACCTCCCCTGGTATAACTTGAGGCCACAGATATATTGGAATTTTTATTTAATTTAATTGTATTGAATTTAACCTCAGTAATATCAAAATACTTTAATCAGCCCTTCATGAACAGGGCTGAAAAGTCACTGAAGTAGTTCAAACACTTCTAAATGCAAGAGGAAACAGCCATTGTGGGGGAGTTTGTATGATACCAATAAGTTTTCACTGTTTGATGACTCTTAAGCATAAATTGATGGGTTTTCTTCTCTGTCCAGTCCTTACCAACCACAGCTGCAGCATTTCTTTAGTTGGTAATATGAGGAGGCAATTTACAACAGAAATGGAATAAAGTTTCAGTTACCATAACCAAACCCAAAAAAACACAGGACTGCAGAATCACAGAACATCCTGAGTTGGAAGGGACCCATCAGGACCATCGAATCCAACTCCTGGCCCTGCACAGGACAGCCCCAAGAGTCACACCATGTGCCTGAGAGTGCTCTCCAAAGGCCTCTTGATCCTTTAAATTTGGGTCACCATCATGTCCAGCCAGCCTCAGCTCAGCAGAAATCTGAACTAACATCCCTTTGCACATTTTGCCAGTGAAAGACCCCAAGCCATGGCTGTAGAGTGGCTCCTGCCTTTGCAAAGTGTGAAATACCAGAACCAGCCCCCTCCCTTCCTCAGCATCATCACACCCTGCCACATGTTGATTTACTGGGGTCTCAAAATGGTTTATTGCAGGAGAGTGTTTCTGCCCTGATTCCCACCCTTACATGTGCACTGAACCCTCACCTCTGAGGCCTCTTTGAGTTTAGGTTTGTATCTTTTCATAGAGTTCTTTTTTTTTCTTTTTTTTTAAACAGAAAATAGATTGCCATAAATTTTGCCCTTTCAAGAGTTTACTGACAGAGTGGAGTTGCCCTCAGTCACATCTGTTTATCCTGGTAAGCACATTTATAAAGTGATTTCCCATCCTCGTTATTCTGTCAATGGCATTTCACACTGCAGCTACTTTAATGCAGCATTTTATCACTTGTCCTGGGGGCTGCTGACAGCTGCCAATTTCAAGGCTTCATTCCAATCTTAATTTTCTTCTTTTTTTTGCCCTCACTCCCTTTCCCTATCTTCTCCTTTATTTCCAGAAGAAAGGGGAGTTGGATGAGTGCAATGAATGCCGAGGATTTCCTCTCCCCTTTAACACACAGACATTATAATCCCATAATAATCCCATAATGTGAAGTGTGTTAGCAAGAGAAAGTTAAAATTCAGGAGAATGCAGCAACATTTCACTTAACTATTGGACTTTTTCATCTTTTTCTCTGAAAAAATCTTCCATTAATGCTCTTGGGATAATATTTCCCTAAAATTGGACTGTTCATCTCCCAGGGAAGGTACTTTGTGCTCTTGATTGCCGTGATCCTCCTGCCATCCAGAATTACCTAAATCACACCAAAATAGGCTACAATCCAGATCAAAGCACAGGAGGACAGAAATTCTACTCAAGGAATGCTTTTTAGACCTCCTTGAAACAGTTCCCTTCTTGCCACAACACCTCTATTTTACAAAACTGTAGAATCACTTAGGATGGAAAAGATCTTTAAGACCATTGAGTCCAACCATTAACCCAGCACTGTCATGGCCACCACTAAACCATGTCCCCAACTGCCACATCAACACATTTTTTAGCAGCTCCAGGAATAGTGACACAACCAGTTCCCCGTCCCAGTGCTTGACAATCTCTATGTGAAAGATTTTTTTCCCCCTAATATTTGATCTAAACTTCCTCTGGCATAGCTTGAGGCCATTTCCTCTTGTTCATTTATACTTTGGAGAAGAGATTGACTCTTACACTGGTCTATCCATGACCATCCTAGGAAAATGTTTAGGGTCTCAGGCTGAGTTTGCTCATGCTTTAACAGTAATTTCTAGTTTTCCTAGTGTTCCAGCAAGGAGAGTTTTACACAGCAAGAAAGCAGTTTTACAAGTTTTACACAGCAATAAAATTTCCCAGGAGCCTGTTCCAGTGCCCAACCACCCTCTGGATTAAGAACCTTTTGTTAACCTCCAGCCTAAACCTCCCCTGACACAGCTTCAGGCCATTCCCTCGGGTCCTGTCACTGTCACCAGAGCAGAGATCAGTGCCTGCCCCTCTTTCCCTCTCAAGGAAATTGTAACTGCAGTGAGGTCTGTTCTCAGTCTTTTCTTCTCCAGGCTGAGCAGGCCAAGTTGCCTGAGCCTTTCTCACATGGCTTCCCCTCCAGAATAAAAATAATGTTTTGCCAGCACCAGAAATGTTGGCCTGGTTCCAGATACTGTCACCAGTTTGCAAGGTGAGATCGAAGCGGGTCTTGCATCGTTCTCCAAGACCAAAAGAAAAATCTCATCTTGGCATGGGCCAACTATTCTCTTACTCACATTGTCACTTAGTTTTACGAAATAGTAAAAACAATTTTCTTCTTCTGATCTGCAATTAACATGAGTTTCAATTACTGGGATTTTCTTCCAATGCAATCGATTTTTTCCCCTTTTTGTTGCTGGAATGTAAAATCACGTTGGTGAAAAAGGGCAATGTGCCAGAATATTACTTAGATAACCTTGGCATGCTTAAATGGAAGGCTTTTCATCCATTCAATTAAAAATACACAGCAAAATCAGGACATTGGGTTTTTTTTTTATTTCATTATCCAGACTGATGGCTTATAAATGCATTTACTCACGGCATCATCAGTCTGTGATTATCAAGGGAATTGAATCATAGAAAGGTTTGGGTTAGAAGTCACCCTAGAAACCATCTGGTTATGCCATACTCTGAAGAGGAAGCAGAAAACAAGTAGATCAAGAATGGCCTTTGAAAACCAAATACTTGTTATTTCTTTAAATTCTTCCGGAGATGCTCCATCCCTGGAATTGTTCAAGGTCAGGTGGACAGGGCTTTGAGTACCTGGTCTAGTGGATGGCATTCTTCTGTGAGGCAGGAGGGGTTACATTAAATGATCTTTAATGTCCCTTCCAACTCAAGCTTTTCTATTATTCTCTGATTTTTATGATTCTATAGTTGCAAGTTCAAATTAAAAAAAATTCAGGTGACAAAAATCTTCTCGACTCAGACACAAAGGGATGAAGTTCTCTGAGACATTGGGGTGACAGAGGCTGGGATGCATCACTGCCACTCAAAGAAAAAGAAAAAAAATCCACAAAATAGTATTTTGTCCAAAGTGTCTGGTGAAGAAGCAGCCTACAGGTATCACTGATTATGGATCTATGTTTGAGCTTTCCAGATTAACAAGGGCAGATTCTATACAACACATTAAGAGAAAGAAGCTGATCATGGGTCTTGATAGAACAGATGTCTAAAATCAGTTTCATAGAATATTTTAAGACTTAAAGTCAGGCAGGGACACCTACACCCTGGAATCCTCCAGTTATGGGAAAAGCACCTTGCTCTGGGTGATAAGAAATCCCAATGTCCTGCAGAATCCCCCAGCCCTGCTAACAGGAACATCCAATCCCTGTTTAGGAACAAGCCCTGTTGCAGATTACCAATTACAAACAACTGATCTTCACAAAAAGTCTTGGCTGTTTGCATGATGAATAAAGTAATAAAACTTTACACATCGTGGTAAAATGGCTAAAACAGAACAATGCAACAAAGCACATGCAAGGCTGTGATAGCCTGGTCCTTGTAAGGAAAATCACAGTCAGAATTCCTTAAATAAGTTGATAACTCAGTGGAAATGAAAAAGAAAGTCCAAACCAGCTGCTTTAATTTTCTTTCAGATTATAGAGGTCTGTGATGTTGTCACTCCTCAGGTGACTACAGAAGGTAACTACCATGGAGAGAGGTACAGAGCAATGTCAAATGCAAAAGCAGGTCAGGAGAAAGAAAAAAGAAAGAAAGAAAAAAAAAAAAGAATAAAAACCAAACAAAAAACTAACCCAAAATTAAAAGTAGGTCAGTTTTCATCTTGACAAAAGGTTAACAGCCAGCTTTCTCTAGGCATTTTTCTGGATGCCACATTGTTAAATATAAATGATCCAGGAAGGTGAATCACTGGTGAAAGGAGGAAAAAAAAAAATCCCAAAAAAGAAGACCAAACACATCTCAATCTGTCATCATGATAATCCTGCAAATTCCATGTTAACATGAAAGTTTTATTCAGATGCACGAGACTGTAACCTTTGGTGAGCTCCCTTGGGGCAGGAGCTGGGTACAGAACTATCAACAAACCCAGGACCACTTGAACAGTCTCACCTGGAGGCTACACAGGTGAAGTGGGCACAGTTATTCAGGGACATGGGGGTTACAGGTAGAGCCAAAACCTCCAGGCAAACCTTGAGACTGGAGGATGGAAAAATCTGCCAGGAAAAAATGGAACTTGGAGCTGAGTCTGGCTGCCTGGTGAGAAGCAGGGCGTTCCCAAAACCCAGGGAGGATCTGGCTAAACATTACCAGGTCTCAAAATACCCTAAGAGGTGCCCGAATCCAACCAGACTGAATTTGGGCAGTTGGGTTTGGACCCTGTGGGATGTGCCAGCTGGATGTTAATGCCAGGCTGCATCCAGAGCAATGCCCAGAGTGCAGGGCAGTGGGAGGATATCCTCTGGAATGGATGGAATAATGAATAGCATGGACTTGGTACACAAAGATGTAGAAGACAACGCCTGGGGGCAATCACAGGGCAGAACCAGGCTCTGTTTCTGTAGTCAGCCTCATCAAGGCTGGACAGGGCTGCTGCAAACATCAGAAGGTGCTAAGCACTTTCAATAATATGACTGTGGATGATGTTCAACACCGATGAATGCAAGTATGAGAGGGGGAAATGAAAATTCCTCCTGCAGCAGAGAGGCTTAAGCAGCCTAAGGAAAACCACTGCTTAATGCACTGGTGCCTTCCAGAAGAGCAAACAAGGTATGAGGACACACAGTGCACTAAATGACACAGGGGTGGCAGTCTGGCACCACTTAATTTATCCCTGTGCTGATGCAACACAGTCAGTGAGTGCCACCAAACCTTGGTGGCTAACAGGAACAATGTGGCCAAGGCAGGTGGCACTCCAGTGGCACTCCTGACCCCAGATCTCAGAGGAGGGGGTCCTGCCTCACCTCCTTTGAAGGTCACCAAGCATCAGAGAGCCTTCAGTACAAAGCCATCTGCTCAGCCACCCACTCGACCCAACCCACTGTGGCGCGGGGACATCCTGATGCCTACGGAGAAAACCCACCTGGGAAACAAAGCTCTGGCTCCTCACAGCTCCTCCAGAGCTATTGTGGCAGCCTGTTTGATGGCACACAACAATAGTGCTCCAGTTCCATAGGAATTGGGAGAAAAAGAATAGCAAGAGGTATTTATATAATAGTCTTTAACCCAACCTCACCACTCCCACACAGAGTGCTGCAAAATTAACGCCAATTTTGGGGGGAGTGGAGGGATGGAGAAGAATAAAAGAGGGCTCTGACTGAGCTAGATTTGAAGCCTTTACTCTTTTCCCCATGGTATAACTGCATGGGTTTGGTGGGGAGGTACTGGTTGTACTGGTGCCCTGGGGACATCAGAGCTGTACAAACTCCTGATATGGCACTGTCCCCAGTTAGGAGAGGATGTTGCTACTCTGATATTGGAGATTTTCACCTTGCCCCTCAGCCTGCTCCAGACTTTCTCTGGGTTGCAGATTCCAGCCCTGAAATCCTTCTGGACTGCCCTCTGCCTGCAGCAAGGATGGTGATCCCACGAGGTCTTGTCAGCCTTAGGAACACACAGCAGGAAGGAATCCCAAAAATTATTCCATCTGACTGCTTCCCGCCCCTGGCAAAGGTCCAGGGCAAAGACTGGGACAACAGGGAAGAACCACAGCACCCTGAGATTTAGGGGATAACACGGTACCTTGAGGGAGGGACAAGGACAGAAAAACATTGAAAGATGATCTAGTGTGGCAGGATCTGCTTGAATGTGGCTGTAAAATACCTTGTGCTCCTGCAAAAACACCCAGGGGAGAGGAGAGCTGTGCATGACAGAAATGCTGTTCATGCTTTTCTTTGGAGGAGTTTGAAAGTCATTCAAAAGGAGATAGCAGTTCATTGACAGCATGGAAGTCAGTGGATCTATAATAATTTCCCATAGCTGGGGATCCACCCTATAGGCAAATTAACCCACTCAGCAGTTTCCTGAAGTTTATTTAGGGAGGTTCACCTATATTTAAAATCTACTCTTTTATGAGAGGCTCCCCTTCGGTCTCTCCTATGAGGTGACTCAGAGGAAGCAATAATCTTCCTCCTGCCATCCAAATAAAAGGAAGTTCCTCTAAATTTTAATAGGTGCGCTGTAAAAAGTTGTGACATTCAGCAGCACCTGGAGCTGAATGGGAAGGCACAGGACTAAAAGACGCAGAGTCCTTAATCCTCAGACAGGGAGGCAGGTGACTGGTGGAGAAACGCACAGCCAGTTCCCTGTTTGCATTTAAAGCTCTTTATTCCCTGGCTCAGCAATTCCACTGCGGCATTTATTTTTAATGCTTTATTTTTGCAATTTGACTTTCTAATGGCAACACCTGAAGTCACCTTCCTTAACCCTTCTCAGTGATATGAATCAGACAGAACATCAGGGGAAACAACCGAGGGAACTCAGCTTAGCCCTGTCAGACTTCAGGAGGAGGTGACTCTCTCCTAAGCAATCAGCACCAACATGCAAAGATGCAGCATCTCCTTTTATTTCCTCCTGATACACTTAGGATAGAAGGACCTAATCCCAAAAGTCCTTGCATCCCAGTGCTGAGACTTGTATTTACAAGAATGAGCTGAAATCAGGGAGCCTGGGTAGTCGTGGGGTTTGCTCTTAATTTCCTTCTGCCCACCCCTCCCATCCCTACTTTACATTTTTTGAATGCGGTTAGCAAGGAAGAAGAGGATGGGAAGAAATACCTTGCGTGACAACTAAAATGCTCCAGAAATTTCATTTTAAGGGCTATTTTAAAGGATCATGCCAAATACAGGGGCTGATGCTTACAGAGTGACTTTCGGGTCCGGGCTGCTCACAGAACCCAGTAATCAAATCAGGCAGAAGGACTGAAGCTTGCAGCAATTTGCAGGATTTTTATAGAGACTGTCAAAACAAGACTAAATATGAAATTCTGCTGAATCATTGCTGATCAAGACATTCTTCATTTTGCCTTTTTAGTGGTCTCCCGCTCCCCACTGCACCCCACGCTGAAAAAAAAAACAAACAAAAATAAAGAGACACTTCTGCTCTCACCTGAATTTTGTTGAGAAAGACACAAATCCCTGGAAACCATAGGAGGGAGACTCTCAGGAGTAGTTGTGACTGTTTTGGGCAGTGAGGATGACGCCTTAAGTCTTATCTTTCATGTTTTTCAGATTCTGTGCTGCTTAGGTACAGTTCTGAGCCTCATATTCAGTGTCACTCAGCTCTCTTCACAGAGCAGGGAAACTAAAAAATCCTTTTCCTGCTGAGGACCAAGGACAACTTTCAGGCCCAAAAGCACAAACAATGGTGGGTTGAAGAGAGGAGCAAGAAGGATGGGACTTCACAACCTGAAGCTGTAATTGGACAGTTAAACCCCAATATGCAAATGGACAAAAGCTTATAAAAAATGTAAGATCTTGTAACCACTGAGCTGTTACTCTTAGTTCACCCTGGGTGCAGCCTTGGTCAGGCTCTTGTCCTGCCCAAGGTAGATCCTAGAAGCCTTTCAATAAATACCTGCTTTATTCTCTAGCTCTGTCTAGTCTCTGTTTCAGGTCAGCCCTCTAAAGCATCAGGGAGAGCACATGGGTTGCTTTGTGCAACCCCCTTCAGCTGCAGTGATCGTGCACTTGTCTGAGACTGAACCATCAGATTAATTCAGTCCTTGTTAAACTGAAGTTTTCTGAAAGCACTTTGGTTCACCCCTTTGGTACAGATGACAGAGCAGCTGAAAAGGCTCCATTCTGAAGGGAAACAAATGCCCAGTGTGCAGAGCACACCCATTTCTTAGGACAGTGCCTCCCTGGAGTCTGGGCTAAAGATGTGAAGAGCAAACTTCTTATCCTGCTACAACCCTCAGATTATTGTCCATTATTGATTTTTTTTTTCTTCTAGGTAGCAATGCAATGCAATAAAAAGGACACTCAAGAGACTTCAGGGGCTTGGGATGACTGATCAAGGGATCAGGAGCACAAGCAGTGTTGTCCTCTATCCTCCCAGCAGGGTGCAGTGAGGTGGGGCTTGGTCTCTTCTCCCAGGTAACAAGCAATAGACAAGAAGAAATGGCCTCAGGGTACACCAGGGGAGGTTTAGGTTGGATATTAAAAAAAAAAAAAAATCCCAAAAGGGTTGCCCAGGACAGTGGTGGAGACTTCACCCCTGGGGGATTTCATGACTTAGAAGAGGTAACAGGTGAGTCTAGGGGGGTGAATGACACCCAGGAGAGGCAGGAGAAAACTTTGGGTAAAACCATACATGTTGGGGGGGAAATATTAACAACACCATTCAAAAGGGTTTACAAAAATATGCATAAAGAAAAACACACCACCACAAGTGAACCTCCTCCCGTAGGGCAGATCTGCCTTCAGTTACAAATGATGATCAGAATTTTCCTTGATCTTCATCCAGGCTGAGTGGATGACTGTTTTCTGAGCAGGAGCACGCTCCTTCTGCCTCGCAATTCAAACACGGGGAGAAAAATTAGAAGCTAAATATGCCAGATCTTGTATTTGGATCTCTCATCCCAGCACAGTCTGAAGAGAATTGGGTATGGAAGTGTAGAACAAGCAGCATTTAAATCCTGGCACTGATCCTGACTCTTTCCCAGGTCTTAAGCAAGGCATTTACATTTCTATGGAGCTCCACCGGCAGAGAAACAATCCATAATGTCTCAGTTTCTCCAGCTGTGAAATGGGAATAGGAGCACGGTGAGAAATCTGTGGCAGCTTTTATCCCTCATGGGAGAGCTGACAAGGGAAGATGAAACTCAGGAACATTTGTTCCAAAAATCACCAGCTCCGAAGGCAGAGTTAAAAATAAGCAGATGTTTGTTGTTGTAGGTACAGCACAGAATCATGGAATGGTTTTGGTTGTAAAAGACAAAAGACTTTAAATTTCATCCAGTTTCAACCCCTGCCATGGGCAGGGACACCTTCCACTATCCCAGGTTGCTTCAAGCCCCATTAAACCTGGCTTTGAACACTTCCAGGGATGGGGCAGCCACAGCTTCTCTGGGCAACGTGTGCCAGGGCCTCACCACCCTCACAGGGAAGGGATTTTTCCCAATAGCTGATGTAAATCTGCTCTCTTTCAGTTTAAAGCCATGAAACAGTTTAAAACCTGGAAAAAAAGAAGTCTTAGACATTCACAGGAATACTTTGAGTGATCCAGAAGAGTCATTTTAGTCCTGACAGCTTAATAGAAGGTAAGAGTAAAATTACAAAATCTCTCTGGACGTGTGTTGATCTTTGAACTAAAATCCTTCAACTGCAATACCTTGGCCTTAATTATAAGATATTCAAACCTTTTTCTTTATATCAACAAGAGCCCACATTTTCAAAAAAATGCAGATTTTGATGCCAACATGAGCAAACCACATCTGCATTCCAGCTATTGCTGAACAAGGGAGATCTGAATTCTTGTGAAAGGTGACTCTGGTTGTATCTCTCATCAAAGTCACAGAATCACAGAATGGTTTGGGTTGGAAGGCACCTTGAAGATGATCTTGTTTCCACCACTTGCCATGGGCAGGGACACTTTCCCCTATCCCAGGGTGCTCCAAGCCCTGTCCAACCTGGCCTTGGACATTTCCAGGGATGGGGCAGCCACAGCTTCTCTGGGCAAACCCACTGATGGCACACAGACCCACAGGGCACAGGGTCACCTCAGAGGACTTCTCCTCCATCTTTCTGATGGGTAGAATATCCTAACTATTTCCCCAAATAAATGACAAGTGCTGTATGGACAGAGGAGCAAAGCAGGAACTCCTGCCTGTGGTGACAATGGATGGGAGAGGAGGCAGAATGAGGCTGACTGGAGGTCACACAGGCAGGGAAGTAGAGAAGTTTTGTCCTTAGATCGAAGCAAGATTAACACATGAACTTTTGGTAGCCCTCAGTGGTGCAGTCAAAGGAGGTGGAGAGATAATGGGATCATGAGATCACAGGATAATTCAGGTTTGAAAAGGCCACAGGAGAGCTCCAGTCCAGCCTCTCACTGAACAGCAGGACCAACTCTGAGGTCAGACCAGGTTGCTCAGGGGTCCAGCTAAGAATTTGCAATGAAGGAAATATATTATAATGCTAAAATTTGCAATTCCCCATAGTTCCTAGGTGAGTTTTAATAGTCTTTCTGCCTCAAGTGAGCTGTCTGAGAGCCTCAATACAGATGGGAAGAGGTGACTTCAGTGCAGAGAAGGAAATGACAACCAGAGGAGACACTCTGGGTAGATAAATGGTGAAGAGCGTGGTGGGGATAGACAATTCTGTAACATCCTCTTTCATAAAGGAGCAATTAAACTATTAAAGAACACCTGAATTAAATGAGCCTGCATAGTGCAGAGGGCATAAACTAATACTGTCTTTGTCATCAACCTCTAAAATTTGACATTCATTGTTAGCAATGTTAAAAATGTGATTTTCAGTCTAATCTCTGTGAGGATGTGGGAGAATATTCCTGTCAAGGATAATTTATAAAGGACCAGGCACCTTTTGGTAAATAGGAGGGAATGGGAACTGGTCTTGCTGTGAAATGTGGATTTCGTTGTCCTTCTCAGTCATCTCTTCCCTTGTTACCTCTGTGGGGTCTTTTCAATATCCTTGGTTCACTTCCCTCTCTGCTGAGCTCTGATGAGGGAGGGCTGATGCATCTCCAGAGGGTTCTTGAGATACTTTAGGGCTTTTCCAATAGGAACTTTTATATTTGCATGTTTATTTCCATATATTTCCATATTTAAAACTCACCTGCTCTGATTCCCCCCATCTTGACTGGGGAAAATTCTGACTTCCCTACCCAAAATAATTAAAAAAAGAAAGCACAGCAGTCAGTTCAGGAAGGTAAGAAGTCAAACCTGCAGGGACAGCTCTTTTAAACACTGCTAGAGGATCTCATCTGGTTGATGGGCTATTGATGTTGATTGTTATTAATTAGCATCACAGAACTGCAGTGTGAACTGCTCTAACCTAAGTGATAGGTGAGAGGGGTAATTCCCCCTTGGGGCACCAGATCACAGCCACAAAAATTGCTGTGTGGATGAGGCATTTGGTGTTTGTACTGTCTGTGGTAACAGAAACAGGGGCAAGATATTATCTTGGTTGGAACAGTCATCATCTGGTGGCAAAAACTTAGGCAAAAGTGCAGTAAATGGAGGAGGAAGGTAACACATTCTTTTCACCAAAGAAATATTAACACTTAAGCAGGAGGATTTGCAGAAACTAAACAATATTTCACCACCAGCACTGGAGATCTCTCTCTTTTCAGCTCTCAGCCTTATCAGTGAACATTGACAAGTCATACACGAGGCTTTAACTCAGCTCAGTTTCTGTGGATATAAATATGCAGATGTGTCTTCCTAAAATTCAGATTGTTAGCAAATTATGTGTGTCTCAGCACTATTTTCTCCTTCTGCAGAGGAAATACTTCACTTTTAGTAGGTTCTAAAGTCCATCCCTATTCAGCAAAGCTGTTAAGACACACATAAGGGATTTGCTGAATCCAGGCTTTCATTACTGCCTCCTTCATGCAAGCTCGCTGAAGGAATAGTGCATGAGGAAAAGGGTTTAGGGCAAGACTCTCTGACACTAACAGTCTTTGGATAAGGCACTGGGAATGTAAGTGAGAAAAGGAAAATTATCTCTAGCACACAGTGGAAACCTCTCCAATTTAGTTAAAAACACTTCACTACACACAGTTTAGTGATAAGGTTACACCTGAGACATGAGAAATTGCCTGGAGCTAAAAAAGATTTGTCATATATTCCTGAAACTTCGCTGTCTTGCAAAGGGATATCCAAGGCTGTACACATATCCCTGATGAAACACTGGTTGCAAAAATATACAAGCTCTAAGCATTTCCATGAGGAGAGGAAGAAATACACTTTTAGCCAGGCAAGAAGAAAAAGTTTGGACTTTTGCATGTAGTCATAGCAAAAGTGATGTGTGACCAGAAAGGAGATGATGAGAGAACCTTCACAATGTATGTGTTACCCAGTGTTATTTCATCTCTTGCCTCTCTGTCAGGATGTACTGGGATCACAGAATAGATGGATGTGTATCAATATATTTATAACAGTAGCACTTAACAGAGAGTGGAAAAATGGAAAGAGAAGGAAACACAGCATGTGATGTGTTTGCTGTTTTAGTAACAGGACCTGAGGGAACAGTCTGGAGCTGTGTCAGGGGAGGTTTAGGTTGGAGATCAATAAAAGGTTCTCCCCCCAGAGGGTGGCTGGGCACTGAACAGGCTCCCCAGGGCAGTGGTGACAGCACCAGCCTGACAGAGCTCAAGGAGCATTTGGGAAAAGGTCTCAGGGACACGGGGGGATTCTTGGGGTGACCTGTGCAGGGCCAGGAGCTGGACCTTGTGATCCTTGAGAGTCCCTTCCAGCTCAGGATATTCTGTGATCCTCATAGAACCCCTGAATCTAAAATGAATGAAACTTTTCAGACCTGCCTGGCATGACAGTGGCAGCTTAAAAGCAACATGCTAAAGACATGCAGATTGAGTGAGAGTGGTTTTGACACGAAGGGAAATCCCTGACAGAAATGCAGGAGTGCTGGAGGCCACAGGGGCAAAGAGAGGGAGGCACAGTTCAAATCAATATTCAATGGAAATGGCCACTGCAGGATTCCACTGGGATAGGCTGCTCTTTGTTCCCCAGACTTGCTAAGGCTTCTCCACATTTTCAACTGCTATTTTCACTGTACACCTCATTTCGCCCTCAGGCTTGCACAGTTTCCCACAAAATTCACCCTTAATTCACCTTGCTCTTCCCCTTCCCTAAATGTCAGTGAGGACTAGAGGAAATTTTTGTGATCAACTCATAAATCAATAGGGCTCAGCTGTGCAAGGACATGGGAGATGCCTGTTCTCAGGCACTGAAACTGCACTTCATTGCATGCACATCATTAAATCCCCTTACCCTCTCTGAACAGTGTGGCTGCACCCAAATTGCCTCTAGAAAACATCACCTCTCAAACTGTGTCAGTAACAGGGTAAGCACTGGTTAATCTGGGTCAAAAGTGTGTCAGGATATGCTCAACACCTAAAAAGTGTAATGAGCAGGTTCAGGTGTCTATGGTGAGTTTAATTTACTAGTGCAGAAATTATCTAGAAATTTTCCAACAGGACTTGTGAGCTCTGAATTGGATCCATGGGGCTTTTTAAACACTTTTTCTGTTCAGCTCTGGTACAACACCAAAATCCTATGTACAGTCTGCTGCTGCAGGACCAAGAACTAACAAATGGGAAATAATTGAGAAGAAAGCACTGAAGTGACTGAAAAGGCAGGGAGACCAACTTGTGATGAGGAGGATAACTGCTAGCATTTGAAGAGTTTAAAAGCCAAAGTGGAAGAAGAATTATTTGCGGGGTCCAGCAGAGTTCCACTAGGTGTAAAAAGCTGAGAATGAGAAAGGGATCTTTAGCAAGAACAGAGGGAAGCATTTCATCAACACTGAAGCCTGCTGGACCGTGAAATAGTCTCCCGAAATAAATGGTAGCAGTCCTGCAGCTCGGGTCATTTTAAATTAGACTGGGCAGGATACTGGAGCTGGTTCTTTAGGGAACAACTCAATACCAGTCCCAGGGATGGCCGTGTCAACCTGGCAGGCAGCTCTGCAGCTCGGGATAATTAGGGTCCCCAACGCTGTCACGAGGAGAGCTTGACACTCACACGGTGCCAGATCGTTCACAGATGGTGCTTGTCATGGTCTTGTGTTATTTATACATTACTGAGTCAAAGCCCTGGACTGTTGAGGCTGATGAAAGGTATAAAATAACTTGCACTAAATCCTCTAAACTGCAACCACTGGTGAGAGATTTTACCAAAAACACCCCTCAGCAAGAACTGATACGTAGTAATGAGGGAAGGAAAAAACATGTTTGAACTAACAAACACACTCTGCCAGACTCTGTGGGGCTTTCTTTTGTTTTATTTTTATTGTGTTTCCATTTCTGTCTGCCTGCAAAAGCTTGAGTGACAGGCATGGAGGCTGGCATCTGTCACTCCTCTTCAAAACAGATAAGGAACAAACATCAACATTTCTCAACAACGACCCGGAGGGAACAACCCCTCCTAAAAATAAAAGCATTTTCCTCACACCTGTTGCCACAACCTGTCCATCTCTCTCCTTCTCTTTTTCCAAGGGATGCATGAACTAAAATGCAGTTCCTGGGATGTCTTTTGCTTCCTTCAGGGTATCATGGAATCACACAGTGGTTTGGGTTGGGTTGGGTTGAAAAATCATCTTGTTCCAATCCCTGTGCCATGGGAAGGGACACCTCCCACTCTCCAAGGTAGGAGAATGCCCACTCTGTGGAAGTGTGGGGATGGGAAACTGCTGTGAGAGAGGAAGAGGGTTGGTGAACCATTTTGGGGAAGTTTTTCCTCATTTCCCTTCCTCTTGGCCCCTGGGGAAGCTGTCTGCATGGGGAGGATCACAGGAGACTTTCTGAATCAATACAGCATTTAGAATTTTTTTATAGATCTTTCCAGCCACCAGATGAAATTCTGTGACGTTCCCCATTCAGTGCTTATCCATTTCTGCTCAAACTTTTATCTCCTCCCATTTTTCAGATGACCACAGGTGCAAATGAAAGGCATGGGATGGTAAATTATATATATTTTATATATATTTGCTGTGACAGAGCTTGTGCCAGCACTGAGCACTGACAATGCACATTACAGTTCAGCTCATGTATTTCTGATGGCACATTTTACAGTGCTATATATAAAGTTGTTATGGCATCTATTATTCACTGCCAATACAGTTCAAGTTAAAATAGGTTTTATATAACAGTTCAAAGCAATATTTTAAGAAATAACACTTGTGTCAAGGCTGCTGTGTCCTACCAGATTTTGACATTTCCAAGCAATAAAGATCTTTATCCAAAATGTAAGGTTTTGGCGAGACATCTCCCTTGCAGACGTCTCTGGTTTTAATCTGCAAGCAATAGCAAAAGGAGCACATTTAAATAAAATGAACAGCCAGGTGAACTTTTGACTTGGCTGCTATCTGCCTAGGTGGAAACTGTGAACTACAAAATGCCTCAAGGGATGTTCCTGCCAGAGAACAATATCCCATTAACCCGAACCTCTGAAGAGATTTTGGAAAACACACAAGTGGGAAAAAGTCATTGGAACATTAAGAAAATGTCTATTATAGGCACAATTTTATATCTGTTTTTCAGGACACAAGACAAGAGAATTTATGTCCTTATTTCTTCATCAACAAAGAAGGATTTTCTAGCAAAAAGGGCAAATTCAGTGCCTCTTAAAAAAAAGTCCCATGACTGGTACCAGCACCATTACATACATAAAGTTGTATGTAATCAGATGTGATGTTTCAATTTCTCCTGTCCTGCTCAAAATCTGCATGTTTCTGGGGCTGGATATGCAGCAACATGGAAATCCCAGTGAGACCAATCTACTTGCATAAAACAAGTTCTACACAGCTCTGTTCTTCATTCTGGTCCCCAAAGAACAAGGACAACAAATGCTATACATCTAATCAGCAATAAATCTACTTTATTAGTTATGTTTGACAGTTAGGAATGATGTGCCATTTTAACCTACTTGGCTACTCACTGGTTATGAAAATATACTGGAAAAAAGTTCTTGTGGTGACTGTGAGCTCAAGAAATCCACAATTTCTACTGAAAACAGGGAAGTTTTAATGTGCAAGATGAATCCTTTCACAAGAAATATTCTCATGTGGGTCAACAAACAGAAAAACAAAACACGGTGAAAATTATTTAAAAGCACCATCTGCTTATTCAAATACAGCTGGGGAGAGGAACAATGCTGTCCAAAAACCTCATTTTCATTATATTTCTTTCAAAAGAGATGTTAAACAAAATACTATTGGTCCTAAATGTTTTCCCCCCGAGGAGAAATGTTTAAGCTACATTTGAAATAATGTTTGTGGAATGCAGGCCTTGTTAGCAGATAAACAGGGATCTTTGAGAGCAAAGCAAAATGGATAGAGAAGATGGGGTAAAAACAAGTAAAAAGAAAGTGCACACATTCTCAGGAAGTAAAAGCCTAAGCAGCATTAACTGCTTAATGCTTAATAAATCATTAATTGCATAAACTAAGCTATTCAGAGATAAGTTCATATTAGGCAGAAACGTATCCAGGATCAAACCAATAGATACAAACTCTGCACAATACATGAACATAGGTATTTGTTTGGGTTTTTTAAAGTTGTTTAGGATTGTGATTGGGTTCACTTCATCCCTCTCAACCACCCCACCATGGCCACTACTCCTCTGCAGCTTGGTGCAGAGACATCGGTTTGTGGCGCAGAAATTTGATTTAACCAGCAAAATAAATAAAGATCTCTCCAAGGAGACACAACTGCACATCTTGACTTTCCAAAACTGGTGTGCTTGAGGCTGCCTTGGGTGTTGTCATTCCCCACTGCCTGAAGGGCAACTCTTAAATGTTTTTGGTTTTTTTGATTTTTTTTTTGTTTGTTTGTTTGTTTGTTTGTTTTTTCCTTGGGGAGGACAGGGGCAAGTTTGTAAAGACAAACTATAAAAGGCTCAGGCTATATTTCAAACAAAAGGCATCACAAAATCATAGAAACCCCAGAATGGCTGAGGCACCACAGTGGGGTCATCTGGTCCAACATCCCTGCTCAAGCAGGGTCATCCCAGATAACATGGCCCAAGATTCTACTCAGAATCTTGCATATCTCCAGTGAGCTGGTGTTCACAATACAGAAATGTCAGAAATACATTTGCTACCATCCCTCCTGAACATCAAAGTGCAGGAACAGCCCAAAGCATGCATTTTCTTTGCAGCAAAGTCCCCCACAGTTTGTCCTGTTGGATGCAAGTGCAAAATGACAATTCACAGCCAAAGATACCCAGTGTGAAAACATTCTTTGGCAGTTTCACCCCCAGTAATGGACACAAGCCCACAAAGCTCATTCATCTCTGCTCAGTGAACCACGACAGAAATTAGACAAACACTGACCTCGACCCACTCCTGTAAAACTGTCAAAATTTCTGACTTGGAGAGTTGAGTCATTTGTGGCCATCACTGTTTGCAAACAGAGGTCCCAACCTCAAAGCACCAGCTCCCAGCAGGAACTTTTGTCCCTTTTTTGCACTGTTAACTCAATCATAATTCCTGCTGCACTGCAACCCAAAATCTATCCTGATAAAATTAGCCCAATCCAATTAAAGGACAAAGTATAGCCCTTAATTAAATGTTCTGATTATTCTGAAGCCCTCTTTTTTTGGTTCATCTTGAGTTTAAGTCTGTAAAAGCATACAAATTAGGAAGGTTTAACATGTTCTTGTTTTACCCATTTATCGCTTAAATTTAACTAACAAGAGTTTCCCAAAAGCGTAAAAAGGAAAGTATAAAAAGAAAAATGTGGGATGTTTAACTTATTCAGGCTTCTTTTTGTTCCTTTCATTGCATATTTTTACAGCGCTTTTGAAAAAAAAAAAAGGAATAAAAATAATATGTCCTCTTTTAACTACATCAGGAATGTCCAAATACTTTGATACGGCAAAATATTGAATAATTTGAAAAGGTTAACAAGCTATTTCCTTTTGTCTACCTATTATTCTCTCTGATGGTAAAGCTGAGTGTTTTTTGCCCGTGACAAATTTTAGGTTTGCATGTACTGAAGTTGTTTTGCAGCAGAACCGAGCTCAATTAAAGCATCTCACCACAGATTCTGCTGTGGAAGGCTCACAGGGAAGAACCCAACCATCAGCCCATGAACACTAATTAACCCTTGTCATTTTCATTACAAACCACACAGATTTCCAACTTTTCCTTCTTTCACTGATTCCCATGTTTGGAAATCCTTGATGACCTCCCCCATTTTTAGCAACGCTGCACTGGCAGCGATGCAAATCAGCATTTCCTTCAAGTTGAGCAGGGCACAAGGCAGGGATTCTGTGCTCCCAGCTCACAAAACCATGGTGGGAGGAGGTTGCTGACCTCAATCTGCTGAATGGCCTCTTCCCGCTGGCGGATGGCTTCCAAATCCTCCTCCGTGATTTCCGAGAGCAAGGCTTGGTCCTGGCCCTGGCTCTGCCACACACCATCCCCTCCGTTAAAGATCTTCTCATCGTCAGGCAGGTCAGAGAAGGGGGTCTTAGGGCTCTGCTGAGATGGGAGAAGGGAAAGAAAGCAAAGGAAGTGTAAGTGTTTTCCAGTTTTACACAGCTTTAGTGTAGGGAAAGAAAATATTCATATAAGAGATGGCGTAAACAATGGTGAAAAGATGAAGAAGAGAAAAGTAAATTATATGAGAGGAAACATTTCAAGTCTCAAACAAAATGTTAGGATGTGAAGTCAGATCTCCTGAGCTACCTTTGGGCCCCAGTAACCAATTTTGATTTCCCACATTTCTGACACAACAAAACGTTTTGCAACTGAAAAAATAACGCATTTACCTTGCTTCATTTCCCTGCAAATTCTTCCTGAATTAGACACTTTCTTGGGAACGGAGAAGTCCTACTCATTTGTCTTGCAGATTTTATGATCCAGCTTGCAACATTCAAAATACAAAGGTTCCAATCTTCTCCATTTGTGAGATAAACAGCACAGCTTAAGAAAGGGGAAATCACTGCAGTGATGTGAGCTCAGAGTGATCAGCTTGAGCTGAACTCACAGGTCTGTGGTATTCACTCTGTGGAGTTGACCTGGTTTTTCTGACACACCTGATCACAGCCATAGAGTCACAGAAGGGTTGGGACTGAAAGGACCCCAAAGATGATCTCATTCGACCCCCTTCCTTGGGCAGGGACAGCTTCCACTATCCCAGGTTGCTCCAAAACACATCCAACCTGGGCTGGAGCACTTCCAGGAATGGGGCAGCCACAGCTTCTCTGGGAAACCTGTGCCAGGGCCTCACCACCCTCTGAGGAAAGAAATTCTTCCTGATATCTAATCTAAATATCTCCTCTTTCAGTTTAAAATCCATCCATGGCCTATCTGCCTGTTTAATAAGCTTGTCTCCCTCTTTTTTAAAATTCCCTCTCTTGTTTTATAAGCCTCACTATAATATTTTCTTTTATTTTTGTAGCTGCACTTATATTCAGGTCCAGATTTTAAAACCTTGTTCAAGAACCAGTTGGATCTAAACAAAAGTAGGGGCAGAGGTTTAACAAGGTCTTCTCCACCCAGCCTTTAGCTTCTGTTTCTGTGTCAAGTTCAGTCCTGACTGGACTAGGAGAATGAACTGACTCAAGGTTGGTTCGGAGGCTGAGCTCAAGTTCTAAACTAAGAGGTGTTGTTGAAGGCTCTAACCTTACAACTGCAGGATTCCACTTCAAACAATGTCCATGGTCCTCTAACTTGGTCTTGAGCTGAGCTTTGACTCCTAACCAGAAGTTACAATAAAAAAAACAATCCAAGTGCTTCTGATGCTCTGAAGTTGAAAGAAGAAGTGGCAGTGGCCACAGCACATCATTGATTTAAACATCCCCAAAGCCTCTGAAAGCTGTATGAGAAAACAAGAACTCAGGGGGATGTTCAGTTCTCTGAATCTGGGTTTGTCTCAAGCCCAAACACTGGGAGCTGTGCCTGAAAAATAAAAGCCTTTGCTGTCTTACTGTGGCTACATTTTCAAAATTAATAATTCCCCTGAATTCCCACAGTGTGAACAGGAAGGGAGGCTGTGGGAATTTAGACGGAGGGGGACAGGATTGGAGACCTGGAAGGAATGGGAGGACTTGAGTCTGGAAATGTTTATTTAACTCTCTAACTCTGCTTTAACTCTTTAAAAAGTATTCAGTTCCTGATTTAGAAACAAAAGAATTTTTGCATTTGCCTACACTTAGATTTTGTCTCATGAAATTAATTAATTATTATTATCCCCATACCTCATTCGAGACAAGGAAAATAACACAACGTAGTGAAGGAAGAGGGGTGATGAAAGAAGTAGAAGGAAACAGGAAAATCAGCAGCAAACAGTCAAGTATCTTTCAAAATACGAACAAAAGATGAAAATCTTTAATATTAATGTTTTACTTTGTTTCACCTTCTGCTTTCCAGGGATCTGCTGAGAAAGGGTGTGTTACAGGAGGCAAATCATCATTTAAAATTAGGTTAAAGATTAATTTACACTTTATAAGACATATTTTAATAGGATTAAGATACTCTGGGGGTGCTTTATTTCACTAATTATTACGTGCCTTGGACACTAACTTCCCTAGTAGAGTGTTTCAGTGCCAAAAGAGTGTATTAATGGACTCTAGAAAGAACCCTTGGGGTATTCTAATGCTTCATTTTGTGACAGAGGTGTCCTCTCATCTTCACCAGTGGGCTCAAATGAGCAGAGTCAAACTGCTCATGGCCAAGTGGGCTGGAAGATCCCAAGAATCTGCCTTAAGGAGACACAGGAAGTGTCCTGATGAAATCTGTGTGCTCTGGTCACAGCAAGGACACTCAATGCCCATGAATGGACACTCAAAGCCGTGCTTGTCCTATGCAGGTCTGAATTTCAGTGGAAAGACAGCAAATTTACCAGTGTTCAAATGTTTCTGTTCTGGTGTGGGAGCACAGGGATAACAGGAGAGGCAGCAACCAGCTCTTCAGATTAGGTTGTAAATGTACCATAAATATGCTTTATCTTGGCCTGTGTCAACTTTCTTTGTCATCCTCACTTGCTGGGCCTGGTATCTGTAAATAACAATTCCCCCCTGCAAATTCCTCAGAAAACACATTGCAAGGGCTGCTGCTCAGTCATCTTTTAGAAGAAAACCAGCTATCCATGTGTTTAAATAGGTAAAGGTCTAGACTAGATAATTTTTCCCTAAACAAAATAGTGGCCTAAGTTAATTTCAGAGCTGCTGAAGGCAATTACTTGTGTTTGCATCCTTAACATCTTCTGAAAAAATCCAACCACGGCTGCTGAATGAGTGAATCAGTAAAACAACAGGATGCAGAGGGGCTGATGTTTCCTTCCAGACATAAAAATGGCTCTATAATAACGTTAAATGCAGTCACCACGATCTGCTATCAGGGTCTGTATGCTGCGCTAACAAAAAAAAAAAAAAACCAAAAAGATTTTTTTGTGCTGTCCATGGTACTGAGCTCCTAATTTCTGTGATAAAGTGAAAAAAATCTTAAATCTGAAACAGTGAAGAAATCTAATCACTTCTAACACTTCTGATTGAAAGCTGCATATAGCCAGGCTTATCAGTGCTCTTCATTCCCTTCTGAGTTATGTTCATTGCCATGTCTGACAAAACATTTTATTTATAGCAAGAAAAGATCAGATGGAGGGCACTTGCTGAGCCTCCACAGATAAAGTTTCCTTTGACACTGCACTGAAAGGGGCCATAACTCCCTGTACAGGCATTTCCACAATAAATTTGATTTAGTGCCAAATTTTATGCCCTGTGAATCTCTGTGTAATTTTCTGTCGTATTTCCTTTCATAAATTGTTAATTGGATGTGTTTGAAGTTGTTCTTTTGTTGAAATTTGCCTCTGGCAGATTTTTGTCAAGATCTATACAAAGTATAAAGATGCTTTGTCAAGTATCTATAAAACTGAGCTCTGCCAATGAAAAAAATATAGCAGAAAAAAAGTTGAGTATATCTGACATGCTCAGTGTTTTTTTTAAACTAAATCCTTAGGACTGAGGGTCATACCATGCTGTTGTTCATCATATCTGAAAAATTATGCCCAGGCACAACATTTTTCTTGTTGGATAAAATCTTTTCACCAGGATAAAATCGTTACTGCTTACAGCTACATTTTTTATCAGATTTATTCTACCAAGGGGGAGATGCTATATGCAGCTGCTGATAGGGAAAAAATATTAAAAAAAAAGAAAAAAGGTTTTATCTGGATGGTGACAGCTTCTGTCAGTGTCTGTACTTGATCAGCAGCAAAATCTTTGCCTCAGAAGTTGCATGTCTGAGACCCCTCCAAAAATAACCCCCTCTCAACCTTGGTCCTGCCTCACTCCCCATTTGTCTATCAGAACATACAGAACATCACAAATTTGACAACTCCTGTCACACACAATCACCAAGCAGGGGATTGAAATGCCCTCTCTTCTGGCTCCCATATGGTCTTTACTCCACAGAGAAGCAGAAATCTGAGGGGAACTCCAGCTAACACAGCACCAGCCAGCCCTCAGAGTCCATCTCCAGAGGGTTGGGAGCCTCCTGCAGCAGTGAGAGGGTCCTGGCACCTCCCAGCCCTGCAGCTCTTTTTTACATCACTAACTTCAATGATGCCATTCCTGATTGCCAGTTACAGGACTGTTCCCTCACCACAAAGTCAGGGCATGAAATATTGACTGGAGATGGATGAGAAATGTCTTTTAGTGCCAGAGACATGTTTTGTGATTTCAAAGGAAAAATTCCTCTCCAGTCCTCCCCAAAACCTGAAGATATAGACAAAAAATATAAAACAGAGACAAATAGGGATACACACACACTCTCTCCAGCTCAGGTTAGTACAAGATGGATAATAAAGGTAAGAAATAAGATGGGCTTCTCTCAGTCTTACCAAAAATAACTGTAAGAGTTGATGTAAATAACCAAGATTTATTGAAGCTGGATTTACAGACTGTCCACCAGGTGAGTGACACCACAGGGACAGGAGAATGAAGGGCTGAGAAAGACACTCACAAATTCCACTTTCAACCTTGGCATGAAGAGAGTTGAGAAGGGAACTTGACTAAGCCTGGAATGAAACAACATAAACCCATTTCTGCATCACCTCCTTCCACTCCAGACTCCACCAGTTTTGTGTCCTGGGGAGGAGGGTTTAATTTCTGTGTGTGAAAGTTTGGGAAGAGGATTCAAACACAATATCTTGGGATGGATGTGGCAGAGATGTTGTCAGAGTGGGGAAGGGGAGCAAGAGGCTGGAAAGCAGCCCTTGCAAAGGGATCTGGGGGTCCTGGTTGACAGCAAGCTCAATTTGAGCCAGCAGTCCCTCCCATGGACTGAAAAACTATTTTTGGAGAACAAGAAGGAGCACAAGTTCCTTTTTGTCTGACCACTACTCCATTCACACTCAAATTTCAAGCACTTGGAGCATGGCTGGGCTGTAAGGCCCTGGAGATGCCTTTGATATGCACAGCCCCATTCACAAATTCCTTGTTACCCCCCAGTTTATGGAGCACAGGTAAAGCCAGTCTCACTTGTCTGAGCTAATTTTGTACTACAGGCTGCAGGCAGCTCCAAGGAAATCTTCCATGAAAAAAGAGCATTTCAGAGCTTTTATGAGACTCAGGGAGTGAACCAAGGAAGACTGGTCTATCTTCCCCAATCTCCAGAAGCCTCCTGCACCTCTAGCAGGGATATGGCCAGCTCCAGCAGCAACCACTACACCTCCCACAGCTCCTGCAAACTCTCACATCTCCTTGGGTAACATTTGGCTCCGGCTTTCAAACCAAATGCAAATGCAGAGATGTTTATCTCTTGCTTTATAGTACATATAGACACATAAACAGCCTTTATGAGGATCTCCTATTCTCAGCAGCATCCAGGCTCAGAGATTCACATTTTATTGCGTGTAGAATAATGAGGCTGGAGTGTCTGCATTAGAGATCAATAAAACACCATGCATGGAGGGCCACAGTGCAGAGCACTGCTGGAGTTACTCTGCCTGACACATTTTTAATCGCAGGTTGGCACTGCAAAGCTGCCTGGGACAAAAATGACCCAGAGCAGCCAGTTTGGCCTGACTGTCCCCAAAATACAGCCAGGTTAAGGTTGACAGAGAAATCAGATTAGATGATCACTCTCAAACCACCCTTCCAAAACAACTAACCTTGCAGGCTCAGTGAGATTTAGAGATGTACCATGCCAAGCAAAAGCCCAAAGCAATTACAGGTAGAAAGACCTCAGGCAGGCACAGAACAAGCAGCCTGGGACTTCTAAATCTTTTAGAGGAGAGAAATAGTGATTTTACAATTTTGCATTATCTTTCACACAGAAGATCACAGCAGTGATTGGTAATCTGAGCTCTGTTGTCTTTAGGAGAGGAGCTTCCCACAACAACTGGGAAAGAAATGCATCACAAGAAGTCACAAATTGACCATTGCCTGCTCTCCCTTTTCACTCAAAAAAGGCCAAATTTAAAATTACCACAACAAGGACAACTTTCAAGTGAAATGTGTTGAATTCTTCCTGCATGCATCACTGACCAGGCCAAATACAGAAATGGATTCAGCATTTTCTTCAACTTATGCAAATTTGATTACTCTGCACCAATGTAGCATGAGAAAAACCAGGATGGGGAAATTAGCATAAAGGGAAGGGTTGAAGTGCATTTTTATTTAAATTAACTAGAATCCTTCATGTGTTTTTTCTTCACTCTTGATCAAGGTGTTTACTTTTGAATGAAGGTACTGTAAAATTGAGCAAGAAAACCACCCATTCCACTAATTTCCTACTACAGAATCTGCAAGAAATTTCTAATTTTAGGGAAAATGTATTGACAGAAAGTATTTTGCTAGTTTGCTTTTCAGCATTTTTAAATTTACTCATTCAGGGCTCTGCAGTCATGAGGACTGAGAAAATCTTTTCAGTTTCCTGGAACTGGAAGAGACTCAGTAACAGAGTACCTAGTTCATACCTCCTACTGTTTTCCTCTTCTTTAGCTTGCCTTCAAGACTTTATTACTTCACCAAATTCATTCTAAGCAATCCTGACCTCATCACCCAGGGCTGCTTGAGTTCAGAGTCAATCTTACTGTACTCAGGGTGGGAGAATTAAATGACCTGTCTGTGGTAGATGAAGAAAAAGAAAATAAGCCAGGAGCCCGAGGTTTAGCTCTCTGATAACTGATGTGCTTTTAAGAAGCAAAGCACATTTTCTCCCCACAGTGAAGACCAAATTTAGGAGGAATGCCCTTCCTACCAGGCTTAGATGGTGGGGCTGACACTCGTATTTTGCTCATGGAGATCATCAGTTTCCAGATCAAACTTCAGGTGATTGTGAAGGCTACGTTTTGCCATTCACTTTCACCCTGTCTGCTGGAAGGAGGGAGCAGCTTGTTCTGTTCCTATTTCCAGTCCTTCTCCTTCTTTTTTCCTCTTGAAAAAAGGCAGCTTTATCTACCATGCAAATAGAGGGTCCCACGGTGTTCTGAGTGAAACCAAACAGCATCAGTGAAGAGAGGCACACCTCTCCCCTCTCTGCAATCCAACATGCTCTGCTTTTCAAACCCATTTCACTGAATGGCTTCATCCTTCCCAAAGCCAGCTGCCTGGGCTGCCACCACCTTCAGGTGGCACCTCCATGGGCACAGGGCAAGTGGATAAACATTCCTTTAAGGCTGTCAGGATGGGAGCTTTCACTGATGTTGTTACAGCATCACAACACGCTGCTAAAGCTGTTCCTGCCCTTTCCTGAACGCTCTCAGCTTTCTCTGTCTCTGCACCTCTCTGCTGGCAGCAGGTTCTGGCTGGCAGAGCTGTCTGAGATCAGAGCTCTGCTGTCCCTGGATCCTGATGCGAGGCAGAGCTCCCTGCTCGCAGCTCCCTCGCTGAGCAGCTGAAACCCCCGGCATTCCTGTGAATGGCTCATGCTTGAAAGAGCTCACAGACACATCAGGGCTGTCTAGAAAGTATCGTGTTGTCTCTGCCTCCCAACATATGTGCTGCACAGCTGGTGAGCAGGTTCCTGCTAGAAAGGCAAACAAGAGGGAGAATGAGTCACTGGCTCGCCCATTAGCACCCATCTAGAACCAAAAAAATGAGAATTGTGAGGAGTCTTTTTTTTCCTGGGTTCACACAGAGTCAAGAACCAAATTCAGCCTGATTTTCTGCAGCAGAGACAACCCCTAGCATGGGCACAGTGCCACTCTGGAGCAGTGGAAAAGCAGAAAGATGGTGAAAATAAAAAGTATGTCTCTTAAAAAAAAATTCCACTGCTTTTGTATTTTACATTTTGTTTTTGGACTGCTCAGCCAGTTTTATTTTTAGAAACATTTGACTCCCACAAAGCTCCTTTGGCATCAATTTTTTAATCTCTCTTTTTTCCTGGCCTTTGGCAGGGTTTCAGTGGACTGTTCAGTGTCCAAGCAAATGTTCAGAGCCTGATGTTGAGAACCACTCTCATTTAGCGACTCTTTAAAAAATATCTGCCCACTTTACAGCCCCTGCACTGCCAGGATGCTTCTGTTGCTGCCCAAAATCCTGACCCCAAATTGGGACAAAAATCAGAGGAATCTTGTCACCACACATGTGGGAGAGAAGGATGAAAGCAGGAGCTGAGCTTTGAGCAGCAGGCTGGGACTGCACCTCGTTATCCCACCACAACTTTTGGCACCATCCACAAAAGTGTCTTATTTTGAATAGTCACAGAACAGAGTAAGGTTTGGGTTGAAAGGGACCTTAAAGGTCACCTCACTCCAATCCCTGACATAGGCAGGGACATCTTCCATTGTCCAAAGCTGCTCTAAGCCCTGTCCAACCTGGCCTGGAAAACTTCCAGAAGCAGCCACAGCTTCTCTGGACAATCTGTGCCAGGGCTTCATCAGCCTCACACTAAATAACTTCTAATATCTGATCTAAATCTCTCCTATTTCAGTTTGAGGTCATTTGCCCATTTGCTGGCGCTCTAGTCCCTCTCCAGCTCTCTTGGAGTCTCTTTAGGAACTGGAAGGGGCTCTGAGCTCTCCATGGATCCTTCTCTTCTCCAGGCTGGACATCCCCAGGTCTCCCAGCCTGGCTCCAGAGCAAAGATGTTCCATCTTCCTGGACATCTTTGTGGCCTCCTCAGGACTCACAATAAATGATCCATGACCTTCTCATGTTGAAGGAGACAAAGAATTGATTGCCTTTTATAATCTCCCCATGCTTCAAACCAAATTTTGTTTTTCTCTTTTCCTCCAAACATCAGATGTTACAGCTCAAGGGACACAATCATCCAAGTGGCAATACTGGGATGAAGTAAAGACACTTGGAAATTTGAATTTGATTATAGTCTTTTTAAGTGTACAATTATGGAAGACCACTGCATAGCAGAGCCCAGTTAGACAGGAACTTTTACAATTAAAAGGATCTGTAGCATCTGTTCCTAAAGAGATACACTCAGTGAAATAGAGATCACATTTTCAACTAAATTAGTGAAATGGCTTCTGTCCCTCTAAGTGTTCCCACTAAAGCCCCAAAACATCAATTGAACTTTCCCTGTGCCCACCTGTCCTTACAGGAGGGATTGATGGTTCTTTCTTCTGGCCAGTGATGGTTCCCACCCAACTCAGTCTAATCTCCCAATCTGTAAACAACCTTAAAATGTAAGTTTAACTGAAGGGAATGAAATGCTTGGCCTGATTTCTGTGTGCTCCGGAAGCAAGGACTGACATGGACAAGAGGACATTGTTTTACTGGAAATATTTAACAACAGTCAACCTTATTCAGAGGATGTGAGCTTCAATCTCCAGAAAAATGAAGAGTGACAGCTTGAATTTCAAGTCAAATCAAGTCAGAACATTTACTGGTTTAGAGAAAAACATGAGAACAGCAGAAAGAAAATTATATTCTTCCCCAGGAATAGTGATACAGTTATTACAGAGGTAGGCAATGTCTCAGGGAAGAGAAGCTAACATTATTAGGGAAATTTAGACACAGAGGTGTATTTGCCACCAAAGTGCCTGCAAAGTGAAATAATGAAAATAGGAAATGTAAACATTGCTAAATGGAACAAAATCTTGCTTTCGAGTTTGTCCAGGGAGAATGAAATAAGGAGAATTTGGCAGTTTGCTAATTTACCCTGTGTAAGTTCTTTATAGGGCAGGATGAAGTGAATTTAACCTTCCAAATGGTGACAAGAAATAGGAAGTTTCAGGAAGGGAAGCGGTGCAGAGCAGCTTTATTATCCTCAGGTGCTCGGCGCTGTCTCGGTGATATACGCTCGCAGAGATGTTAACCTTTCCTAATTCAGTCCCACACCACCCCATTAGCATACAGGCTTTCATGAGCATTGAAAAGCTGCCTAAACTGTTTCCAAAATAAAGCATTCAGCAAAAGGATTAGAAAAAAAAATGCTGAAAGGTTTTTCAGCTCAGCGCCTCCGGAACGTGACATGTAACAAAATCGTCCATAATCCGCCCATTTTTCCAGTTATTATCAGGACAATGTCTTCACTGTGTCAGAGGCAGGTGAGGCCACAGATAAACATTCAGATAATTTCTACCACAGATTTTTATTGCACTATCATTATTATTTATTTCACTTCTGTTTTAACTGTGCTATTGACTTTGCAAACTGATGGGGTTTTAACCACCCGCACAAGTGTTCTTTATTAGTTTTAGCACTTAACCTACATGTTTCTTTCCTACCATCAGGCTATCCTGGCTTTTATCATTTAACTCTGTGAATAATTCACTTGGTCTTCACTTGTATTTTCACCTTGAAAGTATTTATAGACTGTAATCACGTCTCTATTGATATTTTCTTGAAGACTATTTTATTTAGCTCCCTCATTTTCTCATCTGATGTTTATAGACTATATACCTCATGTTATTTTACTTGCCTTGTTCTTTTTTGTTTTCTCTTTGTATATACCAAAGCCCTTCCCAAGCCATGAACTCCAAGATTTCATTGCTTGGGCCATAAAAATATATTTTGGTTGGAAACTTCCACCCAAACACAGGAGAAAATTTGTGCTGTGTTAAAATCCACTCTCAAAAATGCTGCATGAGGCTTTGATTGGTTGACCTGTTGCATCTTGATAATTTTCCTAAATATTTGACCCAGTCCCAAAGGACTCAAATCTGATCATTTTCCACTCCTACAGTAATAAAGAAGTAATAAACTAATTCTGAAAGGCTGGGACACATTCACTGAATTAAAATCATATTTCACTCCCTGAATGAGACCTCTGTCTGCAAACCCACATTGGAACAGGCTTCTCTCTGTGGAGAGGCAAGAGTTTTCTGCTGCTCCTCTAAAAGTTTGTGTGCATAAAAATGAGATTTTTGTCACATAAACCCAGGTTTTCACTGCACAAGGAGCTCCTTGCTAACACACATGGGTGCAGACAGTGCCTCTGAACCCATGAATTCTGCGGGCACAAAGGGACCACAGTGAACTACAAGGAAAGGTCTTTGCAGGGAATTTATCCCCTGCTCCCTGTCTACTGTGAAGTGGGTTTCTCCAGAAGGAGATTCGATCCAATAAAGTTCTGCCCTTCATTTTTTTGGCATTTTCTGGCCATAGAGACAAGGAGCTTTACCCTGTTAACAGAGCTGCCACTTTGTTCCATCAGATAACAAGTGTCATTCTGAGAAGGAGGGATAAATTAGGCAGAGCTGGTTCAGGACTGGAGGTATTGACATGCAAGTGGGATCCCTCTTAACACCAATTTGGGATGTTTAAACAGTGGATATCTCTGTTTGGATTGATCAGGCAAACTGAACTGCCAGAAATCCACTTCTCCAACTTCACATACCCACAGTGGAGGCACTGACCTCCGAGCTCCTGATTAAAACTCCCACTATAATCAATGGAGACATGGTCAATAAAGTCAATAGAGATAAGAGCCCTGTTCTCCAGATTAAAAAGATTGACAGCTACTTAACACAAGACTGTGCCATAGACCATAAAGGGAGCCTTGAAAGTCAGGCTCAGAAGTAGAGATTTACACTACACATGCCCAGCTGTGGCCAAGGGATACTATGGGGAAAAAAAAACCCCAGATATTCCAAAAAACATTTTAAAAAACCCCCGAAAACAAACAAAAACAAAACCCCAAAATCCAAAAAAACCCCTAAAAAACCCCAAAAAACCCAAACCAAACCAAAAAATAAAACCCCAAAACAACAACAAAAAACCACACAAAAAAGAACCCAACAAAAAACCCCCAAAAAACCCCAAACAAACAAACAAAAAACCCCACAAACCACTGACCAAAAACCACATACTTCTTTTTTTTTTTTT
>VXBR01011082.1:38602-54091 GCA_013400215.1 Cisticola juncidis
CCCCATTTTTTTTTTTTTTTTTTTTTTTTTTTTTAATAGAAAACAATATATCATACTTAGCTCAGCTGAGTACACTAAGATGGGTTTGTTTCTATTACCTGTAGAAAGAGTCTTGTTGCTTTCAGAGATGAAAATCTACACTGGATTGAATTAACAGAGATTCCTTCAGCATGCATGGGTGAATTCCCAGTAGATTTGTCAGGGAGTAGGTGAGGACAGAGAATCAAGACAGCTCTGAGGGGATGCCCTAGAAGCTGCCTCTTGGATTTCCTCTTTGTGGAAAAATCCTGTTTTCCCCCACCTGGCACATGTAAGAGTAGAAAATGTGTTTGCAATTGCCTGGCCAGTGTGACAAAGAAGTGACAAAAGCACCCCTGCTTTACTGATGTGCAGTTTGTTTATTCATCTGTCACACAGAATGACCTTCTGTCTCACCACACCAGAAGGCAGAATCATGTGAAAAGTTCGACTTCTTTTGACAAGTTTCCCTGAGCTGGTGAGGACTGGAGGCAACCAGCCTCTCCCTCGCAGAGCAGGTCTTTAATAGACTTAACACCATGAGAATATGAAGTGATCTAAGCTATATATTCACAGTGTATGAGATCACACTGCATCAAAACTTTGATAGATGCCCCTGCTGTTTGCTCATCCTTAAGGAGCAATGACCCCGACATTAGCGTGTCTAGTAAATTGTTCTAATGTGTGCTGAAAGGGGACTAATGGATACAGTAATTGATTGTTTGATGGATAGCTGGGGAGCCCTTTGATTATGAGTTTTTGCTACGGTCCAAGACATTTTCATTCTCCAGTTAACCCAGAGCTGATTGCTTGCATGAATTATCTCCTTCTCTGACTGCAAATATCATTCACTTAATAAATATTTCATTAGAAACAAACCAGTGGTGGGGAGAGAGGAGGAAGCAGATGCTCAGTGCTGTGTCTGTTGAAGATGCTACAGAGTTTACAGAACAGACACAGAGATTATCCACAAAATGTGCTCAGGTCAGACAAGAGGTCTTTGCTTCCCCAGGATTTAGTGCTCAGAAGAAAGAAGAAGCCTGAAGGTCAATTTAAATCAATCAAGGGAAGCCCAATATGGACCAAGAAGGATGAACTGCAGTGCTGAAGCCACTGTGTAAAAGTTGCTTCCTCACCAATCCCACCCTCCTCTCCCAAACTCCAGGCTGAGCTTTCATGTTACAAGGAGGGACCCTGATTAATAAATGGAATATCATCAAGAAAACATTTATAATTCCTAAGATTTCATTGGTGAGGGTAGAATTTTGATCCTAGTGAAGGTTATAGCAACATTTTCCTGCCTAGTAATGCAGGCTTTTTTGATCCTTTATTTTCCTATGATGTCTTCTCAAAAGTTATTTCTACCTTTATTTGACTTTTGATATTTAATTATTCACCTGTACTGAACACACTGGTTTCATTTCAGAGGGTTACTTTCCAGCATGACATTGTACTTTTGAGTTATGAAGATCACTACTCCTGTCTCCAAGGAGAGTTCTCCTACAGGGCAGTGCAGAAATCAGGCAGAAACAGACTTTTTTTTTTTTTTTTAACCATTCAGACTCCTAATCCTGGATCAACCCTGCTTCATATCTCTTCAAATTTTCACGTAAGAGAGCAATATCTGCTGAGGACACTTTGAACTTCCACAGGCTCCAGTGAGATGAGGAACTTCAAAAACTAAGCTGGAGTCCCAAGTAGTTTGTTACAACATGGAGTCACCACAAAAGCTAATCCCAATTCACCTCACACTCTTAATATGCTGAAAACTGCAGCAGTTTTTAAATCCTCTTTCATTGAAAAATTGTTGATGAGCAAAATACATAATGTTCCCTATTACTCTCCACCTTGTGTACGTCCCCTGGGCATTGAGACTCCCTTATCTTGTTTTCCTAGCTGTTCCTCCAGCATATTTATATTGTTAGTCTCACAATGGGTATCATTATGTCAATAAGCACAATTTAAATATTAATCCTGTGGCTATGGGCAGAAATGTAACTGATCATATCATATGCCATAAAAGGGGAACACGTCACAAGGAAACGGCTTCAACGCTGTTTGCCCTCAAATGCTTTTTCAAGAATTTTGCAGAGGGGAATGGCATGAACAGAATATGGGGGGAAATAAGAGGAGGTGACAAAGGAAGAGGGACAACCAAACAAATGAGGGCAGGGACTGTGCAAGAGTGAAAGAAGAACACAAAAGGTGCTGGGAAAGGGGACAAAGTGTAAAGAATCTTGGAAGTGAATTGAAAGGAAGCCAAAGGCAGATTCAGTTTACCTTCAAAATGCACAGATCTCCCAGTCAGGTATGGCAGGAGCTGAGATAGAAACCTCATAGGGACTGAAACCCTCACTAGTGCTGATGTATTTCAGCAGAAAGGGTAAGAGAAGGAAAGCAAAAAATCTTTCCAAAAACACAATAGCCATTATAAAAATCTACACATTCCTGTTGTTTCTCCTTCATTACCATACACAGATCAACTATTGGGGAGCAGGAAATCTCATTTTTAGACAAAAATATCTCTCTTCTCTTGAAGAAATGTTTGTCATTAGTTTCTCGATATAAACCAATATTCCACCCACATTCTGGAAAAAAATCTTTCTTGCCCCAGGGTACTTCTATCAATAAAGATAAAAATGGATAAAAATAAAAATTGAAAAAAACTGCTTTTCCAGATATACACTAGTCTCTTTATCTGAGATAAGACTGAGTGAAGAAAACTGTTGGCACACTTAGTGTTGGACATTTATTTTCCACACCCAGTTGTGGAAGGTGACTGAGTCCACAGTATCCCTGCATATTTTATCATAATCATGAGGCTGCACACCAGCTTTCTCTGTGGGAAGCTCTCCCTGAACCAGTGACACTGCCTGCTGAGGGAGGTGACACTTTCCATCAGCAAAGGAGCATCGATCTGGCTCAGCATTTTAAAGTCCCTGATGAGTTTACATTACCTTTCTGCTGGAGTCCTTCTATTTGCATCCACTGCCTGTGCTTTTACCCCTGCTGCTGCTCAGCTCAAACACAGCTGTGCTAATACACCAAAGCCACACAGCTAATCCATACTCCTCTGATCTATTTTCAGGTCTCATTTGGCAAACAGAAGGGGGTGAGACCAGCGGGAACACAGAGGAGAGAACAAGCCCTTGAGGTGTGTCCTGGGCCAGTCTCCCAAGGACGCTGATGTAGGCTTTAGTTTTGTGACAATCACAGAATCACTGAGGTTGGAAAAGACCTCCAAGATCATCGAGTTCAACTTTTGAACAATCAGCACCTTTTTAACCAGACCAGAACAATGAGTGCCACGTGCAGTCATTTCTTGAAGATTCCCAGGGGTGTTCACTCCACCACCTCCCTGTGCAGCCCCTTCCTGGGGCAGTGGATTTTTATAAGCAAATGGACTGTTCTGTTCCCCCTTTTTCATGCTGGTTTTTCTCCTGTTTCCTCCTCCCTTTCCCCTTTGTCAGTCCCAGCTCCAGACCTTCCCTTTACCTGTAAATCCTCTGAAGTCTTTCCCCCAGTTTTAGAAGTTTCCCCTGACTTCGGTTCCATATTGGTTTCCCCGTGGTGGTTCCGCCCCCAAGGTGCTCTGATCTGCTTAGGTTTATGCCAGTTTGTCCTCATGCTCCACCTTCTTTTATCCTTGCCCCTCCTATTTATAAATATAGATATATTTATATATCTATATATAAATAAATATCCCCACTCCTGTTTATAAATCCCTGCAGAGTTTGCTTTTTAGTCTTCTCATCCTGTCCCCCACCAGGGAATAAACTCTTCTGGTTTGTGACAGACAGAGGTCCATTCTCTCTTTCCTCACCACACCTCTCAATGCTGCAAAACATCAGGCTGTGGTTCCTCACTGCCTGGCAGTCCCATCCTCACAAAAGGCCACAGGGTGGTCGGGCTAGTCTGAGGTGCACTTGGGATGGACTGTGCCTTGTGTCACCTTCCAATGCTTGACCATCCTTTCTGTGAGAAGCAGGAGCCAGAATGGTACTTATTGTGCTTTTGTTGGTGACTAATGATTGATTAGTTGTTCTCTGGTTATTGGGTTTACCTGGTGTTAGTTGTTAACCTGTTGTTTCCTTGTTACAGAGTTGTCCTAGGGTGACTTTATGATGCTTGTATCCCCGGCTGTCTGTTCTGTCTGTGCTGTATATTGAGCTCTGTGCCTTTAGGACTGGCTCTGAGAGCAAAGCAGGAAAGGAAGAAGCGCCAAGTTTGTTTTGAGATCAGCTCTCACTCCTGCACGTTCCCCTCCGGACTGTGTTCATCTGAAGCACAGACTGGTGGCTGGGACAGAGATCTTGTTATGTTTTTTAGTTAGTTTAGCTAGCTAGGACAGAGAGGTTCGCTGGACTGTTTTTTTTTTTTTTTCCTTAGGACTCTTTACATCTGTTCTGGACTGAAAACCTCAGAGAAGCACCAAGGGCTCACACCTGCAGCCCATAGGGCCTGGACCTCTAGAGGGACTGGGACTGATAAAGAACTGAGTAAGATGAACAACTCACAGTAAAGATATTTTCTGCCATCTCTCTTCAGAGCAGCGAGAAGTTTTATTGCTTCATATTATTCATTCTTTATGCTTGTAAGGATCTTGTTTGTTAAATAAATTGTTTCTTCCACTTTTCTCCAAAGAAGTTCTTTTCCCAGACTGGTTAAAAAAAGACCTTTTAAGTTTGCTTTCCAAAGAAACCCTATTGAGAAGTTTCTTCCCAAATTTGCCCTAAACCAAGACAATAGTGTATCACATGTTGTAACCCTTTGTAGAATCTACGCCTTCCCTTTTACCCCATGGAACTCACCCCTTTCCTGATATCCCTCCCATCAGGAAACCGAAATGGCACCACCGGCTCCTCAAAATGGTGCCCATGGTTACAGAATATGCAAATTAAAGCTATGTGACAGAATTAAGAGAAATAAAGCCCTAGATCAATGAGCCAGCAAGTAATTAAAAGACATGAGCAATATTTCTGGACTAAGAAAAGGAAGAGCTGTCTCTTAAGAGCAGTTTGTGACTGTCACCCTGATAAACAATCAAAGACTTGACGAGGATGGGAACCCCAAGACAGCAAGGCTTTAGACTCCCATGAGGACAAAATTCCTGATCTGCTGTGGACTGAGACAGAGCTGAATTCCTCCTCTTCAGGGTCAGACCTGGGAGCAGTAGCAGTGTGCATGCGACCCCTCGGGCCCCCACCGAAAGACCCAAGGCCTTTATTTAAAGACCCAAAGCTGTCTTTAAATAAAGGCCTTTTAAAAAGGAGAACTGTCTCCTGGCCCAATCTCTAACACTTTCCATGAAGAAATTCTTCCTGATGTCCAACCTTAGCCCTGCTTGGCACAGCTTGAGGACATTTCTGCTCATCCTGTCCCTTGTTCCTTGGGGAAAGAAAGCAACCCCCACTTGGCTGCAACTTCCTCTCAGGGAATTTTAGGGAGCAAAAAGGTCCCTCCTGAGCATCCTTTTCTCCAGGCTAAACACCCCCAGCTCCCTCAGCCTCTCCTCACAGGACTGACTCTCTAAACCCTTCCCCAGCTCTGTTGACCTTTCCTCCAACCCCTCTTGACATGTGGGATCCAGAATTGGACACAGCACTTGAGGTGTGGCCTCACCAGTGCTGAGTCCAGAGGAAAAATCACTGCCCTGGTCAAAGGAAAGGAACTACATCTGGCTGAGTTTTACAAAAGATTCTGAGCATTGCTGGAGTCCCAGGTGTTTTTCCAAGAGGAGCTATGTTAGCTCCTGGGTAAGTGTCATCATTGGCAATTCCATCCTGCCAACAAAAATGTGTTCATTGTGAGGATGGAGATATTCTTCTCCTCCAGTCTCACCCTGCCATGCAGTGACAGTGCCCAGTCCAACACTCCTCGGAAGAATTTGTCCTTCTCTGAAAGAAATGTGAGCCCTTCCACCCCAACTTGTTTCAAATATGCCTGGTAGGTCCCATGAGTAATGTACCTACACAAAGAGATCTCAGAAAACGTACAGATTGTGCAGGAACATAAATTTTGACTGAGCAAGTGATGAATAGAATGCAGAGCAACATCCTCGTATTTTGGGCAAAGAATATATAATCATTCCGTGGTGTTTGCGAAACATGTCAGGCTCTGTCAGGAAGAAGGGTTATAAATAAATGTGAGGGAGATACTTTAATAATGCTATTTCATATACACTCAATAATGAACTTTAATTATTTCTTTGGGTTTTTTTTCTTCTTTCACTGTAGCAGATGAGTCAAGCCCAGATGTGTAATGAAACTGATACTGACATCACAGCATTTTCTTTAGAGGTGGCTGAAAGAGCTCTATGGATCAGCTGTCAAATCATTTCTCCTCCTGTGGGGTTTCCTTCATGCGTCTCACCCAGAATTTAATTCCTCCACATATGGCAGGAGTGAATCATAGCGCAAGGAATTTTCTTGATGGAAAAGATTTTGCAGACAAGCGGTCTTCTCACATCACTTGTCCTGAAATGAAGCCAAAGTCATCTTTGTCATAGGCAGTGGAGCAACCTGCCAAGAGGAACCAGTTGCCATGGTATGTAAGGCTGCAACATCTACAACTTTGCATTCTGAAACTATGAAAACTAATTTAGAACTTATCGGTAACCTTATCACCAAATATTTGCAGCAGGGAACGAGGAGATTGATTTGTTTCCTGCTGTGATGCTGGGAATTAACAGAGGATATCAAAAGGAAAGCTCTGAGGTGTTAAATGTAATGATGTGGATAAATATGAAATATCCCACCAATTCCTTAGCTTTTCAGTAGAAACTCAGGGAAATGAACAGAGGAAGGTGTCACATCACTCCTTTTGCAAAATGACTTCCTGTCAGCCTTGCAATGACTACACAGCTTTCTTGAAGAGGAAATCACTTGTGATGAATCTCACTGAAATGCTTTCATTCTCCCTTCGACCCTTCCTGCTCTGTAAGCAAGGAAAATGTCAACACAACCCTACTGAAAGAAACGGAACGTTCCCCAAATCCCCTCACCATGAAGAGAGGTGGATCCTCTGCTCTCAGAGACAGGAGCTTCAAACTCACTGAGGGGCCACACAAAAGTGTCTGACTTCACTTGCCAGGTCTGCTCCCAGCCCCATACCCAATATTCCATGATAAACAGTGGACAAACCCAGGAAACACATCAGTTCTGCAGGCCCTTTGCATGTAAAAAGTCCTTGCACTTGGCAGCTACTCCCCTATTCCTCTTTGTGAACACATCCAGACCCACCAACTTCCATTTCCTTCTGCGAATCATGAAAAAAGCAGAACAAAAGAAACAGAACAAAAGAAACAGAAGAAACAGAACAAAAACCCCAGACAAGGAAGGCAGAGAACCCTGGCAGGACCTGTGGATTGGTGGAGAGATGAGCCTGTGCTGGAGCAGTTTTATTGGTGTGACTTGAGACCCCGTGGAAGGGCCCCACTCTGGAGGAGGATGAGGAGGAAAGAGCAGCAGAGACAACTTGTGATGAACTGGTCCCATTTCTCACCCCTGGTCCCATTTCCCACCCCTGGTCCCATTTCCCACCCACTCCATGATGCTGATGGGGAGGAGGGAGAGAATTCAGGAGTGAGTTTTCCTGGGAAGATGGGAGGGATATGGGAGAGATGTTTTAAAATTCAGTTTCATTTCTCATTATCCTGCTTTGATTTAATTGGTAAGGAATTAAACTAATTTCTCCATATTGAGCTGGTTTTGCCTGTGACACTAACTGGTGAGTGATTTCTCCTTGTCCTTATCTTGACCCACAAGCCTGTCACTACATTTTGTCTCCTCTGATCAGCTGAGGGGGTGACAGAGCAGCTTTGGCATCCAGCCAGGGGCAACATGTCACAAATGGGGATGGGTTCTTCCCCCTATGGACAGAAGCATCTCAGTTTGCAAAATGCTTGTGATCTGCAGGTGCATCTACTAAAATTTAGCATTGGAAGGTTTCCCAGCTCACCTCCCACCTCCCAAATCTTATATACAATCACCAGTTTGTAAACAAAGAAGCAGCTCCAAATAAAAAGCAGTTCCAAAAATAGCCCACAAAGCTCCATATCACACTTTCAAAAGCCTTTGTTTTGGTGGCCAGTTAATAATTTGCAATGTTTTCCAGCTCCTCACAGCTTAGAAGAAGAAAAAGCAGCACTGGTGACTCTGAGACCTGAGAGGGCACGAGGGGAGAGTCAAGAAAGCAAAAGGGTGATTAAAGGGATTTTGTGTGAACTCAAGTCTACAGTGGGTCAGTTCCTGTATGCTTGGAAGTAACAAGCAGTGTAAAAAGGAGAAGGTTTTATAACATTGGATATCATCAAGCTCAAAATAAAATGCACCTCAAAATAAACAGGATTGGTGTAGGACAAGAAAACAAATGACATCCCACGTGCAAAGAATGAATCTTTGTAAAATGAGTCCCTTTGGGTCGAAAAGTATAAAAACATAAAAACAAACAAACAAAGAAAAGGCAGAAGCCAATATATTTAAACAAAAAAAAAAAAACAAGTTTCTCTATATAAAAAAAAGCTCTTTCCCTGCTTTATTTTTGTGCAAAACGCTTTCTCATATGCTGCTTTTTCCAAGCTAGGACTGCCTGGCAGCTCTGCAGGTGTCCAGCAGATGAACACCATTTGCTACCACCTTTACCTGCTCTCACACTGATGAGCTGAGGTTTCTTGTTAATTTAAATAATTTTGAACATTTTAAACTCAAAAATAGCAAATTAGCACTATCCCATGCTACCCCAGCAGTGTGTCACCCTCTGCCATTTATCAGCTGGCCTTCCAGACCTTACCATGCCTAAGGCAGATGTGCTGATGACCAAGACCTAAGCTCATCTTTTAGTGCCAAAACTATGTGAACCGGGTAGGGAGAGGAGCTGCACATCCCTGTGAGCTTTATAAAAGATGAGAACCAGACAAGCTGAGACTAAAAACTGCCAAACTCCCACAGATGTGACCTAAAGCTCAAACTTCTCCTCCCTAGGAACTTCAGAAGTCACATATTTATACACAAAATCATTAATGTTATACTCATTTAAACTCTATTTAATGTTTGCTCTCCTCAGTACAGAGAGGGGATATGGAGCAGATTTCCACAACTGAGCAAGGGATTCTGCCTTCAACAGACTCACAAAAATCCTGTTTCACCCCAACTCTTTGCAAGGTTTATTCTCATCTCAGTGATTCATCAGGGCTTCCCCGACACCGTTTTCATCTGAGCACTGTAAAATCCAGCTCCTGTATCTGACTGAGTCCTGTGCCAGCAGATGGCACTGCAAAGTGTGCAGCATCCACAGCTTCCCTCACCCCAGTCCCAGGCACTGCTGTAAAAGGTGTTCTTTTGTTTTCCCCTCTGCCTGGCTCTTCATTGGTGCTTTTAATCATGCTTAAATATAGGGGTCAACTTGGGAGCTCCCACAGCAGGGCCATCAAACTTCCCAGTGCTCAGCTTCCAGGAGAGGTCACTATGTCCTGCTGCACATAAAAGCCACATTCCCATTCTCTTTCCTTAAATCATCTGACCAGTTACAAACTGCTGGGCACAGAGAGGACAAAACACCTTCCTCACTCACCAGGAATCAGCTGTGATTGCAAAATGATGCTTTGATTTTTAGTTTTTTTTTTTAATTTTTGTTTGCTGGGTGTTTTTTTGGTGTTTTTAGCACAATCATCTGTGTTTCTAAGCACGTCACTGCTGAGCTCTTCATGTGAATGTAACCCAATACAGAAAGGAGAAGGGGAAGGGAAAATCCTTCTTAAAGCACGAAACGTTGCAGATCAAGAGATTCAATTGTGTCAAGTGTAATATTGAGTTAAGGTTCTAGGAACCACCTCAACAGTTTTATTACATTCAGGACTTTACAGACTCAGTGAAGGCAGAAAATAAAACACTGCAGCTTTTCATTTAATCTAAGTGAGGTGTGCAAACCACAGTTCACAAAAAACCCAGGGCTTGCATGGATCTCTGGCTTTGCCCCATGGAAAACTGGGTTCATGAAAATAAACATTTATGGTGTCATCCAGTTTCTCCATTCAGCCACCATAGGTTTCTCCGTGGCAGCCTTTGTGCCAAGGAAGACCTTGGGAACCTCTTGTCTCTGAGTTTGGCTTTGGGAAGCTGCACAAAAAGGGGCAGAAGATTAATTTTCTTTTCCCATGAGGAAGAACCTTCCTTACTCTAACATTCCCAGCTCCCTTCAAGCACCTGGAGAAAACAGCAAGACAAGAGGTGAGACTGAGACCTTAACTGGTTTAGGGAGCAGGGAAAAAGTCCTTTTGCACCAAATCAAATTAATCCAAGGCTCACTGGGGTGACCTAATGCCAGGGTACCTCGTGGTAGCACAGCTTTAATTAAAGCAGATTAACGAAGGGGACACTGCAAAGCTTTGCTGTGTTTTACTGCAGGGGACACAGTGAGATGCAGTCGATGCTGAAGTGACAAAGTGCCCATCTGAACACCCAGAGGAGCAGATCTGTGATGGCATGGCTGCATCACTTCCCCCAGGATTAATTAAGATCCATGGATGAGCAGGGACAAGGGTGATGCTCAGCAGGTACCAACCACACAACTTTGATTTGCTCCCCACAGTGGCAGCGATGAGCAACATTCATGGCTCAAGTTTTCCATTCATAGAAATCACAGAATAACTCAAATTAGAGTGGGGCCATGAGGATCCTCAAGTTCAACTCCCTTCCATTCATACTTACAAAAGCATATCCAGGGAGTTTTCATTAGGGTTTGCTCATGGTGAAGGCTCTGAACCATCACCTCATTTCATATTTGGGACAATTGGGTGAAAAAGTATCTTAAACTTAAGGGAATTGTTTGCTTCAGAGGCACCTTCTTCAAATCAACAAGTTTGTGAGATTGCAGTGGAGAACCTCCATCTGTGTTTAGGTGAACACATTTATTTTATTTATCACACAGACTGTTGCTATCAGCTCAAAAATAACTACTTGAAATGTTATCTGCGCCACATGTCTTATCCTACAGAACCTGTTGTGTTTTATAATGGCACCATCTATAAATTACCTCTCTGATATATGTCCAGCTTTATGAGCTAACTGCAAAGGAATTTCAGCATCCTGGATTATCATTAAAAGTGAGGATGAAACTCTCTAACATATCAGTACATCAGTGGAAGTTTAGCTTGGCAAAACCAACACAAATTTGAGTTACAGTTTTCAGCTAAGAAACAGAATAAAGAATCAGAATTGCAAGTGTGATTCTGTGTTTCCTCATGTTTTTATAAACCAGAAATAATTGTGACCAAATCAAAGAGCCTGAACAATCTGATCTAGTGGAAGGTTTCCCTGTCCATGGCAAGAGGTGGGAATAGGATGGTTTTTAAAGTTCCTTCCAACTCAAATCATTCTATGAGTAAATTATTTCATAGGTGAGATAGGGGAGGTAGCAGCACTGCCTTCTATACAGGTGTGAAAGGGATTTCATATTTTAAGTTTTATGGTGGATATAACATTGGTAATTCAGACCTTGAAAACAAATAAGGTGTGCCCTAGAAAGGTCAATAATGTCATTTTTGTCTTCACCCTGGTGCAGCAAGTGTTAATATATTTCCAAACACATCTTTTAATGGGAAAATACTATTGCTGTCCCCATTTAATCATGTGATAAATGCAGCCATCAAAGTGGGTTGCGAAGAATACAATTTCCTTCCTTTCAATAATTCATCTCCACAGGGGGTTTAAATGTATTAAATAACCCTGCATTCACTTTGGAGCAAGGTGACACACTCAGTTAAGGTTTCACATTTGTTACTCCACTTGCTGCATGTGATCTTTGCCAGGACAAAAGTCAATTTAAAACTCTTGCAGTGCAACTGAGGGAAGGTGGGGTTGAGGGAAGGGAGGTGGAGGGGATCGTGTGAGCAGCAGAAAGCCCTTCCACTGGGCAGAAAAACTCACTATATAATTATGCTTTTGAAAAAAAAGAAAATGTCCTATACAGAGGAGTCAAGCCCACAAAGTGAACAAAATCCAAGCTTTAAATTCAGTTTTTAATAATTACAGTACTGCCATTGAGGCCACACACGTCCTACAGACCCAGCCTACATTTCATCAGCTCTGGGATCTTGGCCTGTGTTTGCTCTGCTCTTCAGCTGCTGTCACACAGATCTGACAGGGCTGCCAGAGGTGACCCTCACTGCCCAGAAAAGCTGCAAGGACAAAGCTCTCTGAGCAAGGTGAGTGTCGATCCAGCTGTATTTACAGCTCTGTTTAATTTTATTTTTTATTTGTATTTATTTATATTGATGTAGGTGCGGATATCTACAGATACATGTATATATTTATAGACATACAAATCTATGCCAGCAGTGCTGAATAGAACCATGAACTGCCCACACTCACTGGGTAAAAAGCAACACTCAGGAGGAAAGAGGAGTCAGAATTCCTTGAGACCATGCCTGGATCTCATTTAATAGGTGAGAAATGATTTTCTCATCTACATGGGTGCAGCAATCCCCTCCATGAATGAGCCTGGAAGGGAGGCAGGAAGGTGTGCATTTGCTGTATTCTTTAAATTTAGGAGCTGACAGTACTTAAGGGGTAGAAAGGGTAGAGAGGGTTTTTTTGCAAGGGCATGCAGTGACAGGACAAGGAGGAATGGCATTAACCTCGAAGGAGAGTAGATTTAGATTGGGTATTTGGAAGAAATCTCTCCCTGGCACAGGCTGCCCAGAGAAGCTGTGACTACCCCATCCCTGGAAGTGTCCAAGTTCAGCTTGGAGAGGGCTTAGAGCAACCTGGGACAGTGCAAGGGGATTTCAAACCAATGATTTTTAATGTTTCTTCCAATCCAAACCATATTGTGATTCCATGAGACAGAAGCACAGCGACCACCCCGGCCGCCACCAAAAGCAGTGGGGAAAAAACTATTTACAGAGCTGTCTCTGGCTATGGAAGAACAATAATGTGGGCACCAGCTGAGTGATCTGTCCCAGCCTCTGGGCACAATATAGATTTTTCCCTGTCAAAGTGCTCTCTCCATTAGCAAGGCTGGCTCATGGTCGTGTTCCATCTCGTGGCCTCAAACGCCTCCACGCGACCCCGGTGTCACCATTCCCCGGGCACAGCCCTCCCAGCAGGGTCTGTGCCAGCCCAGGGTGAAAGGAAAGTGTCTCCCAGGATTTGGGAGCATAAAAACAAGGGTTTGCAGGGCTGGGGGCGAGGCTGGCACATTCCAGACTCCAGCAGTGACTCAGAGCTGGGGTAGAGGAGCCAGCGGAGCTGCTCTGGAGGAGGCTTCGCACAAAAGAACCCCTTCCCTTGCCTTCATCCTCTGCCCACGCAGAAACCTCTGTCCTTTCTCACTCAAACAAAAGGAAAAACAAATTTTAAAAAATCTAAAAAAACCCAAAAAAACCCAAAAACACAACAACAACAAAAACAAAACAACAACAACAAAAAATACCCACCAAAAAACCCCCAAACCACACAAGGGAACAAACAAACTGAAAAAAAAAAAAAAACCCCTAGAAAAAAAACCCCTTACCTAACCAAAACCCAGCTAATGGAAACCCAGTTCTTAGCTGCAGCTTCTGGTTCCATCAGCAGGCACAGGCAAATTGGGCTGGTCCCTTAGAAAGCACTCAGTAGAGGGTTGTCAAGGAAAATCCACAATGCTCAAGTTGTTTGGGCAATTTAGGAAACAGCAAGTTCACCCCAAACCTGGTGATACACATTCCTTTTATAAATAGTGTGGTCTTTTTTCACTTTTCTTCTCTTGTAGGATAAGGAGATTGGGATGTTACTGGAAGCTCACACCTCCAGCTTTTGGCAATTCCTTCCATTAAAGCCGTAGTAGCATTTGGGGTGTTTCTTACATGTTTTTATTGAATGCCCACAGCATTCCTGGTGTCCCATAAAACCTGCAGCATCTGGAATCTGGATGTTTTCCCAAGGGCTCTGGTGCAGGATTCTTCATTTTAAGTTTTACAGTTGAAAATTTCTGCTTCCCTGACAAAAGGGGAGTTTAATGGTTACTTGTGGAAGTTAAGCCCACTGGAATTTTTTTTTTCCAAGACCGTGGGCATGCTGAGAAGAAAAGACCTTCCCTTCCCAGACACACTGGAAGCAGAGCAAGAGTACTTTGGGATATTCAGAATAGATTCCACCTCCCTTGAAAATACAGGGAACAAATTAAAAGATTAGGTGTGAATCTATTTCCATCCACTTATTAAATCCCTTTATAAGAATCTGTTTCTCTACCCCCAAAGTGGCAGCAAAAGAAAAGAAAATATTTAAATTTTCTTAAAAAAATTGCTTTAATGGTTGCCTTAAAAAAAAACCCCAAACCCTTTAAAATCAAACAAAAGCCCACACTTGAGTAAAGTCAAGAAAAAAATAACTGTGATTTAAATGCTCCGTATTGACAACCCTAGGAACAGGGGAGTGGGTTGATTACAATATGGCTTTTAATGGATGCACAGCCATTTAAAACAAAGTTGACATTATTGAAATAACACTTTTAACAGAAGTAACTGCATCCCAAACGACCTTGAAAAGACGTAGCAATTGCTACCACATATGCAAGATAAATTATCACCAAAGCCAAGGCTTGATTTCCTGAGATACAGCAGCCAGACTGGAACACTGGGAACTGGGATGAGTTCTGAGATAGTAGAGATGGTAGAGTCAATAAGACAAATGTGTAAATATAAAGCTCCATTTGTCTGAGTAAAAGCTGTATTTTGATTGTGAGAAATTAAATTTTGCGTTTCAGGGAAATACACGCCACGTCCTCTCACAAATGTGGAAGCTGGATTCAAACACGAGGAGCATCTACTGCATTAAAAACCCATCATTAATTATTGTTCAAAATGAGATGTCGATGTTGGCTTAGCCTGTGAGATCCTCAGGGTGGCACAGTCTTGTAGCTGTGCTCATACAACACCTGCCATGACAAGGTAAAAATAGAAACCCAAATAACCAAAGTCATTACACACTCACATACATACATGCAGTTTATGCAGACATTACTGCCAAAAAAAGTTATTCTTCCATAAAGCCAAGGACTGGATCTCGCTGCCCCCAAAATGAGAATTTTACTCTAATCACATAAAAAGAACAACTTCATAAACACAGGAAGAAAGGGAGAAATGATGCTTCCTGTGGGAAGGAAGTCCATTTAAAGCAAGAATAAACTGATGTACTGAAGAGGAAAGAAAAAAATAAAAAAAAAGCTTGCATATGCAAATTTATTACCCATCTTTTTGCTTCTAAGAAATACAATTTACTGACCTTTGAGAGATGGGTCAAATAGGCCCATAGAATAAGAAACAAAGGCATCTTTTTGGCAACTGCCATGTTCCAGAGCAGTAATTATCTTTTCCTCTCCCTGTGAGCAGCAGGAAATGAAGAGGGATGCCATTACACCATGACAATTACTGTAATTTTAATTTCTAAATATTGCTAGGAAAGTTTCCTCAAAAAAAAAAAAAAAAAAAAAGAA
>VXBR01011082.1:63143-78676 GCA_013400215.1 Cisticola juncidis
TTTTTTTGGCAGGCACATGAATTGCATGTGGTCCCTCACAGGTTACCAAGGCAGCCTTGGGTGATCCAAGTCTTAAATCCTCATCTCAACTGCCTGTTGGCAAGTGCCATAAATCCAGGCTGTAAAAACCACTTGGTCAGAAATGAGTTGTGTGTTTGGAGCAGTCTTATTTCTAGGTGGAAGGGCAGTGAGAGTTGAAGTAATACAGGACTTTGGAAAATGGCAGGGAGTGAGTAAACATGAACTCAGGAAAGTTCCTGACTTAGAAACCTGACTTAGAAATATGGATGCTGGAAGTGTAACAGAAATCAAGCAGAATTGTCCTTATTTTCATTTCAGGTGCTGGATGTTCTGTGGGTGAAAATTCTTTTTTAACTCTCACACCAGCTGGAATTTGGTCCCCACAGTTTGTTTGTGTTCTTGCCCACGATGCACATCATGGGCCAAAGTCAGCAACAACATCTGGGGTTTAAAATCATTGTTAGAAGGACAGAAACCTTTTGTTTGTCCAATCTTTGCTCTGGGGACACTGGGGATCTTTCATACCCTGTGACACTGATGCTCATATGTATTGAACCTACAGATGACTGCCCAGTCTGCACACAAAACAGATGGGATTTTCTGGGGTAAACTATAATCCAGAGTGGGGTAAATTCTGATTTATCCATCCCCAGAGCTGTCTTTGCAGTAGCACACGGCACTGAATGAGTGTCATACCCAGATATATTCCATGGATTTGGCCTTTCCTGCCACTTAGCGCCCTCCCAAACTCACCTGCATCCCATGCACCCACAACGGAGTTTTTCACCAGTGTGAAGCCAGATGATTTCTGCAATATTTTCACCCAAACTGAGATCCTGAGATAGATGTGAACTGGCCAAAGGCTTTGTTGCTGAGTTCATGATTTCCCATTCCACATGAGCCAGTTTTGGGAGGAGAGCTGGTGTCTGCAGCTGTTTCCCCTGGGTCATTTATAAGTGAAAACTACACTTGTTTGGGACAAAAGGAAGTTACAGCAAAACACAGAGCTTAACAGCCATAAAGCACCCACTGCCACTTCTCATTTTCATTATTCCTCCCTCCACAAGACCCATCATTCTCCCCCCAACAGCAGCTTGACTGACACATACCCTGGATGAGCCTCTGACAACCTCAGACAGCTGCTTGATGGCTTTGGTGCTGGTCGTGATGGTTTTATTAGTCTCCTGCTGGGTGGCATGCCTGCAGAAGAGAAGAGATGATGGGAATTGCAATTGAAATTAATTGCATAATGAGACACTTGGAGAAATCTATCAAGCTGCACAGCAATTGAGACAACACAACAGCAGCAGCACAGGGAGGCACAGGGAGGCTGCAGGAGCCCTGGGTCTTCACCAGCAATGGAAGCCAGAAGGAAATACTGGGAAGGAGATGCCCAAAATATTCTTCCTGCTGTCAGCACAAAGACAAAGCCTGTGGAACACTCAGAGGGAAGTGATAATGGGGTGGACAGAGAAAAGGCCATCACAGATGGTTGGTGTTGCAGATTTTCAAAGAAGGGTTGTACAGTAAAAAGGAGATTTGGGAGTTGCCTGATGGTTTGCCTAGGAAAATACTGTACTCACGAGAAAAATCTGAAATTGAGCAGGACAAATTTACTTACCCTGGTCATCTACCCCTTAATGACTCTCCAGGAAAGCACTGGGGATGTGGAGGTGCAGAGCTGCTTTACCAGCACTGAAACAGGCAGGAATGGAGCCAAACCAGCCACCCCTCCAGCCATGGGTGTCCCTCCCTTTTACACCCCAAATTCCAGTACCATTATTCCTTGTAAGCACTGGTGGATGGCCTTGCTCTCTGGGACCACACAAATGAAGAGGAAGAGAAATAAATGCATCCCAAAGGTATTTATTAGCTCAGTCCAGTAGTTCTCAAGCTCTCTAAGGTCAACAGAGCACTCCAAACTTCTAAGCTTCTCCAGAGAGCACTTCATATCCTTTTAGTCAGGAAGAAGTGGCTTTCCATGAGGTTTCATTCTAAAACTCAAGAAATACTTGGAAAAGACCTGGAGAAAAGGATGTTTTTTCTCCCTTAGAGGACACATATGAGATGAACCACAGTTGTATCGGAAAGACCTGTGTCAGTGGTTCTTTGTTAGTGGTTTTTAGGGTTTTTTGGGTTTTTGTTTTGTTTTGTTTTGTTGGTTTTTTTTTTTTTTTTTTGAGTGGTGAGATTTGAAGTGAATGGAGGTTCTTTGATTAAAAAAAATGTCAAAATGTCTAGTTATGGTCCCTTGGTCCTAATGGCTCTTCAGCTCCTTCCTTGTTCTCTGTCAGTTCTGATGGAGAGCACCTTTTGACCTTTTTTGAGATTTAGGTCAACTCCTCCAGCACCTCCTTTGAAGATCAAGGCCAGTCCCCAAACAGCTTTTACCAAACACAACCTTAACTACTCATACATCCAGACCTCTCTTGTTGAGGTCTTAATCCAAAGTCTGGCATGTTTTTTTTCCCCACTTCAATGTTTTTGTGCAAACAGTTCAGTTGGGAAAGCTGCCCAGGATCATGGAATCATAGGATGGTGTGGGATGGAAAGGATCACCCAATTCCAACCCCCTGTGATGGACAGGGACACCTTTCAGTGGACCAAGTTGTTCCAAACCCCATCCAACCTGGCCTTGGACACTTCCAGGGATCCAGGGGCAGAAACAGCTTCTCTGGGACACCTGTGCCAGGGCCTCACCACCCTCCCAGTAAATAAAATTACACTTGAGTTCCTACAAGTACGTACAAGTGAAGCTTAGTACACCATGAAGACAACAACCCTTAGCTGCAGAACAGGAATTCAGATTCAGATGTGTGTCAAGGGATGAACACTCACACAGAAGGCACAGACTCCTTTGGCACCATGCAAAAAGGAGAACTAATCCCACATGAAGGCAAAACCAGGTCCAATAATGAGTTATTACCTCTGTTTATTTAAATTGGGATACCATTTCTGTGTTCATTCATCAAAATGCACTTCACTTACTGATGATCCCAGGACTCACTACACCAGCTGAGCAATTCCATCAGTTTTAATTTGAGATGGAAGAGGTCATATCTATCACAGACAGGTATTCCACACTGCCATGGCGAGAGAGGGAGCTGGGAATTGAATCCTGTCACATTGAGGAGTGCACAGTCAGCCTGATCCCCAATCTCTTAATCAAGGATATCTTGCCACCAAATGCACGAATTCTATAAGCAGCAGATTCAAATCTCAAATTCAAATCTAATCCCTCTTAATGGAAAGCAAGATGCTGGAGTTGACATGCATTTTGCAGACCTCAGTAAGTTATTTGCCCACAGAACAACTCAAGGATTTACATACCAGCAATTCCCCACCCCCAAAGTAAAATGGCTTGTTAGGCTCACATCTCATCCTTCCCAGTCTCTAAAGTTAAATAAAGCCTTCTTCATTTGCATTGTAATGTAAATTTTATGTTAGATATCTTATGTAATAAATTCGTGCTGGGCACGAACTTCACTCTGTTGCAAGATAACTGGGAGCAGGAGTACAAAAAAATGAAAGTTCTGCCTTCCACCTCTTAATTCAAAATGCACTTTAACCAACATGCTGGTGCTTGACTTTGGCACTTCCCACTATGCTGTCAGCACAATTAACTTATTATTCTTCAGTCTCAGAGATGCACTCAGGAATTAGACAATGATTATATTTAATTTACATTAAATGCTATTAAGATCTTAATTAAAAAAAAAAAAAAAAGCCCTCTCGAAACATTGCTTCCTGCAGTAGTTTTGATTTTTTTTTTTAATTTGTAATGGTAAAAAGATGTCTTGTTGCTGTTGTTTTTGTTTTTGTTGTTAGTATTAACAGTATTATTAGTATTATTATGTCTTTATATTCAGTTCCCCATGGAGGAGTGGAAGTTAATTAAAGGGGTGTCTCTGATGAATAAAATTCCCTTCTCAAAAGACAAAATTCCCTTCTCCAGACAAGAGTAAGTCAACACTCCATCTGTGGAGCTGCCAAGTACCTAACATACAAGCACAGCAAAAGATCCACCTGTCCACAGCTCTGCTCTGAAAACAAACCCTGGAAGGGTAAAAATCAGGGATGGCATCTCTTAGGAGGAGCAGCATCTCTTGCTGAGCATTTCTGCATGCAAAGAAAATGCACTAAATAATCCAGGAGATGCCAAAGTGCTGCCTGTGAGCTCCCCATGGCTGTTTGCTCTGCTGGAGGAGAACAGTCCAGCGAATCCCTGATCCCCAGCTGCTGCTCACAGTTTGTTCTTTGCACGATCCTCTCTCTAATTTATTTATCCAGCTTTAAAAGGAGCACTGCAGAGAGGAGGATGCAGTGGTGGCTGCTCCCCTCGCCCGCAGGGACACCAGGAGGGAGCTGAACTTCTGCCTCTACTGCTTCCTTAAAACACCTGATGAATGACCAAGAAAAATAACCAAACCCCAAATGCAACAGCAAACACCAGCCAGGGAAGGAGCTCTCTCTGCCTCACCATGCCCATACTCACAGCGATCCTGAGGAGCTTTGTTTTCCAGCTCCAGCAGGAAATGCCATTTCCACTTGTAAAACAAGACACAGAATATTTTATTTTCATCTGGTCCCTAATGGAAGAGCAATATAGAGGTTTTTTTGGGTGCAGACCAAAGATACTTTTGCTGTAGTGGTTTGAACATCATTAGATTCAGAATCCCCTTTAGCACAGGGCAAGTGAGTCGTTTTTTACGCTTAAGAGTGGTCAAGTAGGATTGGCAAGAGTAAAGCCAGATAGCTCAGCATAACTTAAAACTTGTCTTTTTCGCAGCTGCTGTAATATTTACTGCAGTTTCCTTATCCAAAAAGAGGTAGAAATGAGAGTACTTTGAGCAGAGCACTGAGCTGCACGATCTGTGGCTTAAGCAGAAGTAGGTTGAGCAGCTGCATTTGCATTTATTCCATTGCTGCTGGAGAGAGAAATGCATAAGGGAGCATCAAATATGCAGAGGGAGATTGGCACCACAGGACATCTCTCTCCTGCCTTACAGATGGATTCTGTGAAGGACTGGGGCTGTGGGAACTGATAGTCCCAGCAAACCACAAATACAAGTAGATAAAACTTCATGCATTGCCCACAGGGGCAGCAATGGATCCAAGGATCCTATTCCCCTTTCTCCACCCAATAAAGTTGTTCAACTACAGAGAAAATCCAATGGAGATCCTTTGTGGTCTGTGGAGGGGGCACCTGTAGCATGGATTCTTCTCTGGAATGTGGTCAGAAACCTCAAACAATTCCCTGTTTTTCAGTCTATTAGTGGTGGGCTGAGAGGGGCACCATGTGCTGGGTTTTGATGTTGAACTGTATTAAAACCAATCTGCCACACCAGCCTCAAACCTCACCCTGACAGTGAGGCAGAGGTTTGGCAGATGAGCTGCTGAGCTGACCTGAAGGCACATGACTGGCAGTCAGCCCCTGTAAAGTATAAAAATCCAGCCCACTTTCCATAGGGCAGGTTCTCCTAACATATTCCTTCTCAGAGTGTGTGTGGAGATCCATCCTTTGGGTAAAGGATGTGCCCCAAGGCTGAGTGAGAGATTTGCCCTCAGCCATCAGCCTGGGTGAGTTACAATCTCTAACAATTGATTGTTTTGGTAGCTTTAACATAATTTCTTTAATATTGCTTTGATATAGTGCACTGTCCTATCTGATACTATCATATGGTTTTAGCTTTTATGCCACATAGTAAATCTAACTGGGTTTTGTTCAGTCATTCATCATAATAAATAATCCATTTTCATTGACACGTATCTGATTTGCCATCAATAAAATCTGAGGGACAAAGCTGTAAAACTTAGACTGTTGACAAAGTCCAGGGATAAGCCTGGATCCAGCTGCCCCCAGGCTCCTCTCTGAGGAATTCAGGAAGCAAAGGGGTCCCCTCTGCACCTCATCACTCCATGGGAGCTCCTCTAATAAACTTTGTCTAAAGCTCCCACTCCAACCTTCAACAGCACCTCCAAAACGATGCAGAGAATCCACACCTGAGTGGTGACCCAGCCTTGCAGTGTATCCTGCAAAGCCAGGATGATCCTGCAGCAGAACCAGAGAATCAGAGAATATCCTGAGCTGGGAGGGACCCACGAGAATCATCCATGCCCAACTCCTGTCCCTGCACAGGACAATCCCAACAATCCCAACAATCCCAACAATCCCACCCTCACCCTGAGAGCATTGTCCAAATGCTCCTTGAGCTCTGGCAGGCTTGGGGAAATGACCATTCCTTGGGGAGCCTGTTCCAGAGCTCAACAATCTTTTGGGGGAAGAACCTTTCCCTAATATCCAGCCTAAGCCTCCCCTGACACAGCTCCAGCCATTCCCTCAGGTGCTGTCACTGTCACCAGTGGGATCAGTGCCTGCCCCTTCTCTTCCCATCATCAGGAAGCTGAAACTCATCTGCAGGATGTGAACTTCTTCTGCCTTAGATCACTGCACTTTGGCCCTCATTCTCCAGGATTTATGGAAAATCTTGCTGTGAAAAGGAGACAGAGGAGCCTTACAGGTTTATTCGAGTGAAGGGAGAGTTTCCAGCGGAGCACATGTCCTCGGGGTTTTCTCTCTATGGGTTTTGGAGGGTGCAGCCTCCTTTTATCCCAAACTCCAGGCCTCACGTTGCCCTCTTCCTTTTCACATTGCCTGAGGTACCACGAAGGGGCAGCCTTCCCAATACTCCTGCCACATATCCCCCTTGAACCTGGCATTTTACCCCAAAGTTCAGAAACTCAGGCTTGTGCAGACCCGCTTGTCTCAGGAGTGAAATGGTCCAGGTTCTGTAACAACCCTTGCAGTTAAAAGAGACATCAAGACCCATCTCAAAGATATTGACCCCTACCCCCTCACCCATGGAATTGTTTGTAAAGGCGTAGCACACACCTTTCCTGTCAAGGACTACTGGCTCTGTTTCTGCGTGATGAATTCAGGGGGCATCTCTCACCTCTATGCATTTATTACAAATCTAAACAAAGCAGGAAGATGAACTGGGAAGGAAAGGTTATTTTTTAGAATCACAGAATCACAGTGTCACAGGATGGTTTGGGTAGAAAGCAACCCTCAAGATAAACCCTGTTCTATGGGCAGGGAGGCCACCTGGGCTCCTCAGGGCCCCATCCAACCTGGCCTAAGTTGTTGCACTAATTTTCACCAAGCCCTAAAGTATATTTACTGCATTGTTAAAGTCATCAAAGGAAGAACAGTTAAATCTACTTATTCTGGCTCCAAACTGACTTTCTCAGCCATTTTTCCCCTTCGCTTTTTCTTCTTCAAGACCTAATTGTGCATGTTGATGGATAGTTTACAACAGAGCAAAATAAGAGCTCTAATTCTGATCTGTCAGCAAACCCCTTTGCATAGGTGTAAATCATCCAGCAGAGTAAAAGTCAGGAGAAATACAGACTGCTACTTCCAGGTTTCAAGCCACACAATATTCTAAAATAAAAGCATAATGGATTTCCAATTTGCCTGTCACTTGAAAGTATGAGGAGATGTGGTAATATTTTTCTTACAGGAGCTTAGGGGATGGTCTGTGGCTGTGTGGGGAAAGAAGAGGAGGTATTTCAAACCCACCTGACACGGGTGAAATACCACCTCTAGAGAGGAACACGGTTTGCAGTTCTGTTGTTCAATGGTTCTGCATTAAAAAGCAGGAATTTCTGTCAGCAGCCCTCACAAATTTCATCACAGAAGTGCAAACCTTGGCAATTTTTTTCATGGCTTCTTCAATACCTATTTTTAAATACCTTTTTTATCATGGCTTCTTAAAATTAAATAATCATAAATAAAGAAGCAGTTATTACTGAAATAAGGAAATGCTTGCTCCCCTGCAGGATTTGACCGGCTGCAGGCAGCCAGTCACTCGTTAACCACTACCAGCAATTCAGATTTGTGTTTTTCAACGAAATTATCTGCAGAACAGTTTATGAACCTCCCCCCTTAACCCTACAGATTAGTTCAGCATCGCCTCAGACTCCATCTGTCAAGTCACTGCTGACAGCTCTCTAAAGAGGACCCCACGGGAGGCAGCTCAACAATGTCACTGCCATTAGTCACCTCTCACGGTGTTTTTCTTTCTCCCACCCATACTATTCCAAAGTAAGTTTTAATTTTAAAAGTTTCACTTTATTTCCTAATGGGAGAGCCCCTTGAATCCTTTCCATCCGCCCTGCTCGTATTTGAGATATATTACACCTCTCTCTCCTTCATTATGCAGTAAGCCTCTTAGCTTATGAGAGGCAGAAATTAATTTAATTTGCCATAATTTCGTTTTGATGAACCCTGGTGCCTACTGATCGTGATAGTTATATATGTATATTTTTTCCCTCCAGGTGCTGATAAACTCCTTATTTCTTTTTACTTATCCTTGCAACTTGGCTTGTGCTGAGGTAAACCACCCTCCTGCACCAGATTCCTGCAGAAAAAGCAAACAGTCCAAGCACCTCAGCTGCCCTCTGTGAGGTCTAAATATTCACCTGAGTTTTAAGAACTGCCCTGATAATCCTTTTAGCGCCCTGAGATAAACGGCATCAAAACTGTGACCGGTCTGACTGCTTCGCCCGTGCTTTGGAATTCTGTTCTGCCTTCCACATTCCTGCATTAAACGAGGGGACCAGAGGCTCAGCATCTGTCAGGAGAGGTCACCGGGATGTGTTTTAAAGGAGGGGACTGGGAGTTCAGCATCTGCCAGGAGAGGTCACCGGGATGTGTTTTAAAGGAGGGGACTGGGAGTTCAGCATCTGTCAGGAGAGGTCACCGGGATTTGTTCCCGCAGGAATCCTCCGCGGCAGAGCCGGCGCTGCCTGCAGTGAGAGGAGAAAGCAGCTGAGCTGCACACAACCTGCACAGAGCTGTGATCACTCCTTCCTTCCAGTGATCTGCTGCAGCTCCTTGCTGAACCTTATCTTTCCTTGAACCTGTCTTTCCAGGTTTTTCAGGGTTGGGGCTTGAGGATTTTAGGGTCGCTTCCAACCCAAGCCATTCCATGGTTTGAAGATTCCGCTTCTGCTCAAGGAGAGCTCAGGGTGGGTGATTTTAGGGCTCTGTAGGAGTTAAGCCAACTTGCAGGGAGAGATGGGGAGAACTAAAGACTTTCTGAGTCCTGCTTGTAGTCCAGAAATAGAGAGAAAAAAAATTCATGCTGTAAAAGGAGTTTTAGAAACTGGTGGGAGATGTCCCTGCCCACAGCAGGGGGGTTGGAGCTGTGTGATCTTGAAGGTCCCCTCCAACCCAAACCATTCGATGACTGTGATGTAAAAGTCTCCCTTCCCTGGAATGGCAGAGGTGTGGATGTTGTCTTAGTTTCATGATCAAATCTGTTTGGTTGTGGACTCCAACAAATGCAGACTCCCTCTTAACAACTTGTTGCAGAACAGGTCTGGATGCTACAGACTCAAAATCCAAAATATAATGAATCCCAAGGACTTCATGAAGATAGAAATGATTACTGATATATCTGCTTAAGTTTACTCATAATCTATGCTCCTGTTGTTCTCCTGGTTTTTCTGAGTTTTTTTAAAGCCTTCTACTTGTTCATAAGATGGAGTCAGTTCTTTAGTCTCTGTACAATATTAAGGGTCAGTTTTTCACTTTCTCACCCTTTGGAACATAAACAACCTTTCTTGTTTTTGTTCACTGTCCCTTGTTTACATATTTCTAGCCTGAAAAGGTTGGTTGACAGCTGGTCTGGCAAGTGGGGTGAAGGGGTAGTAACACCAGAAGCCAATCCACAACCAGACCCGCAAATGTATAAAAATGGAAGAAATAAACGGGCTGGGTCTCTTTTTGGGGAGCAGCTTTTCACTGCAGACCTCCTGCCTCCGTGTTGGTGTTTTGTGTGCCATTCCAACACCTGTAGAGATCACCTTGTGTGTTTCAGCACAGAATCACAAATATTGCTGTCAGGGTGCACAAATGTGCCAGAAAGTGCCCTGCACACACACACACACGTGTGTAGGAAAGACAGGGACAAATGGACAGGAGATAAATGGCACTGTGGATTAATGCAGTCTGTTATACTTCCCACACTCCCTCTCTTGGTCTGAGCATTTAACATGCATTCAATACTCAGTAGGGCACTGTGAAAAGCAAAGATGAAGGGTACTTTACTGATGTGAATGAATGATCGATTGCTTCAGCTCTCCTTGAGGAATTACAATGGAACCATCGTTAATAAAAAGAGCCAGTACTTGGAGGGTGAAAAGTTTTGGTGAAGAGAGATGTAGAATTTTTTTTAGGCATTATTTGTGTTTCAAAAGTTGCTTTTGCTGATTCATGTGTTTTCTTGCCGCCAAATCTTTTTCAGTGGCAAGAGCATGCAGAGCAAACATCTGCAAAAAGGGAAGAAATCACATCAATTTCTAAGATGTAGGCATTTTCATCCCAGAAAATACGTTTCATTAAAATATAAAAAAACCTCAAAACACCAAAAAACTCAGCATTGCTTAAACTCAGGCAATTTTAATTGAAAAATGAATCCATTTCACTCAAATGACTGCTATGAGTTTTGTTATTTTGTGAAGTGAGCAAGAAATCAAAGGCAAACAAACAGCTCAGGACACTTTTCAGCTGGCTGTGGTTATTTGTGTATTTCTAGTTGGGGGCATTACAGCACAAATGCTCCTGTGTGTATGCTTAAATTAAGTGATGTGCCTAAACCCGGTTCCTCCATCAGGATTTAAGTGAGAAGGAAAAGGCATTAACAGCAATTGTGCCCCTGGAATTGTCAGTGTGGAGCAAACAGGCTGTCTCATACAGCTGTGAAAAATGTCCACCCTTGGACTAGCAGGAAATCTAAACAGAAAGGCAATGACCAAGCAATTCCTTTGCAGTCCAAAGAGCAAAGCCAGGTGGTTTATCATCTCCAAGAAAGTCAGCTTTAAGAACCAGCACACAAATACCCAGAGCCCTGCAGCAGGGCACAGAAACATGCAGAGCCCTGGCAGGAATCAGGTGCTGTGGGGTTCAGGAGGAAGCAGCTCAGCAAAGGAAACACATTTTTGTTACCCTGATCCACAATTTCATCCCAGATTATAAATTAAGGAAATGTCACCATGAAGTTCCTGGGCCAAACTGGAGGAAGGTTTGATTCACACTGGTTTTCTTGATGGGGAATATGAAGACAATGTTTCAAAACAACAGCGTTGGGGACACCAGGTTTGTTAGAAGTGCACTTTTTAGGCATTATAAAAATACTTCATAAACCTCCACACTGATGTTAATAAATGTTGCACTGTACATTTCAGTTATTTAAGCTGTCTGTGCATTGCAAATGGATTAGTATTTCCAACAGGTGTTGGAGACAATGCAAACTCCACCAACAGTGAAGCAACATGCAAAGAAATCCAATATTGAGCCAACTCCTGCTCTATTTGATCTGCTTTGGTACCATCACTGGCAGAGGCAGTGGCATAGCTTTTGGCTTCCAGGACAGATGGTTATGGAAAACACAAGTTTGCTTTCTCCTGGCTTCTCTTTCTTTTCCATCTAGAAACTCCATTCAGGTGGGAAAAAATGATTTTGGGTTTATCCACCTAGGATTTAAATGCAGCTTAACAAACAAATCCTGCTTCAAACATGGCTCATCCATAGAGTCCGTATCCTTCTAAACAGAAAAGCATCTCTTGGACCTCTCATTACACAGACTTTCTGTCCCCAAAAAACACAGTTTTATTATGCTTTATTTATGTCCCACATTTCACCTCCCAGGTCCCAACCCTCTCTCTCACATGTCCTACAGACAAGGAATTAAATTTTCCCTCCATACCATTTCCACGCCCCCAACAACATGAACGTCACCAAAACTAAACACCATCCACAAGTTCTCTAATTCCTAAAAGAAAATAAAACAAAACAAAACCAGTGTAACCAATCAAAGAAACAAACAATCAAAAAAACACACCAAGAGTTTGCTGCTGTACTTCTTTTATATCAATCTCCCTAAACTCTGATGCCCAATTCCAAATTCGTGTGTAAATCTCCTCAGCCCTGGTGAGGAGGTGAGGCACATCTGGAGTGATGTGTCCAGTTCTGGGCTCCTCAGTCCAGGAGGGACAGGGAGCTCCTGGAATGGGGCCAGTGAAGGGTGATGAGGATGATCTGGAGATTGGAGCATCTCTGATAAGATGTTGAAGGAGCTGAGGTTGTTCAGCCTCAAGAAAAGACAACTGAGAGGGGACCTCATCCCTGTCCCTGTCTGCAGGAAGGGCTCAGAGCAGGGTCCAGGCTCTGCTTGGTGTGCCCATCAATGGGACAGGAGGAATGGGCAGGAACTGATCCCAGGAAGTTCCACCTGGACATGGGGAAGGACTTCTTTCCAAGCACTGGAATGGATCATCCACAAAGGATGTGGAGTCTCCCTCACTGGACACATTCCAGAACCATCTGGACACAATCCTGTGCCTCTGCTCTGGGATTGTCCTGCTTGAGCAGAGGGGTTGGACCAGATGACCCCACAGTGGCCACTTCCAGCCTGACCCATTCTGTGATTTTGCATTCCCAAAACATTTCCCCAGCCACATCACCCGAGCTAGGACAGGACCTCCTGCCCCATGACATCTCCACACATTTCTAAAGCACAGCCACTCCCACCCCTCACCTGTCCAGCTCCAGCAATTGAGGAAAGATACCAGGACTTCTCACTCCAGTCCTCTGATCACATTTTCCCTGATAGGGGATATCCAAACCACTTCCTCACCCCCCTAAAATTCATCCCACGTTTATATCCACCATCATGTCCTGAGCCAGACCTGTGGCTCTCAGCCTGCCTGGTACAAAAACACTGGGACCAGAATGGGAAGCTGCAAACTGCTGCTGCTTCAGACAGAAAAAAATTATCTTTGTGACTCCTTCTGAAGGTGATCACTTCCACTGCTGCTGAGCACGACTTTCCCTGCTCTGTGTCTGTGGGCTGGGGCTCTCTGCTCTCACCAGGGCCGTTTCTGCTCACACCAAACCTATTTTACCTTCCTGAGCAGCTCCCTCGACTCCACAGCAAGAGCAAACACCAAGTGCTCCACAACTTTGCTTTATATCTCTCCTCCACCTCTTCCTCTGCTGGAAGGGGTTTTGGAGTACAGTGCTATGCAGAGAGGGAGGTCAGCTGGAGGAAAAAGACATTTTAAAGTACAAAGTGAAGCGTAAAAGTCAATGTTGGTAACAGTGCTGGCACTTTCTGAACACACTCCCTTGAGGCACTTGTGCCAAGATCTATTTTTTCTGATTTTTTTTTTTTCCTGAGCAGAAGACAGGAGAACAGAAAAATGTGAACATAATAAAAGGCAGGAATCAGCTTTAAAATATGTTTGCTTGAGAGCAGGAATTTTTTTGTTGTGGTTTTATTTGGTTTCATATTGCACTTTGTTCTCAAAAGCACAGAGATGACTGGAAGGAATTGTGCTGGGAAGAGAAATGGATCTCAGCAGCCTACTTGCCACCTATTGCTCTATCCCTTATACTTCATATGCCTCTTTAAATCTGACATCTCTGCAACTTTCTGAACAGAAGGGCAAGCTGTGAAGTACAAGGCAAATTAATATATTTATCCCACACAGAGTGCAATGCACTCAAAATATAGAGTCTAAATCTCTTAATACTTTTCTTTCTCCTTGACTGTCCTTTCCATTCACCTTACATTTCCCTCTGCCTGGCACTGCTTTTTGAGCAACACTTTAATTTAGCAGGCAGATAGATGTATCTGTCTCTTTTCAGGAATGATTACGTTTCCAAAACAAGCAAAAATCTTAAAAGAAATGCCACTGGTGAGACACCTCTGCTCATCAGCCCCACATTTCATTGCTTTAAAGATCCTTCAGGCTCTCAGGTGACAATAATGCATAATTTCCAGCGTGCCAGAAGTCGCTCTTCCCCACCACCCTGCGAGTGACATCAGGCCATAAAGCAGAGGAGCACTTGGATTACAAAAACACAAGGCACTTTATTGGCCCATAAAACACCCACCAGAGCAGCCATGTGAGTGAAGACCCCATTTTGTGGGGCAATAAATTTTGCACCAGCACCCAAAAGGCCCTGCTATTACAGGAGCTGTGCAAATCTCCAGCCCTGGCCCGTGACAAAAACCCTCAGGCTGTGGCCAGGAGGATTTGTGCCTACACGACAATTAAATTGCACCCCTGGTCGCCCAAAAAATTAAATTTCAAAGGGATCCTGCCCCACTAAGAAGAGGATAGAAATAGATAATAAAAGGATAAAAGACCTGAGGAAGTCCATTACAAATCAGCAGGCTCTGAGGTTTGTTTCAGGTAAGACAAGATTCTCTTTCTGCTGGCAGAAGGCAATGGATGAAGCATTTAATGAACTCAGACACAGCAACTCTCTGTTTACAGGGAGGGCCAAGGGAAATATCCAAGTGTTCCAATCCATTCAGATGTGAAAACTGTGAGCCCCGTTATCTGAAACCTCTGCTGCTGATAGCAAATTTGTTCTCTAGGGGGAAAATGGATTCAGCTTAAGAACCACTGTTAAGAGTCCAATGCAGGTGCTTGAAAGAAAATTACCTGATGAAAGATCAATAATGTTTCTCCTCTCCCAGAATCGAGGCTCATGTGCAGAATAAAAAATTCCAGAAACTGATTCTCTGTTGCCTTCAACATGAGCCACTGTAAACCTAACCTGGGTAGGAAATTACATATTTAAAATCATGTGGTGAAAATCACATTGCATTTGTGCAGGTAGGGATCCAAAAAGAGAAGAAAACAGACAAAGTCTCACTCAGTGCACCATAAAAGCAGATGGAACAGCCAAAATGTGTTTCTTTGCAGCCTTGGTGCTCAAAAACAGGCTTTCATACAAAATGGTTAAGTTTATGCAACAGCTGCCAAAAAGTTGAGCACATGGATCCAGCTGAGGAGTTCCCTAAATGAATTCAGCAGCAATATCCATTAAAGGACCAAAGCACCACAGGAGAGATGCTTCTGAAGCATTTGACTGACCCTCCCTTTTAAAATAAAAGGATTTTACATCAGAACAGGGTCAGGCTGAAATGCAAGAAGCTAAAGGGAGTAATCCTAAATATAATTTTTTCCTTTTCCTCCCCAAATGAACAGAAGAGTTTGTTCACCTGAAAATGGACTTCTGGAGCACAGTGAAAATCTGGAGAATTTCAGACACAGAAGATCTTGGATAAATTATGATGGCTCAATTATCATAGAGCAGAAAGAGATTCTCCCCTCCTTGTCAGCTCAATAAAATCTCTCAGTGTTTGCTGTGGTAGCAACAGGAGGCACACGTCAACTCCAAACTTTCGGGCTGCTTTTGAGTGATTTGAATCAATAATCCACAGCTTTCTGAATAAAACCATTGAAATCAAAAGTTTGGGACAATTCATTATATGTAAAGTCCTGCCTTGGGTCACAACAACCCCCTGGCAGTGCTCCAGCCTGGGGGCAGAGTGGCTGGAAAGGGATTTGTTAATACCCAGTGTTAATTGTTTAATTGAGAGGAATCAGACAGTATCACTAACCAGCTCTTGGTTTGGTTTTTTTTT
>VXBR01011082.1:97469-99969 GCA_013400215.1 Cisticola juncidis
AAATTAAAAGGGATCATAGCATCTTTGTAATTAAACTTGATTTGGTATCTGACTTTGAATCTCTCATAATAGACTGCTCCCCAAATTTGTGATTAATTCACTGTAGAACCTTAAAAATTCACAAGGCTTCTTTTCTCCATCTGTAAAATCAAGAAATAAAACCAGGACCTAGATTTTCAGCATTTCTACTGAGGCTTTTAAAATGCCTGTTGCTATAGTACTGTGAAATCTTTTTACAAATGAGTCTGAAATATTACCAGCATTCCAAGAGGTAATTACAAGAGAAAAAAAAAAAGAAATAAATCACTATTTTTTCTTATGTCCTTTACAACCTTTAAACCTGGATTTGTAATTGAAGTGCAAACTGACCTTTATAAACTGTACAGCATCACTAAAATACATTATTCTGCAAGGCTTGGGGGAATTTTCCATGCTCAGCAATTCAATAATCTCACTTGCCTTCATTTCTGCTCTCCAGACAATGTGACATAGCTGGATTTTCCTTCTTACTCCAGTGGTAAATCAAGCAGGAGAGACTGAGGAGCTTTATCAATGTTATAATCTAAATCCCCTGTCAACTTGCTGCTGTCACCTGCTTTTTGGCAAATAACTCAGCTGTCTTGCCCACCTTCTCAAACATCTCAGCAGTTAATATCAACCCATACTAAATCCCATTTGCAATCTGCTACCTCAGAGGGTTCAGTGGTCCATACAGAGAAATGATCCATCAGCACCAGCTGAAATAGCTGAGATGATTTTATCTCTAACCTGGCTGTCCAATAACACAACTGCAGTCGTGTGCAGTGCTACAAACCCAGCCCAAATGTCAGGCCCCAGGCTTTGCTACAGGGTAATTACAACTGAAAGGGGAAAGAAAATGCACAAAGAGCTGCACATGGGGAAATTGCTGCAATCCTGCACAGAAGCTCCCAAAGCAGTGATTTCACAAACCTCCTTCAGTTCTTGGGAGTCCTTCTCTCAGGGTGCTGTTCCCTGAGGTGTGTAGGGTTTTCAAGCTTTTCTTGCCCAAAAGGTCTCATGCTGGAGCCAGAAAAGACAAACTGAGTCCCCAGTCCGTGTTTCCAAGGTTTTTTATTCTTTCATTATCTCTCAGTTCTTTCCCAGCTCTGCAGGGCGTCCCCAGCAGAGCAGGACACGCTCAGGACTGGGCAGATCAGAGGGTCCCAGACCCTTTGTACCATTTCCCTGCTCCAACCACATCCACAATGAACTTTTTATTTACAGAATCTTACCAATACTCACTGCCTATGTTAACATCTCATTTCTGCTCTAAACCAATCCTTGTGATACAACTCAGCAGAAAATGGGGGAAAAGAACAAGAACAAGGAGCACAGGACCACTCCCCAATTCCTCCATCTTGCCTCTTCAAGCCCATATACTAAAAATCCTAAATTCTACATTTACACTCTGTGATAAACTAACTTCTACTTATTTTGAATTCTTTTGGCTTATGATTCTTCATACAATGTGGGCATTCACTCTCATGGACAGGGATCAGAGGCAGTGTCCTCCTGGGCTCTGTGTGAGGCTCTGACCCCCTTGGACAGATCCCAGACCCCCTGTCCTGCCTCCAAACCCTCCAGGTTGGCCAGAGGGATGTCCTGGACTCCAACACCCATCCACAGACAATTATTTTAGCAGTGCACAAACCCCTGCTCTGCCCCAGTCAGCTCTGCTCCCTGCCAGTGCAATCCAGCTTCTCCTGGTTCAGATGGGTTTGCATTGTCAGGGCTGTAGAATCACAGGATTTTAATTGGAAAAGGTCCCCTAGATTATCAACCTCAACTCTTAACCCAGCCCTGCCAAGCCCACCCCTAAACCCTGTTCCCAATTGCCACATCTGTGTCTTTTAAATCCTTCCAAGGGATGGGTGCTCAGCCACTTCCCTGGGCAGCCTGTTCCAACTCTTGATAATGCACATTTTTTCCTAATATCCAATCAACACCTCCCCTAGCACAATTGAGGCTGTTTCCTTTTATCCTATGGCTTGTTTTTTGTTAGAAGAGATCCCTCACCTGTTTACAGCCCCCTGTCAGGGAGTTGTAGAGAGACAAAGTCTGCCCTGAATCTCCTTTTCTCCAGGCTGAGGACTCCAGCTCCCTCAGCTGCTCCAGGTGCTCCAGAGCCTTCCCCAGCTCCGTTGCTCCTCCCTGGACACATCCCAATCCCTCAATTCTTTCTTGTTGTCAAGGGCACAGAAATAAACCCAGAATTTGAGGTGTGGAATCGGCACCTGTGCCTGCAACTGCACTGCAAGGCTCTTTTTCTGCTCTCATCCCCTTCTTTCCACCAGGGACAAATCCACCTGAAAAAGTGACACCAATTTACTTCCCCCCATCCTGCAGGTTTGTGTTATTCAAAGAGCAAACTGTGCCACCCCTTTTCTTTCACACCTTTTTCCTCAGTCAGTGCTCTCCATCAGCTTCCTCTGGAACCCTGAGGTCCTGCACAAAGCCCTGCTCAAAAACACATCCAGGA
>VXBR01011082.1:102469-143315 GCA_013400215.1 Cisticola juncidis
AGGCACAGGAATGGGGTTGGGAATGGGGCATGGGCTGTAGGGGGGATCCACATCACCTGAGATTCCAACCCATTTCCAGACAGGTCTAGAAGAAGAGGCTGGGCATGACAACTGAATTGCACAGAAAGAGAGAAAATAGCAGGGAAAACTTATCTGTAAAAGGTAACCCCATGAAGCCTGGGCTCATGGGCACCCCAGGATCCTGGACACCCCAAGAGCTGGATCAGTGCTGGAGCCAGCACTGGTGATCTCTCCTTCTCTTTTTCCCTTTCTCCCTATGTTTAATCCATCTATCTCTCTTCCCTTTCACCCTACCCCTCATCCAAAACCCACTGCCTTTTGCTTAGACAGGAAGTCAGGGACTGATTTATACTGATTTCCACGCTAAATGTGCAAATTGCTAATTAATCTTTGTAAGTTTGTGTAGATCCTCTGACTTTTGCCATTCCTTTGGACCACAAGTACCCACAAATCTCAGGTGTTCCCCTCAAGGGTGGGATGCCACAGGAGTAAACACTTTTCACCTGGGGCACCAAAGGGGGGAATGGGGTGAGGAGAAGGATTTTTTTTCCTTTATCTAGTCACTGGCAGAAGACAAAAATCATCTCACTGTTTGCCCAGATCTGTGCTCCAAATGACACAAAGGCCATGGGACACTGCTGCAGATCCTTGGAGGAAATGTTCAGGGACCTGGGCTCACACTGTGGTAACTTCTCCTGCTCCTCATCTCCCTTGGAGATGTCACAGCCCTGCTGTTTAACCAGCTGGACCTAAAGCCAATGGGCAAATCTGCAAAGTGGAGATGGGAATGAGAATATGTGGGAAGGCTTGGGCTCCAAATCAAAGCAGTTTTCACCAGTAATGAGTTTGCTGTTCTTCCCTTGACTCTGCAGAGCTCTGAGAAGAAAAAACAGGGGGTCCTGGTGGACAATAAACTGTCCATGAACCAGCAAAGCCCTTGTGGCTGAGAAGGCCAATGGGATCCTGGGAATTGCATTGGGAAGAGCATTGCCAGCAGGTCAGGGAGGGGATCCTGCCCCTCTGCTCAGCCGTGGTGAGGCACATCTGGAGTGCTGTGTCCAGCTCTGGGCTCCTTAGGGCAGGAGGGACAAGGAGCTCCTGGAATGGGTCCAGTGGAGGCTGTGAAGGTGATTTGGGATGGGAGCATCTCTGCCAAGGAAAGGCTGAGGGAGCTGGGGCTGTTCAGCCTCAAGAAAAGGGAATTGAAAAGGGAACCTCACTGTTTTCTGTCAGTGTCTGCAGGGAGGTGTCAGAGCAGGGACCAGGCTCTGCTTTCTGGGGCCCAGAAATGGGACAAGAGGAACAGGCAGGAACTGATCCCTGGAAGTTCCACCTGGACATGAGGAAGAACAGCACAGCCCACGGTGGTGCCTCCCAGCCTTACCCAGGCTGAGATTTTCTGTGGTTCTCTGACCCACCACAGCACTGAGGAGAGGACAGAAACCATAATAAGCTGAGACATGAAGACATTAAAAAATCACATAAACAAGCAGCAGCAGCAAGAGACCTTCAAGAGATTATTGTTTCTCCCCCAGATGCCACCATGCCTTGTCATCTCCTGGAGGATCCACCCCCTGCCACAATGAATAATCATTGTTCCATCACTGCAGAATTTAAAATTCCCATCCTACATCCACAGCCCATCTTGATGTGGGAACACACTTTTGCTTTGACCAAGATTTCTGGCCACCTCAGAACTCTGACAAGGACAATTTTGGGAGAGAAACACTGAAAGGAAAAACTTTGCTGACAGATTGATTTGTAGTGGCCATTAGGAGCTGCTGGAGCATGTGAAGGGATACTCCAAGGACCTCTCTAAGCAGGGCAGGCAGTTCAGAAGTGTATGAATTTATCATCATTGGAGGATTCTGCAGTTCATCACCAGCTTTTGTAATTTATCACTGGGATGTCACGTATCTGGAGCTCTGGGATTCTTAAGGGTGAGATCTGTCACATAAATACAGTTATTAAGGCAGAGAGTGTATTATGCAGTTAAATGCAAATGTTGCAATCTGGCAACCCATTTTTACTGCCAAAACCTAGAAGGTTTTTCCTGTCAGAAATTGATGCCAGTAGCGATAAATGGGGGATAGATAAAGTTAATCCCACTGCTTTGAGTTGAACAGGGAAGGTATTACTTTGAAGGGTTTAACATATTAGCGGAATCAAAACGACATTTCAAAATATTTATGGAAATCTTTTTTTTTTTTTTAAGCTTCTACAAGCAGTATAACAAAACCATATAAAACATTATTAAATTCTACCCTTAATTAAACATGCTGACACTTAAAAGCTTCTGTCTGATTTGCTTTAACAAATCTTCTTTCCGTAAATTATGACTTTAAAACATCATTCTGCTCTAAGTGAATCTGCATTCCAGAAGAATTAAAACCTTTTTAACAGACACTTTAAAAAAAATAAAATTTAAGCTATACCTCCACCTTATCAAACATAATGGTGAAACAAGAAAAGCAGGAAACAATATACATAAATGAAATTAACTGAGGAAAAAAAGCCTTTACTGTTTCATGTCAGTCCAGAAAAGCTGAGGGATATGGATTCATCCACCTCTGCAGCAGGCTGGTGAGGCTTCAAGCCATGAGGAGAACAATTCAGCCTCCCTGGAGCATCCAGAGGAACATGGGAATATCCAAAGAACACTTTGGCCCAGCTAAGGTACAAATAACCCCACAGCTCCCCCCAAAAAGCCAAGGGCTACTGAGTTTCTTTGTGTAATATGAGTTAGGAGGGAACAAACTGAGTCACCTCAATCATTCCCCCTGAAGGTGAAACACCAGTGCCACCTCCCTCATTTGAATCAGGGGGCACAGGGTGTCCCTTGGGATGTCCCAGTGTGCCACCACACCTGATGCTGCCACCTCAGAAGTGAAAGAACAGCAACTCCTGTGCCAAAACTGCCAGCCCAGGGCACCTCAACAGCCCCAAAAGTCACCAATCACATCCTGGGCTGCATCCCAAGAAAGGGTGGGCAGAAGGTGAAGGGAGGGGATTCTTTTCCTCTGCTATAACCTTGTGAGGCCCCTCCTGCAGGGCTGTGTCCAGCTCTGGGGTCACCAGCATCAGAAGGATGTGGAGCTGTTGGAGGGAGTCCAGAGAAGACCACAAAGATGTTCTGGGCATTGGAACCCCTCTGCCCTGGAGCCAGGCTGGGAGAGCTGGGGGTGCTCACCTGGACAAGGGAAGGCTCCAGGGAGACTCAGAGCCTCTGCCAGTGCCTGGATAAGGGTAATAAATTTCAAAGTGAGACTTCAAAAACATCTCCTGAGTTTTATTTGCCCTGACCTTGGAGCAGGAAAGAGCCAGGCACACCAAGAAAGGGGCTCCAGGAAAGCTGGAGAGGGGCTTTGGAAAAGGGATGGGGTGTCAGTACAAAGGGGAGTAACTTTGAACACAGAAGAGCAAGTTTAAATTGGACACTGGGAAGAAATCCTCAGCTGTGAAGGTGCTGAGGCTGCCAAGAGAATCTGTGGCTGCTCCATCCCTGGAAGGGTTCAAGGCCAGGCTGGATAAGACTTTGAGCAACCTGATCTACTGGAAAGTGTCCCTGTCCATAAAAGGGAAGTGTTGGAGCTACACAGTCTTCAAGGTCCCTTCCAACCAAACTGTTCCATGATTCTCTGACCTTACCAGGATGAGCTGAAGCTTGACAGAGTCCAGAGACCCAGAAAATGGAGGCAATGACTTTTAGGTTCTTACCCATAAGAGGCTGTGACAACTTGTGCCAAGCAAGACTCACAGATGAGTCCAGTCTTACTGATTCTATCCTGAATGTCCACATGTTTCGAAAATGCTTCTACAAATCCAGTAAAAACCTTAGACTGAGCCTGAGAGCACTGAAGAGGCTGTGGCTTCAGTCTTGGGCAGGGCTGCCTCTCTCCCCAAAACTTACAATACCTCACTCCTGGCTTCCATCAATGTTAGAGTGGAAAATAAACTGATTAAGTGATTTTTACCTTTCCCAAAAAAATCTGCTGGGGATGATGCAAATTTCCTGGGGAATGGTGAGGAGGATGGAATTCCCTTCAATCCCAGTTAAGAATATAGCAATCTATATATGTATGTCTGAGGAAAAGAGGTGCTCTGTGAAGTTAATATTTGACAAAAAAACAGGCAATAGGAGCAATAAAAAAGCTGCTCTCTCAGTCTCTTCCAGGACTGTTGAGTTGTCTCACCCTGAAGCAGCTCAGATCTCAAACTCAGCTTCCCCACTTGGAAAATACTTTGAAGCTCCTTTGTGAGCACAGAATCTCTGCCATGCATCATCTTAGCCATGATTTTGTATCAGTTCAATCAGAAAAGCAGGTTTGTTCTTTCACGCTGTACAGATGTAGAGCTGAGCCCTCCCTCAGGTGCAGGAAAAAATCCTACATATTTCAATAATGTGCACTTTAAAAAAATAATACAATTGGGAAAAGTGAGGTGAAAGCTAATTTTTTTCTCAAATCAGGAGAAATCAACACTTGTTTTTTTTTTTAGCAAATCTCATCAATGCTTAAATCTCATCAGCACTAAAAGCCCCAAAATATCCTTCTTATAACTCCTCCTTAAACAGGCAAATTCTTCTGCTGGTGACTCCAAAAATGGCATGGAGGGAAGACTCATGGGCTACATCCCAGACACAACTGAAAATGGCAATGAGCTGTGACTGTGACTCAAGGCTTTACTCCTTGCAATGACACAAGGTCAAATGTCCAATAAGGTGACAAACTCCTCCCTGAGGTGAGCAGTGCACAGCCTGGTTTGGGATGCCTGGATCACTCCTGTAGCCACCCAGCCTCCAAGAAAATGGCATCAAGGACCTTTCATTGCCACCTAAAGCTCATTTTCATGGCCCCCAGGCAGTCAGCAAATGCCTCCTGCAGCCTGCATGGCCACCGTGCTTTTCTTGAGGTCAAAATAAGATGGGGTCAGGTTGCGTAAAAATTAAAGACTTTTAATTTTTTTTCTTTTTCTATCACACCTCTCAGAGAGCATTGTCCAGGTTACAGGGAGGCTTTCATTTCTAGCCACTTTGTGGAGGGTGTTGGGAGACTCTCAGGGTGCTTTTCCCTGAGATTCTCCTCAGGGTTGCTGTTCCCTGAGGTGTGTAGGGTTTTTGAGATTTTCTTGCTCAAAAGGTCCCGTGCCAGAGCCAGAGAAGACAAGCTGAGTCCCCAGTCCGTGTTTCCAAGGTTTTTTATTCTTTCATTATCTCTCAGTTCTTTCCCAGCTCTGCAGGGCATCCCCAGCAGAGCAGGACACGCTCAGGACTGGGCAGATCAGAGGGTCCCAGACCCTTTGTACCATTTCCCTGCTCCAACCACCATCCACAATGAACTTTTTATTTACAGAATCTTACCAATACTCACTGCCTATGTTAACATCTCATTTCTACTCTAAACCAATCCTTGTGATACAACTCAGCAGAAAATGGGGGATGAGAACAAGAACAAGGAGCACAGGACCACTCCCCAATTCCTCCATCTTGTCTCTTTAATCCCATATACTAAAAATCCTAAATTCTACATTTATGCTCTGTGATAAACTGACTACTACTTATTTTGAATTCTTTTGGCTTGTGATTCTTCATGCAATGTGGGCATTCACTGCCATGGACAGGGATCAGAGGCAGTGTCCTCCTGGGCTCTGTGTGAGGCTCTGACCCCCTTGGACAGATCCCAGACCCCCTGTCCGCTCTCCAACCCCTCCAGGGCAACCAGAGGGATGTCCTGGACTCCGACAGGAGACCAAAGATCTACACCAGTCAAAAGGAAGGGGAGTGGTTTTCACTGTCTCTTGGAGACAGTGCTCTACCTGGGTGTTTAATTGGATTTGCCGAAATTAAAAACTCATTACCTTCAGTGCCCAATGTTGGAGAACCCCCTCATCCCACACACTCTGGCTAAGGAGGCAGATAAATGCCTTGGAAGCCTGGATTATTAAACCAAAGGTCAGTGAGAAAACAAATCAGTCGATTTTTCCTGCATCACTGGAGAAAGCCTCAGCTTTGCCTCCTGGCCTTAGCTCCTCGTCCCAGCTCCATGCACCTTTTTTCCCCTTTGCTCCCACTCCCTTCCCAATTAATCCAGGGTCAGTTGCATTCAGCCAAGAGCTTTGTGTGGACATTTACATTTCACTTGCCAGCACATCCAGCTCCAAGCATGCAGCACACAAATATTTGTGCTGGCTCTGGGAAGAGCTTCGACCAGGATTATTCACTTTGGGTCTGATATAGACCCTGCTCACAGCAGCAGCCAAGTCTGTCTCACTGAACAGAGCTGGCACTCCACGTGGGATAAACTCTCCCAAATTTACTTGCCACGGATACAATCCTTATTCTGAAAGACTCAGCTCTCAAAAGCAGAGAAAACATTTCAGAAAAGGGAATAGACCAGTTTGACAGTAAGAATCCTGCCCTCATCTGATGCCTGTGTGTGTCCTGTGCTTAAGAGGCAGAAAGTCTGTCTGGATTTGAAATAGAAGCAGGTAACTTTGTTTTGTTTTGTTTTGTTTTTGTTTTATCAGGACACTGCAGCTAGGTAAGCAAACACTTCTGCAGTTTACAGTCTAAAGCAGCTGAATGTCCTGTGTGGCAGAACAATTCACCATTAATCCCCATTCCCAAATGCTCTGCCTTCCCTCATCTGCCTAATTTGAGGTGGCCTCATTTTAGGCAGAGTGACAGCCATTTAACAAGTAGAAATTGTGGCAATTTTACTACTCAGATACCCAAGCCCATTATCGTTTTCCCAACAGCCAGGGCTATAAACCTGCCAAATGTTCCCTCACTGCTCCCATCTTCCCAGCTAGAGGGTGTTCAAGGAGAGGCATGCATCAGCCTCTGAAGGAGAGGGTCAGGGGGCAGAGGAGGGAGATTAAGCTGTGATTTGCAGCTGGGCAAGCAGAAAGCTCTGCCCCAAAGGTCTCACCTGAGGAGCTGACTCTCCTGAGCAGAGATCTATGCAGCCCTGCCAGCTCTGGTGATTCATGGCTGCTTTTTGCTGGTGCAGCTCTCACTAGAGACAAGCAGAGGTCCTTGCAGAGCTCTGGAGGGTGTTTGCCTGCGTCTGGTGATGAGGAAGGGGACAGTGGAAGGACAGGATGACAGAAAGGGAGGATTGAGGGGTAGGGAGATGCTGGCCCTCCTCAGCAGAGCATCCTGGTACTGCTCTGTGTGGAAGTCAAATGGGAGAAATGGGAGAGGGGATGAACCAGGAGACAGCTGGAGAAATTCTGGGGCTGATGAGTGGGGTAAGGAGGCAGGGTTAAAATTTTAAAGAGCTGCATTTAACTATCTGGACAATTAGCAATAATTTCGAGATCAAAAAATAATTAGAGCAATTAGTGCCTTATGCATCTATTTATGTAACTGCTCAGGAAAGAGGAAAATTATCTAGCCATGCTTCTGGAGTGCTCTGAAGAGTCAGGGAATTGATTCTTTAATTAAAAAGAAAAAAAAACAAAAAACCCCAAGTAGTTTAGGAGAGCAAACACAATATCTGCATGATACAGAGTCTTTCCTGGGCTATCTCCAGCAGTTATTAAGGTGCTTTATGCTGCAAATAATTTTATACATGCAAACATCTTTCCTGATTACATCGATCTCCACAGGCTGACTTTTTCATCTTACATCCTCTCCAATCTCCTAAATTTACTTTCAAATTTTCTAACTATTACTATTACTATTTTCAATCTTCTGGTTTGCCAAACAAGGTAAATGTGAATTAGGGCAGATCTGATGTCCTGATGGAAGCAATGGATTGGAGAGAAAAGCAGAGACATTGCAAATCAGGTCTGAGAGTTTAAATTGTTTAGAGAAGGTCAGTCAAGTTTACCAGGCAAATAAAGAAATAAACCCCAAATTCTCCCTTCACAGTCACATCTCAGCAGGAACAGCAGTCACACACATCAGAGACACATCCTAAACAGTTGATTTTTGCCTTCAAGCTGCTTGAAGGGAGGCACCTTTAATAAATTGTGCTGCATTTGGAGAAGTCTTTTGAATTCTGCAATTAGCACACGTACAGTGAGAGTAACTATGCACGGTTGTGTGCACACAGCTCTGGAAGAGGGAGTTTAATGAACTGTGTCTCCTGCAACTGCAGGTCAAGGTTCATTTTGTCAGTGTTGTGCCACGTGATGCCTTTCCCTCCTATAAAATATCCTCTCCCTTTTTTTTTTTTTTTTTTTTTTTTTTTTTTTTTTTTTTTTCCATGGAATCATGGAATGGTTGGGTTGGGAGAGTCCTTAAAGATCACTTGGTTCTGATGCCCCTGCCATGGGCAGGGACACCTCCCACTATTCCAGGTTGCTCCAAGCCCTATCCAATCTGGCCTTGGACATTTCCAGGGACCCAGGGACAGCCACAGCTTCTCTGGGCAACCTGTGCCAGGGCCTCACCAGCCTCACAGGGGGAAATTTCTTCACAATATCCAATCTACACCTACTGTCTTTCAGTTTGAAGCCACTCCCCCTGTTCTGGCACTACATGCCTCTGTCACCAGTCCCTTTTCTCTTTCCTCTTGGGTTCATGGACCTTGGCCAAGTAGAACTGAGGGGATTAAAGAAAAGGAAAAAGTAAAAGCTACAGAAACATCTGTTTTGGTTTAACTCCAGGCAGCAGCTAACCTCCCACAGCTGCTCATTCACTCTTTACTCACAGGTGGGGTGGGGGAGAAGCAGGAAAGGCCTTGACTCTGTGTAAGGACTGCTCAGCAGTAACTAAAATATCCCTGGATTATCAACACTGCTTTCATTACAAATCCAAAACATAGCCTCATACTGGCTACTGTGAAGAAAATGATGAAATTATCTCCATCCCAGCCAAAACCAACACAGTTTCCTATTCCAGTTTCACTTTAAACTAAATAAACCCGCCCCAAACAACAAAAAAACCCAACCATCAACAGAAAAAATAACAAACTCTCCAAGAACCATAGAATGCCCCCTTTCACCGTGGGTCATCTTTTTTGTGTTATCTCCTCACCATCCTCTGCCACTTGAATCCAGCCCAAGCAAAGCTTTGTACGATCAATACACATCCGCCCACCACTAATCCCAACAGGAAGGGAAAAAAACGAAGCAATCCTGACAAAAAGGTGTCCAGCTAGAATAAAAGGAGGGAAGAAAGGGTGAGGATAGATGAGGGAAAAAATGAAAAGGCTGGGACAAAGAAAGACCTGCAACAATTTAAAATAAACTCACAGTCCATCCTGCAGCTCTTGAGTGTCGTTCGAGGTCCCCAGGGATCGAAGACTTCTCTCCAGAGAGGTCACTGTCAACAGCAGAGAAAGAAAATGTAAGGAAGCAGCACATCTTTCAGAGAGAAAAAAATCAGATCTTAGTTCAGATGTTTGTTTTTTAATTTATTTTTTTTAATACAATGAAGTATTTGAACAAGGAACCTGTGAGAGAAAGGGGACAACATCAACCAGTAGCCACTGCCACAGAATGGTGGCCACACTGGGTCCTCTGGAAACAAAAATGGTGAATTCATGTATAACAGGTCATGACATGGTGGAATATGTCAGGAAAATCTCAGTTCCATGGGCCTGGCACAGATCTCTGGCTCTTCCAGCCTTGAGGTGACACAGAATTGTGCACTGAGCATTTCCAGCTGGAAACAAACCCCTAGTGAAGAGGCAAGAAATTGCACAATAATTATTTATTGCTCTGAATAATAATTAAGAGGCAGAACTCCTCTGATGTCTCCTCTGATATCTTCCCGTTCAAGATGCTAATATTCAAAATGTTTTCTATCTTTTGGCTCAAAAAAAATGGAGCTGTGATAATCTCCTGTGTTTGTGCTTGACAACTTCTTGGGCATTCAGGAGAGGCGAATACCCTAAAAGCAGTTGGAAGGTGCAAACATGGTTTGCTCTGTAATTTGCAATTACTTCAGATTTAAGAAATATCTATATATATGTGTGTATATAAAAGCAGAAATCTAGGAGTATGGTTGTCTTTTTCCACCCTTGAATTTCACTGTCTCAATTCACTTTCAAATTAACAACAGGTCACTGCTTCTGGACTTAGCACAGCCAGCATGCAAAGCACTTCAAGATTTCCCACAATGGGACACGTTAAATAAATTACATTTTTGATATTTGCATGTGGGATTTCTCTCAGGACGTTTCCAGTTGTAAAAATCCATAACCCGTTATCACTCACGCTTCAATATTTAAGGTAGAAAGAAAAACTGATTAAAAACATGACTCAATTATTTCTGCAGAAATTTAAGAAATCCTCTGTTTTAATGACTCTGCAGACTTGGATTTGGCCTGCAATTTCGAACAAGTCACTTAATTATATTTCCACTGACAGACAAAATCCTCTCTTCTCTTTTGGGCTCTGCTGGCTTGACACCAAAAGTCACTAAGCAGCATAAAAAATAACTAACATGCCTGAACTACACAAATATTCAAAAAAACCCACCTTGAATACCACCATATATTTCCATCAGTGCTAGTTCTCAATAACAGATTTTACTGCAGAATTTGGAGATTCAGTAAGATAAAGCCTCAAGGAATTGTCTATAACTGAGCTAATACTTATTTTTCTTTGCTGGAAGCACAGTGTTTTAAAGAATAAATTGGAAGTTTTCACTAATAACCACTTGCTTCTGTAGGAGGTAGCACTGACCCTGCAGAGATCTCATGGCTACTATAATTCCCTCTTTCCCTCTCCACAATCCTACCAAATCAATTTCCCATAGAATCTACATGCTGTCCAGTACAAATACAAAGTTTTGCATCAACTAAAAATCCTGTTGGACCCATTGACCCTTTAGACCAAAGCAGAGTGTGGTCCTTGGAGAACACACAGCAGGCCAAGGTGAAAAAAGGACTTTTCTGTGGACACAGAATTTGTAAGAACAAGTTAATGTCATGTGTGCAACTCCTGAACAAAAACAGCAGCTACAGCCTCCACAACCTTTCTAACCTGACCTATAAAAATAAGGACAATTCAAAGTGAGTTTTGCTGCCACCTGCTCTGGAGAAGATTGGAGTGGGAAGCAGTTTTGCTACTGAACAAAACAGTTCAAGACTTCACACTCAAACCATTTTACACTGAGGCAAACCCAGGAGCTGTCAGATTTGTTCAGCATTTTGGAAAATCTACAAAAAAGGTGAAAAGAATTTGAGACATGAATGCAAGAGGTGAGGAAAGCGTTTGTCAGTTAGATAAGAAAGTGAGCTGTGATTAAGTTCTTATCCAATAATCTTACGTAATATTCCAGTTCAAACATAGTATTTAGACAGCTAAATAAATGTCAGTTTTCCCAAAATGACAAGACAAGCACTCTGGAGGAGCCAAAGGTTATCATTTGATATAGCTCTTATCTGGAAAGCAGCAGGACTCCAACATGAGTTCCCTGAATCTCAGGAATGCCAAAAGTTTCCTGGGCTGCATCAAAAGAGGAGCAGCCAGAAGCTCAGTGGTTCTCCCCCTCAGCTCTCCTCCCATGAGACCCTACCTGGACTGCATCCAGCTCTGGGACCCCCCACAGAAGAAGGATTTTGACCTTTTGAAGAAAATCCATGAGATTTGAGATGATCAGAGGCTGGAGCCCCTCTGCTCTGGAGCCAGGCTGGCACATCTGGGATTATTCATCCTGGAGAGGAAAAGGCTCCAGAGAGAACTTAGAGCCCCTTCCCATGCCTGAAGGGGCTCCAAGAGAACAGAGAGGGACTCTGGACATGGGCATGAAGTGATAGGACAAGAGGGAGAGGCTTTACACTGGTGGAGGACAGGTTCAGATTGGATATTAGGAAGAAATTCTCCCCTGTGAGGGTGGTGAGGCCCTGGCACAGGTTGTCCAGAGAAGCTGTGGGTGTCCCATCCCTGGAAGTGTCCAAGGCCAGGCTGGACAGGACTTGGAGCAACCTGGAATGGTGGGAGGTGTCCCTGCTCATGGCAGGGGGTTGGAACCAAGTGATCTTTAAGGTCCTTTCCAACCCAAGCCATTCTATCATTCCATAATTAAATCTGAGCTACTCTGATTTATCTGATTTTAAGAGATAAATCTGACTTGTTTTGGCCAAGAATTAATTGATCAAAATCTCTGTAGTTCCTGTGCTGGATGTGGAAAATCCCTCTCAATGTTCTGTCATGAGAGCAGTAATTTGACCAGAAGAGCAAAACATCAAGCTCTGCTGGAGGGATGTGTGAAGACATTCTTGAAACAGGGATCTAATTTTAAAAGCCTTTTTCTTTTCGTTATTAAAAGGCAGGCCCGAGTCCTCCAGAATGAGACACATTCACAAGGCATCAGTGATGGTGGAGCTGCACTGATTTTCCACCCTGAGAGCTTGGCCTCCAGCTGTCTGTGCCACTGCAAACCTTAAATAAATAGGGATAAGAAACCATCCTGAGATGGCTTTGGAGACTGTATCACATCTGTGGGACACAGAAAAATCCTTTGCTCGGCCTTTAAGATAAAGATGATGGGACTGCCCATGGCACCAACCTGTTATGGGCAGATATTAATGAGTGAGGAGCAGGAATTAGAGAGGCAAGAGAACCCATTGGAGAGTTCACGTTCTCCACCTGGCCAGCACAGCTCTGATTCCTCCAGGATATCCTCCACTGATCAGACAGGATGCACCAGAGCAACGCCATTTAGGAGTGTTATTTATTGTACTTATTTGTGAGATATTTTCTAAAAGCTGCACATTAAAAAACCTGCAAAATCTTGATTAAAAGTACAGATAGAAAAAAAAAAGTCATAAATGAGACAAATCATGCAGGATTTGCACTCCTTTTTGTGTCCTGATAGGATATTCAACTAAATTAAAAAAAAAAAAAAATCCAAAACATGAAAGTTGGAAAAGTCAAGGCACTGTGTGACAACCTGGTCTAGTGGAAGGTGTCCCTGCCCATGGCAGGGGGGTGGAACAAGATGACCTTTAATGTCCCTTCCATCCCAAACCATTCTATGACTCTATGATTCTATGAACCTTCCCCATTTCCAGCAGGGACAGCCCCAAAAGATTCAGAGAAGGAAAGCAGATTCAAATATTAGGAAATTTCTCCTTCTACCCCCTCACACTTCTACAGGAGAGGGCATTAAAAAAAGTCTGTAAGCTCAGGACCTGCCAGGAGAGTGATCCAGCAGCACATAAACAGAACCAGCTGTCCTGGCTAAGATTTTTATTCAACAAATGAGGAAGATTTCCATTTTCATGGCAGAAGAAGGGAGCAGGGAGCATTTATAGGTGAAATAATCACAATCAACTCAGAGCTATAAAATCTCCCTTGGTCAGGAAGCAAGCCCTAAAGTGCCCAAGAAGAATTTAAATCACCCCAAAGGCTCAGAATTCTGTGAAAAGAATAAGGAGAGCAAAGAGGGACAAAGCACACAGTGTTTATTATTTCTGCAGTGTTACTCAATAAAATTCAATGGTGCTTTAAAATCCTGGTACAAAGTTGACTTCTTGTTCCATTAAAAACAGTCATCCCCCAAAGACATAAAAAGTATTGCTGAGATTGGCCACAACCTGGGATTTTTAGAATCTAAACAGCAAAAGTATAACATGGTCAACTCCTGACAGCTTGGAACAGCCTGGCCAGGGAAGGGGTGAAGCCACAACTCCTGGGAGTGTTCAAAAATATTCCACTTCCCAAGGCTTGGTGGCCTTGGTGGCATTCAGTCAGAGCTGGGACTTGGAGGTCTTGGAGCTCTTTTCCAACCTCAATGATCCTACAACTCCAAGATTCTATGATCTTCAGCACCCCAAAAGGGACAAGAACATTTCAGGTGCACAGACCTCCAAACACAACGGGGAACCTGGAAAACCCTAGAGAGGCTGCAGCAAGCCAGGAAAAGGAGGGAAAGAGGAGCTGTGATGGGATTTATGCAATTTTTAGAGTGTTCAGCATGCCATGCCCAGCACAAGAGGAATATCCTCATCATCTGGTGAGCATCTGGAACACAGCTGCCTCTTCCTTGCTCAGCCACTTGCCTGGTGCTACACAAAACAACATCTCTGACTTATTTTCCATGCTCCAAGGCAGAGCAGCCTGAGTTTCTCAGCTGCAGAGACTTTATGGTACAGAAAGAATCATGGGCATTCTTGCCCATTTTCTAACCCTAAAAATTCTTTACCTGAAGTGAATTAGCTCTGCCAAATCTTAGCAGTACACTCAGCAGCCTTCTCCTGAAAATCTCTAACCATGTTTTGGGGGAAGGACCATAAAAAATAAACTGAATGAAACTGATTTTGTCAGACAAAAAATAATACAGATAGTGAAGAGAGCAACAACAGTAGAGTATTTTATGGGCATTTCTTCAACCTGAAAGCACTTTAAAAAGCATTATAGATTCATAGATTCATAGATTTTAAAAGCCAGAGAGAGCAATTCTGATTATCCAATCTGATTTCCTCCCATAAAATTTTGTCCCATCACTACCACATCAAGACTGTGGACTGCAGCTGGACTAAAGTATATCTTATAAAAAAGACATTTGAATCTTGATTTAAAAGCTCGTGGCAAAGCCAAATCCATCAAGCCCCCTCCACAAGCAGTTCTAATGGCTGGTTATCCTCATACAGAAGGATTGAATTTGTCTAGTTTTAACTCCTGTCTCCTCATCTCCTTCTGTGTGAGATCTATGGATTAACAAGCTCCTTGCTGTTTATTTGATGTCTTTCTTCCTGGAGAAGTACTTACACACCACAATGGAGTCCTCCTAAATGTCTCCAACAGAAATTAGGATGGCACAAATTTTAAAGTCTGATTTTTCAGACATCAAACAGCTTTGGCTTTTCTCTGCACCCTCTCCATTTTTGCAAAATAGTTTCAAGTACAGGCATTGTCATTACCTGCTTCACAGAGCACTCAGTTCAGGCAACTTTTAAGAGGAAACACATCATTGTCATCTCAAGAGGAGAAATAACAACAACAGGAATTGTCCAACATGAATTGAAGGTCTTAAGGCAATTCCAACAAAGGATGAAAACAGAAGTTGGGTTGTGGCATTTCAAAAGAGAAGTGCCATTCACCTCTAGGTTTTCTCAGATAAACTCCACCATAAAAGGAGTTGTGATTAAAGCACAGGGGCACATCAAGCCAGGCCTGGCTGGTTTGAACAAGAACAGCTCACACAGAATCACGAGAAGATTGCACAACTTCAGCCTGAGCCCTCAGTTTGGAAGCAGAAGTGCTACTGCCACTCATCACTGGCACTGTCAAATTAAAACTGTTGGGTTTTGGCTGCAGCAGCCAAATCTGCTGCTAATGCAGGTATTTGTGTGTGGTGTGGTTTTTCACCCACCTGCAAGCCAGGTGACCACAGCTGGGAGGTTCAAACTCCCACAGTGGCCATAATCTCTTTTTGCATGGGGTGTGTGTCACCCATCAAGGGTCACCAATCCCTTGTAGCTATAGAAAAATTGCAGCTTGAATTTTCCTGGCAGATGGACCATACACAACTCATCAAAAGTGGAGGCAACCACACTTGAGAAGTTTTTAACTCCCAACCTTGTTCTAACAAGGATCCCTTGCTACAGTGACCAGGGCTCCACACTAGGGAAGAATTACACAAATAAGGAGGCACTAAAATCCTTTCCCTATGCCTAGGCCAGGACTCTCTGTCACCCAAGACACAGCAGGAACAGTCACAAAAGCTGCCCAGGTGATTCCAAAGCAATTTCAAGGTCCATTGTAAAATCAGCACTGATAATTTCAGATCCCTGTGTGTTAGAACTGGGGTACGATGGCATCACCTTCCACTCAGCAAAGTTAGTTTATATCTGTCTGCAAGATGAATTCCTCCAGCCTAGCCCAACAAAACTGATGAGCCAGAGCTTGTTTCAAAGGAGGGAGGACTCTGCTTCTCTAGGGTCTGGGGAGATATGAGCAGGAATAGCCCCCCTGCCCAGCCTACAGAGTGAAGAGCAGCAGAGTTCTGGTGCTGGTGTTTTTCTAAGGGAGATGGATGTTTGCAAGCTCATGTGACAGGCTCTGAACACAGCAGTGCTGCAACATATTTGAAAATGAGCCTGGCTTGTTCCACCTTTCTGAGCTCTAGCTCTCTATTGTAACAGATGACACAATTAAAAATAGAAAAAGGATGTGGTCTCAGCAAGGATTGGAATATATCTGTGCCTGTTGGATGGAACATATGGTGGAATATTTTTACATCTTATAAGGAGCTGTGTATTGGACATGTGCTGCTGCTCGTGAGATGCAGCAGCAGAAAAGCTGCATTAATATTTGCTCCCTGACAAGAGGAGCTGCCAGGGGCTGTGTCCATGCACAAGGATCATCAGCAGGACAGCACAGGAAGCACCAGGAAACCTTTGATTTTACGCACCATTGGAGTTAATTCGGAAGACATTGGCTGAAGTCTCCTGAAAAAGTTCCTGCAGTTCGCTGGGATCAATCTGGGTGGCTGTAGAAAAAAACAGAAAAAAAATTGTGTTAATACTGTAATAATTGGACACCAACAATCACTTTGAAAGGGAGATGTGCTTTGAAAGGGGATCCTCCTTGTAGGTTCCTCCTTGCTGCAGAAATTTAGCCCAGGCAGGGTGGTCTGATGCAGCTCTGCACAGTCACAGAACTTGCACTGGACAGACAAACCCAGAACCACCAGGACAGTGAAGCTGCTGCTGCAACACAGTGGATACACATGGACTGAGAATGCATTTCTAGGGATTGCCAGCAGCCAGAATACCAATAATTCCAGCTCATTTATGAAGTGGGAGTATCAGAAGCATGGCTGGATGAGAAACCACAATGCCAAGTAATGGTCAGGCATAGCAGGAGGTCCTGCCTGTGGAAAATGGGGAGGGAGCAGCGAGCAGAGAGCTCCTGCTCTGTGGGGTCAAAGCTTTGGGGCAGGAGGGAGGCGGGAGCTCAGATAGAACCTCCAAACATTCCTCTCCTGACACCCAAGGGAGGCTCCTCTTCTTCCTGGTTCTTCCTGACAGCTCAAGTGCAAGCGACAATGAGTCAGTGCCAGGAATTTCTGCTGCTGGTGCCCACAAAAATTCTCACAACCTCATTCCCAAGGTCCCTGCTTTAGCCAAGGTACTCAAGTCTGCCCTTCAAGGAGAACACTGAACTGAGGGTTTGAACATTTTGGGGTTTCAGGTTTGGTGGAAGGTGGGGTGGGGTTCTTTTCGGTTGGTTGGGGTTTTTTATCTTTTTTTGGTTGGTTGGTTTTGTTGTTTTTTTTTTCCTTTTCGTTGTTGTTTTGTTTGTTCATTTACAATTTTTTGTTTGTTTGTTTGGGGGGAGGGGGGTGTGTTTGTTTTGCTCTGATTTTTTTAGCTTCATTTCACAACTTTAAAATCCCTGAAACTGTCCCCAACTTCTCAACAGTTTCATCATCCCCAGAGAAGGAGTGAGGTTAGACTGAGCTGTAAAAGAGAATCACAGAATCACAGAATCACAGAATCACAGAATCACAGAATCACAGAATCACAGAATCACAGAATCACAGAATGGTTTGGGTTGGAAAGGACCTTAAAGCTCATCCAATTCCACCCCCCTGCCAGAGGCAGGGACACCTTCCACTATCCCAGGTTGCTCCAAGCCCCATCCAACCTGGCCTTGGAAAATTCCAAGGATGGAGCAGCCACAGCTTCTCTGGGCAACCTGTGCCAGGGCCTCACCACCCTCACAGAGAAGAATTTCTTCCTAATACCCACTCTAAATCTACCTTCCTTCAGCTCACCACTATTAATTATGGCTGTATCAAGTCCATCTCACAGAGAAAGTGTACATCACGTAATTAAGCTTTAACCAGGCCCTTCAATGTTGATTGATCACAGTCACCAGAGAAACAATCATTTGTAATGCCTTTGTCACCAGTTTTATGGTAGCAGTTTTCCAGCAGGTTGGGTTTTTTTGTGTCTGTATGTGGGTTTTTGTGTGTGTATGTGTTTTTGGTTGTGTGGGGTTTTTTTGTTTGTTTTTTTTTTGAGGGTTTTTTGGTGTTTTTTTTTTGTTTGTTTGTTTGTTTGTTTTTTGGGGCTTTTTTTGTTGTTTTTTTGTTTTGTTTTGTTTGGTTTTTTGGTTTTTTGTGGGGTTTTTATGGGGTTTTTTTGGGGTTTTTTGGGGTGTTTGATGGGTTTTTTTGTTTGTTTTTTGGGGGTTTTTTGGGTGTTTTTTTTGAGGTTTTTTTTTTTGTTTGTTTGTGGAGTGGGTTTTTTTGTGCGGATTTTTTGGTTTGTTTTTTGTTTGTTTGTTTGTTTGTTTGTTTGTTTTATCCTGCCTCCCACCTGAGTCAGCTTTTGTGGGTTTCCCAGGAGCTGCTTAACCTGAAGCACCCCAGGGCTTGTCCACCCAGCAGAATCCGACAGCCCCTGTTATAACCCAGCTTCTCCTCTGAGCTGAAGCATCTCAGGCTCAAACAGCAGCTGAGATTCATTTCTTCAACTCAGCAGACTGGAACTCTCACCCTCTCTGCATCCCTTAACCAGATTTCCCTAAGCTGCTAAAACACCACACACCCAACCTGCACTCAGCAGAGCAGAAAGACAACAAGAGAGGGAGGCAAAAATGAGGGAAATTGGGCAAAATGAGCAGCCTGCTGGATGCACTGCTCAGGCTGGGGCTGAGGATGCTTCTCCCAGGGCTGGAGGAGCAGCTGCACATGCAGAGAGCAGATTTTCCACTGCTTCTCACACTCCCTGGATGCTCCAGCCCTGTAACAGCTGTAAATAAAGTCATGGATCAGCCTCTCAGGATGACACAAATCCAGGGTATTAAATGGTGTTTAATCCAAATGCACAGGGCCTCATTGCTGGAGATTTCCCCACTCTTCTCTCCTGCAGTTTTTCCTAAATAAACTGTCCCAGACTCTCCTTTCCTTCGTTCTACAGAGGCTACAGAAGAGCAGAAATTAGCATGGGCTCCCCTGTTCCCCAGGAATTTCACTGATGCTAACAAGGTCCAGCCCTCATGAAGTCACTGCAAAAGAGCAGCACAGCATAAGAATTTTAGATCTTTACAGACTGTGATTACCCCCATTTTAGAGTTGTTTTTTTTTCTTGAATTTTCAGGGTGCTAACATGTTCCACATAAAACTGGTCTGCACATTTTGGGATATAATTCATTTTGGATGGGTTTTTCTTTTGGTGGTGTTTCTTGAGTTTTTGTGGGGTTTTGTTTGTTTCTTTGTTTTGGGGGGGGTTCGTGGGGGTTTTTTTGTTGTTGTTTTTTGTTTTGTTTTGTTTTGGGATTTTTGGGTTTCGTTGGGATTTTATGTTGTTGGTTTGGTTTGGGTTGGTTTTTTTTTTTTGGTTTTTTTTTGGGGGGGGTTTATTTGTTTGGTGGGTTTTGGTGTTTTTTGGTTTTTTTTTTTTTTTTTTTGTTTTGTTGGTTGGTTGGTTGGTTTTTTTTTTTTAGGATGGGGGGAGGATTTGTTTAACTTCTTTACTTCTATTCTTTCCTTAGAAGCGCTAAATTTTCCTCAACAGATTTTTATCATGGCCCAGTGATGCTGATGCACTGAGATACTGAACAAAGCAACCAAACCAAGGGCTGGGAACTCTCTCTTGAGCTCAGCTGGGATTGCTTCAAATCCCCAAATAATCCAGCCTGCAGCTTGAGTGTGTTCCCACATGGAATTCCTGCACAGCCTCAGGTACCTCTGAGGAGCCATTTCAAAACCCAAAGTCACTCCAAGAGTAAAGATGAAATATCCCAAATGTTGCAAAAGGCAGGAGAGGCACCAATTTCACTGCATGGGCTGTGCACACCTGAGAAGGAGACACAGAGCAACACCAAGAGTCCAGAGTTGTTCCATCAAGTTAAAAACCACCCCAAAAAATTCAGGTGTTGATTTGGGAAGGGTGAGATTTATTTATATTTATTGGTGGGAGATCAGTTTTCTCACCCTGTAGCACAATTTCCTGATGGGAGAAAGAAAATGTATGTGGATCATGCTGTGAAGTCATAGAAATAATTCATTTTTAAGCCTCCACATATTCATTGTTCAAATTAATTTAAATGGCAGAGGACTCTGAGGTTATGAAGACCTCCTCAAAGGCCTCTCAGTCCATACCTATCTAACAGCACCTACAATCACCCTCACACCTAAAAAAAGGCAAATTAAATCTAAAAATTAAGCCAAAACCAAGGCAAATCAAACCTTTGTCCAAAATTTCCAAGCAACTACTTTGAAAATGCACTTCATGGAGAATGTTTTTTTCTGAGAAAATTGGTCTGCCTTGCAGTTTCCTGTCCCTAGACTTTTATTTCATGTCACAGCATGCTGCCAGTCCTGGCTTTTATTTTGTTTTTATTTTGCAAAAGAAAAAGAAAACAGTAACAAGAAGGCTGTTTTAACTACTCCAATTTCAAGCTTCAACACATCAAGCTGAGATGTAACTATTCATGGAGGATGCAGCAGTTCAAGCAGGCAAGCAGAACAATTTAAAACAGCAGCAGAAACCAAAGCAAAACTGCATCTGTGCTACCAAGGAAGACAAACCAAGACTGAGGAATAAAGTGGATGTCAAGTCTGATAAAAAAATTAAACATTTTTAAATACATCAAGTGAATACTTAAATATTATGATTGCCCAAGAAGGATTAGGAGGTTTCTGATATGCATTAAATGATGTTATGCATTAAATACATGCCCTGACACTAACAGGGTTCAGAGCCAGAGCTGGGGAAAAATTACTTTTATTTACACTGTGGGTCCTCAAGGATGCAAAGCACAGTGGATGTGTTACAGAATCCCACATGCAAATGGTTTCTCCTTTACTTCCTTAACTGAGCATTTCAAAAATAAATGAAAAAAGAAAAAAAACCACAAACAAACAAAAAAAAACCAAAACAAAAAACCCAAAAAATCAACAAAACAAAACAAAACAACAAAAAACAAAAAAAAACCCCAAAAATCAAAACAAAAAAACCCGACAAAAAACCAACAACAAACCCACCAAAAAAAACCCCACAAAAAAACCCCAAAAAACAAAACAAAACAAAAACAAAACAAACAAAAAAACTCCCATCAAAACAAACAAACAAACAAAACCCACATTTGTACTGTTTCTATTTATTTTCCCCATTTATTTTTCCAGGAAAATACCCTTGGATCTCAGGACAACCCAGCTTTGTCTGCTACCAATTCAACCTCATCCCTGCCTGGCATATAGTGATGTCCTGCTACATTTCTTGCTGTTATATTTATTCACAGAAATCATAAAATTGGGGTTGGAAAAGACCTTAAATATCATCTGTTTGTGCCACCATGGGCAGGACACCTTCCACTAGACCAGGTCACTCAAAAAGAGCTCACCAATTCCTAAATCAGCAGCAGCAGGTAACAAATGGCACAAATTCTGATATTTGCTTCTTTAATTCTTCTTTCCTTTGCCTGAAAAGCCCCACAGGCTGCAGGTAAGAGCAACAGATGGAAAAAAAGAGCTTTTCAAAACTTGCCCTGCCAAGGCAAAGTGTGTCAGTGCACACTCTGCAGGGGGAGCTGTGAGTGGGACCTTGGGGAATTTTATGACTTGGAGTCTTGAGGGACTTTGTGATGTGGAGTTTTATCCCAGAAATTGCTTCCTCTAGGCAAAAACCTGTGAGGTTGCAGCAAGTTTAAATCCAGCCCTGCAACATCACCTCACACCCATCTTCTGTGTTACCTCTCTGTTACCTGTCACACTCTGGATGAGAGTAAAAAAAAAAGGAGAAAGGAAAAAAAAAAAAAAAAAAAAGGAAACTGAATCATGGAATAACTTAGGTTGGAAAAAACCCTTTAACCCAAACCATTAACCAAGCACTGCCAAATCCACCACTAAACCCTGTTCCTAGAGTGCCACATCTGCACATCTTTCAAATATCTCCAGGGATGGTGACCCAGTCACTCCTCTGACACCCTGATCCCAGGACTGACAACCCCTTCATTGAAGAAATTGTTCCTAATATCCAATACAAACCTCACCTGATGAATGTCAAGGCCATTTCCTCTTTTTCTACCATTTCCTACTTGAGAGAAGTGACAGATCCCAGCCTGACTGCAAACTCCCTTCAGGGAATTGTCAGGAGTGGTTGAAAAGCTTAAAAATCCATGCAAGCCTTACACTTGATTTTTGCAACCACTGTTCCAGAATCCATCCCTTTCCATGATTCAGAGCAATTATAATCTTAAATTATAATCTTAAATTATAATTTTAAATTATAACCTTAAACTCATCACAATTCTGTCTACAGAAGACAACTCTGCATGAACAAAATAGAACCCCAGGACTCAGGGGCTGCTTCCTGCTTCCTGCTCAGGAGGGAGAAAATAATTCTGCTGCCCCTGGGCATCCCTGGGGCTCTCCTGTGCTGGGACAGTCACAGCTCCAAGCACCACCAGCAGCAGCTTTGGTAGGGAAGGAGAAATCCCAGCAGGAATTCCTTTCAGTTCCTCCTCAAGAGAAGCCGAATACGTTGCCTGACCAGGCTTATAAGGTCTTGTCTCAAGTGATCTGGATAAAATTATTGTCCAAAGGGAATTGCTGGAGGTCCAGGACAACACATGTGGTAAAGGAACCTCCAGGAATGTCCTTTTGCTTAATGTTAATGAAAAGTGTCCGTGTTTGTCATGATAATCTTCCTTCCCTATTAATTATTTCACACCAATTTGGAGCTCCTAATGGCTTTTCTGCAGCCAGGTGAAGTCAATTCCCTCCCTGAACTCAATTTTGCAACAAACCCCAAATAACCTAAAAGTTACAGAGCAGATGAAGCAGTAATTAAAGTAACTCTCATAAAAAATGGGGAAAAGAGAAAAAAAGAGGACAAGAATTTGATCTTTCTACTTATGATACTTAGTGTGGCTATAGCAAGCAACTCAGCATCTCAAATTTCCATGGATTTATCTCCAAAGCACCACCAAGAATTTTATCTGTGGTCTGTTAACGAAAGTCAAAGATTTTGTGCAGCTTTTCTCCTTTGAAAGCTTTAACTAAAGTTACAACATCATTTTTTGCCAAAGAAACTCCCACAGAAAGTTACTCGGCCTCCAAACTCCTGTTTTGTACCATGAAACACCTGCAAGGAGTAAAAAAAAAAAACAAAAAAAAGGCAGGAAGCAACCTGCTCACTCTGATTCCAAACCATCCACCCCAAATCCTCAATTTACCTCTCCCAGTTTGGATGAATCCTCACCACAGCCAGCCCTGTGGCTTAACGCTTTCACAGCTGAGCTGAATGGATGAGCCTCACCCATCCAGCACTTTGTTCCTCCTCCAGGACCTCTTGAGACATTACAAAGCTTCAGTTCCCTACTTTTCATAGCATTACCCAAGAGAATAAATCCTTATTGAAGACTGAGATCCACAGTGAGAGCCATGTGCCTCTGGCACTGGGAAATGAACTCAAGGGAGAGGAAGAGATTAATTTTTGGCTGCTGGTCAGAGAGGAAAAGAGATTTGCTCTCCAGAAAAAAAGGTAAATTCATGTTTTTATTTTAGTTTTTCCACAAGAGTTAGCAAAAAAACAAAAAGGTGGAAGAAGGTGAAGGAGGCCAAGGACCAGAAAGAATGAAGAGAAAGGAGCAGATTGTCATGTGAGAAAGAAAATGCTAAAGAAAACAAGCAAGAAGTGGTGGAGGCACAGACACCAACACCAGACAGGTCCTTTAGTCCCCAGGACTCAACAGCTTCCAAACAGAATCCCTTTGGATTCTCTGCTGTCTGCTCCACACATCCCTTGGTTTCTCCCACTGCCACAACACTGGTTTGGTCTTCCACTGCCTTCCCCTTTCACACAAACCACAGGAACCTTGATTCTTCTCATCACCTCTGCTCTCCTGTTGAAAGTGGTCAAAAAAAGCTTCAGCAAACACCAGGACAGAAAGGACTGGCCAAGGATGTGTTTGAACAAAGTTTCTTTCCTCAGAACAGCCAGCTCAAAATAGAAGAGGAAATGGAAGAGATTGAAAGAAGCAGCATCACGTGTAATGTGAAGTTGCTCCTGGCGTGCAAGCTTGGGAGGTTTTTATTTCCTGCTGATGAAATTTGAGTGAAATAAGTGATAAAGGGAAATGTAAGCAAAAATCACACTCATCAGGCAATGTGATTTTCATCAGCATTGTAAAATGTGAGGCTGTTTCACGTGGAAAAGCTCTGAGGCTGTTTGCTACAGATTTGTCCAGAAGGCCTGAATCTCCTCAGCATGGCCACAGCACAAAGAGGGGCACCTATGGAATTACAGGTGTAAAACCTGGGGTGAAGTTGGTTCAAGAACTCAATTTTCTATGGGTTAACTCAAGGTCTCTGTTTGCATTAACACTTCTAAACTCCTGCTCTTTTTTTTTTCCCCCTGTTTTAATCATCTTCCTGACTTTGTCCAAGTTCTCCTGAATGTACAAAGTAAACTTTAGTTTTAGAAATAAAATTTTTTCTGATCTGGAATGACACATTTCATCCCACCCATCTAAAAGGGAGAGGTGCTAGGCACAAAGCACCTGCATTTTCCTCCTCTTCCCAAGGGAACACTTTGGGAAAGTTGGATGGGACCCTGAGCAACCTGGTCTAGTGGAAGGTGTCCCTGGTCATGGCAGGTAGGTTGGAACAAAGATGATTTTGAAGGTCCCATCCAACCCAAACCATTCTATGGTTCTATGATTAATTATCTTTTTACAGTGCAATCAAGATTCAATCAGATTCACTTTGCATTATTTCTGGTTAACATGTTTTCCTTCACTTTGGTTCCCTTCTTTAGCATATATGCTAATAACAAACTGCTGAAGAAGAAAGGAAAAGACTCTCTAGTGAAGAGCACACAATCTGATATGTCCAGGACAGCACAGACAGTGCCAGAGTCTCAGCTCATGCAGGAGAGTGGCCAAGGGGATCTGCAATTCTGTTAAAATCACAGGAATCACAGAATGCTTTGGGTTGGAAGGGACCTTAAGGATCATCCAGTTCCAACCCCCTGTCATGGGCAGAGAAATGTGATGACAGCTCATTTTCAGCTTTGCCAAACCACTTTGGGTCCATGTCCCTGAGGGTACATCTCCAACTTTCTCACAGCAGCAGTAGCCAAAAACAGCCTCTCAAAGCCACCCACGTGGCATTAAGGAAATAAAGAGAAATAAAGAGAAATAAAGATAAATAAAGAGAAATATCCAAACTGTGCACAAAGAGAGGCTGTTCCTAGAGCCAGCCCTGAGACAAGCACTCTGCCAGGCCAGGCACTGACTCTTGGCCAGGTGGAGGCTCCTCCTGGGGGAGCATCACCTGCTCCCTGTGCCCAGACGTGAGCAGTTAGCCCTTCCCAAATTCACCCCAGGAGGATTTTGCAACTGAATGGCAAATCCATGACCAAAGTCCTGGAAAACCAGCAAGGACAGTTTTGACAAGGAGCAAAGAAATCCCAGGGAGGATCAGAAACAGCAGGAGAGGAAGTTGTTGGCATCAGGTGTCACCCAGAAGGTGAGTGACACTCTGTTGTAAAAGAAAAGTGCTGAGGTGAAGCAGAGATGCTGCCTCCAACTCATGATGGGGAGGAAAACACCCAAAAAACCTCAAGCAAAAGTCCCAACCAACCAACAAACTTTGCTGCATCATTACCCTAACTGTTTATTTCCATTTATTATTAACAAGTTCCTTACTTTAGAAAGACCACTAGAAACAGATCAGATTTTTTCCCAGCAGCGAGTGACAGTTTGTGCTTCTCACTCTTTTCTTCTCAGTCTTGTTAAAGATGTTAGACAGAAACATGAGCCTTCACTGCAAACAAAACTTGATATTCTCTACAGCTGCATTAATGCTGCCAGGAAAACCTGTTCTCATCCCATGCTCCTGTTCAGGCAGCAGCAAAAAAACTAAAAGAAAAAAAAAAACAAGCAGCATGGAAAAAAAACCCAACCAAACACACAGCATCCTAAATTCTACAAGAAAAACAGCAGCTCTTGTTGATTTAATAGAAGGAAATGTCAGAGACTCACAAGGCTGTTACTGAAATAAAGAGCCCATCACTTCATGGGGGCAGCAGGGGGCCAAAAGTGATTTTCAGGTCAGGCGAGGTTGGCAGCCCATGGGAAAGGAGCTGGAGGGATCCTCAGCCCTGTTCCACCTGCTCAAACGTCTGTAAAATGAACACAGGAATACAGAGAACTCCCACTTCCACCACAGGAATCCACGTGGGCTGCAGGGATCTTCTCCAGGTGGGAGAATTAGGGGAAAAGTTGATTTTCTGTGATGGTTAAATGCAAAATAGACTTCAGGTTTTAAGCAAAATTTTATGAAGAATAAATGCAGAGCTGAGTTGGGCATTGGATTTAGAAGCTGCTAATTCTGGTGGTGCAGAATTTTTGGTTTTGGTTGGATACTTTTACAATTAAGATTTTTTTCTTCATATTTAAGCAACGGGAATACAAACTTTAAAAGGTTTTGCATAATTCTGATGTGTCACCAACACTCAGTTAAGTCCCTTTTACATGAAAAAAGATCACTTTGTTTTTGTTTTATTTTGGATTTTTTGCTGGTAGTGGATTAGGATAGAGTTAAAAGGACAATTCATTTTTGATTGAAATAAATCAATCTACCAGAAAATATCAATTAATTTTTGAAATTTCCCTATCAAATCCTGTTGCTTCTTGCTTTCCAAGATGGAAAGTCTAATCATGTTCCCTCCTTCATGCTCCAAAGTGGCAATAGCAAGCATTAAAACACTGCCTGTATTTTTAAAAGAATACCTAACCCATTAAAAAAAAAAAAAATGCAATTTAAGGTATTTGACAGTTTGTTTCATTTTTAAATATTGATGCTATATGAGGATATAAATAAAACCTGAGTGAAAGCAAGTTGTTTTTTTTTTGTACTGCCATATTTCTGGAATAGTCTGCAGTCCTGTGTTAATGCAAACACAAACAACAGCACCAGCAGGATGTGAAAATGTAAAGGAATTGACTGGAAAAGCAAAGTGGAAATGATTAATCTTGCACTTACTGCCCGAGCTGTTGGGAGTGTAACGTGAAAACAGCTAGCAAAAAAAAGATGAAGAATCCAAATATTTTTGAAACGCCGTTATTTAAAAATTTATTAGTGATATAAATCAGAAAATAGTGTTTTTATTTTTAAACTGGCACTTAATCAGCCTCTCTTCTAGTCTTATTAATAAACTCAGCACTAATTGCCTTAGAAAATATCTTTTTAAAGATTCAGGCTATTAATGACAAGATGGAGATGATTTCTTTTTTCTGATTAAATCCATGTTATGCAAGTGAGTGGTAGAAGGAAATTACAGCCCTATGAACAAAAGATAGGAATCCTAGAAAATATTACCTTGCCACAGCTTTCCAGGTGAACAGACACATCCCACTGGGATGGGACACGGTGAATTCTCCATCCCTGGAAGTGTCCAAGGCCAGGCTGGATGGGGCTTGGAGCAGCCTGGGATAGTGGAAGGTGTCCCTGCCCATGGCAGGGGTTGGAACTGGATAATTTAAGCTCCTTTCCAACCCAGATCATTCCATGATCCAGGCAAATGGATATTTCCACACTCCTTGTAAATGGGATGCTGGACCCTCAAGTTTGTTCCAGAGTCAACATTTGTTGCAGCACAAGGCTGTAGAATTTCAAGTGTAGAAAATGCCTTTTCTTTCTATTTCCTTCCTCTTCATAACTTCCTTCATAACTAAAATTTTGGGCCGTCTCAAGGACACAGAAGACAAATTGCTCCCACAGTAAATAAAAACAAAAATCTCGGAGAGACCTTGCAGTGTCATTGAGACCTGCATGAAGAATTCTCACAAACTAAAAGCCCTGGAGAGATGAACTGAGATCTGGGATGACAGGACAGCAGAAATGACTGAAACAGAGACAGAGTGGATGCAATGGAAAATAGCAATGGAGCAATGCAAAGGCTGGAACAGCTGGCACCCAGCTATGAGAAAAAGAGGTTTGTGCATGGACAATGTTGTAAATGCTGGAGTAGATTTCCCAGCTCAGAGTAAAAGTTCCAATTGATGCACCCTCCTCTTCTGGAGAGTTTCAACTCTCCATCAAAGAAAAAAATAAAAGTAAAAATAAAAAAAGTGCAAGGTAATTTATTAGGCATTTTAAAAAGAAATTAAAAAGTGTAATACACCCCTTGCCATTTATTGGGAATCTTTATCTACGTGTTTAAATAAGAAAACATTACTGCTAATTTATGCATAATACTTTATATACCTTCTCAGCATTACCGAATGGAGAAAGGAAAATTACTCTTGTTTGCTTAAGATTAACCATAATAGAAACCATCTGGCTCCAAGAATCAGCTCTTTTGGAAGAAATCATAAAACCTATACTGGGTTTTATAATCCATATGTACCAGACCCCATACGTGGTTCAGGAAGATGAAGTGCCATCTGCCAGAGCTTCTGGAAGTCTCCTGGGCTGGTTTCTGTGGGACATTTTGTGCAGATCTGGTCACCCACAGCTCATGGAATCTGCAGCTGGTCAGCAGAGGTTGTAACAATGGCCATAAAATGTCCTGTTTCTTGTTACACAGCTACTGCTGTAGATATTCCTGGGAAAGGAAAAATTAGTAAGGAAAGCACAGGCTCAGCTGCTTCTCACTGGGATTTACATGGACCAAATTTTGATTTCTCAGACCCTGAGCAAGTTACTGAGCCCTTTTATGGTCGGTGTGGGGAAACATTACAGACTTAATCTTTTATTTTTTGTACACTCACTCAGGAACAGACCATCCCCATCTACCAAGGGAGGAGTGGAGGAGAACATCACCTTGCTGCCATTTTTACATAGAAAATAAATTTCTTTGCTGTTCCACAGATGATTTCAGGCACAAACGTTGAATTGTAGAATGATTTGGGTTGGAGGGGATGATAAAAATCAACTTCTTCCAACCCCTTTCCACGGGCAGGGACACCTTCCACAATCCCAAGTTTTTCCAAGCCCCATCCAACCTGGCCCTGGACATTTCCAGCATCCACAGTTTCTCTGGACAACCTGTTCCATCCTCACAGCAAAGAATTTCTTACTCATATCCAATCCAAAGCCATTCTCCCTTGTCCTCTGTGCACCCTTATAAAAAGTAATCTCACAGACCTGTTACTGTACAAGGAAATCCCAACCCACCACGGCAACACAGCCCTAAAAAGAGCTAAAAAATAAAATTCAGATAAAAGAGAAGTTCGTTAGAAGTTGATGCAAAGCTGCAGAAGAAATGTGGTTTCTTCACGTGTGATGTGATTTGGACAATGAACTTTATACCCACACTTGCACACAAAAGGAAAGAAAAGGACTGTGTGGGTGTTAGCATTAATTAGACATTATTATATTGACCTCTGCACCTTTGTAAAGCAAAAATATCCCTTCCTTATGGGTAAACAAGCAGCATTTACACTGCACTGGGGCTCAGCTCTCGTGTTCAGGAGGACTGATCCATCCTCAGGGTCAACTGTGCCTTCAGCTGCAAGACAAAACGTGGCTTTTTCACTGTTTAATTCAGCAGAACTTTGCTCTGTTTCTCATTCTCAGCATGAGTCATTAAATATCTGCAGACCAGATTTTGCTCTTCATCTTGATTGAAAAGACTCTATTATGTACTTGAACGCAGACTTTCTCCCTTTCTTTCAAAATAAAACTGAGACATGGCTTGAAGTATTTGCCTAAAAAAAATAAAAAAATAAACAGCACTGTGATACTGATGAGTATGAGAAAGTGGAAGTGACAGGAAACTGATGAAGAAAAGGCTGAGTTAAATTTTTTAGACAACTGGTTTATTAGCTGAAGCATTCTGGTTTAGATCAACAGATACAAATGCCAAACCCAGTGAGCTGGTTGCAGCTGAATTTTTTTTTTTCTTCCTCCATTTACCACAGTTGAAGCAGCCCCTTATAAGCTTTCAAAGGAAAATGTTTTGACATTTTGAACTGAAATAATGTGTTCTCAAAATTTGCTCATATTGAAAACCCCAAATAGCAAGAAAATTAGAGAAAAAAGTGGGTAAGTGGGTTTTCCCCAAATACTTGTTATTGCAAGTCTCTTTTTTTTTTTTTTCCCCACTTGCAGGTAAGTTCTAAACATAATTGGCAGCCACAAGGAGGAAAAGCTTAAAAAGTAAATAAAAATAATTTACATTATTGTAAATAATGAGACCAGCACCACTACTCATGCAGAGAAAAATGTATAAATGCATGCAAGACAGAACAAAGAGGTGAAACCAAAATACACCTGAAATATTTTGGCTCCAAGAGCAAATCTTGGGCACATGTGCAACCTCCACATGAGGTAATCCTTTAGTCCCTTTGAAAAATGTCAAGGAACCCCAAGGTAAATAATCATTTAAGGGCCAGGGAATCCAAGAAAAAAATCCAAGAAATTCTGTTTTGAGCTACTTCATGTCTGTTTTCCTCCTGCAGCCTGTCTTCAAACATTCTTGTCAAGTGCTACAGGAATTTTCTGATGTTTATTCCATGACAAGTGATAGAACCACAGAATCACAGAATGTTTTGGGTTGGAAGGGACCTTAAAGCTCATCCAGTTCCAACCCCTTGCCATGGACAGGGACATCTTCCACTATCCCAGGTTGTCCCAAATCTCATCCAGCCTGGCCTGGGACACTTGCAGGGATGGGACAGCCACAGCTTCTCCGAGCAAGTTGCTGGAGCTGAGGTCAAAGAAAACCTTTTCCCACACCTACTGCCTATCACATGCCCATAAAAGGGTTAACACCTGATGTCCAGCACACCTACACGCATTCCATTCTGTGCACACCTCTGTGAACAGTAAATGTGGACACATGAGCAGGGTGTTGGCAGCAGTGGCTCTCTGGATTTTTGGATGTTTGGACTACAATAAGAAAATACAACTTTCCAGCAGAAGGAACAGAACTGCTGCCAAATCCCTGCTCCACCACATTCCCTTGTGCTGGTTTTGCATCCACCAGCATTAAATGGTGGGACAAAAGTCAGGGACAGCCCTGGCTGGGACAGGGGACTCATCCATCCACAAGCCAATAGTGGCCACTTAATGGGAACCTGCCTTGGATGTGAGTCTGGGGATGCCGCATCCCTGGAATTTGTGGGTGTCCCATCCCTGGAAGTGTTCACAGACAGCTGGATGGGGCTGTGGGGAACCTGGTTAGTGGAAGGAGTCCCTGTCAAAGGCAGGGGATTGGAGCCAGATGATCTTTGAAGTCTCTTCCAATCCAACCTATTCTATGAATTCTTTTACCTCTTTCTGCCTCCTGTTCCTTTTCTTCATTCCCTCAGCCTCTCCCTTGCTTTTCCCACCCACCACTTTTGAAGTCAGCAGCATCTGCTGCCACGCAGAGCTCACAAAGCAGCTCAGGGAGACTGGGGCGTGTCATGTTCCTCCCAGGGAAAAATTCCTGCCTTGCTGCTTCCCAGGAAGAGAAGGCTGAAAATGAGGGACCCCCAAAACTCCCCCTCCATCTCTGTTGCCAGCATGGTGCATCCCCAGGACTGTGTTCATCTACAGCAAAGCTCAGCCCATCCATCCATCTAGTCCTGCTTGAGCAGAGACCTTGGGCTTTATGAACTCCAGAGGCTCCTCCCAACCTTCCATCATTCTACATCTCCTCAACAGATCATTCCTCTTCTTCCTTTAAATGAACAGTGATGAAGATCCAAAGGGCAGGAGTGCAATGATTTTCTAATCAAAGAGAGAATTTGATGATCTCAGAGGTCTTTCCCAGCCTTGATGATTCTGTGATTCTGTTGTGGTCACATCCTGCCTTTCCTCCTTCCAAATCCCTGATCAGAGGGGACTGGCAGCAAAACAATCTTCAGGAAATGTGCTAAACTGCTGCTCAAACAGGTAAAATGGTGCATTTTAGAGGCAACCATTGACCCTTATGAGGTCAGAAATTGCCTCCCACAGGTTTCCCATCATGGTGCAGCTCCCAGGTGTTATCCCTAAAGCAACCCCAAGAAAGGTCCTGTAGACTAGGTGGGGCACATGGATCTGCTGGGGAAGGAGAGGCTTTGCAGGTCAAATTCTCAGCTGCTGATCTGCACTGGATGAATGGAGTGAAGGAGAGCACCAATAAAACCACACTGGGTATGTAAAAGTCACAGTAGCCAATTCCACCAGAAAATATCTCCCACTGGGCACCAAGAAAGGTTGTCTTGAAGCTCTTGAAGGCTAGTCAAGAAGGTGGGGATCACCCCTAAACACCCATCCAGTTCCAAGAGTTCACAGCCTGGTTGGAAAGTTCGGCATCAGGTGATTTCCCCCCAAAACCCCAAATTTCCCCAGGTGGAAAAGGGAGTTTGGCAGCCTCACCTATTCTCATACCCCACTCCCTGAGCTGTGCTAATTCCACACTTGAGATGGTTTAACCTCCCCCAGAGATCTGAGGAGGTCAATCTGCACTTCTCCTCCAGTCCATTGTACCCAGCAGCCCGAGCAGTTAGCAGCAGCTCCTTTGAGTGAGGTGATTTTATCAGAAATTCCTGCTGCCACCTCCGTGCGTGCACAAACACTGTCAAGGCTTCTATAATTAGAGCACACCGAGAGAGAAAAGCAATTTGTAAGGAGAATTACACCTCTAAAATGTGTTTTTCCCAGAAAGGTGCTGCCTGCATGTCTAAATGGGAAAAGCTTGAATATTCAGGAGGAAATTCTCTGTACTGATGCCACCAGACATTAACTAGAAAGCTAATTGTTTTGGAGTTTTTTCTCACTGTCTAGCAGTCCCAAGTCACAAAAAAAGAAAGAAGGCCCCACATAGATACACACAGGTGCAAAACTGCACACAATCCTCAGTCAAATGTGCTCAAAGACAAGACAAACACAAAATAACCAAAATATCAGCCAACATGCTGAGCACTGTGACTGAGGATCTGTTTGCAGTGCAATGGCATGAGACCTACAGGAACAAGCCTGGGGTAAATTTATACCTGAGATTTATAACAGCAGAGTAGAGTGCATGGTGCTCTGGACCATGCTGGTATTGATGTTGCCCCAGAGCATGAGGATTTTGATCTACCAAATCCCACACCACTTCTGCTCCCAAATATTTAAATGAGGCAAGATGAGCTTGCTGGGCAGTTTTATCCACCAGCTGCCCCTGGATACTGGGGATGTTTAATCTGGAGAAAAGGGGGCTCAGGGGAGACCTCACTGTTCTCTACAACTGCCTGAGAGCAGGTGTGGTGGTGAGGTGGGGGTTGGACTGCCAGGAAACTCATGATAGAACAATGGGAAACACCCTCAAGGATCACCAAAGGAGGTTCAGATCAGATATTACAAAACATTTCCTCACTGAAAGAGTGGTTAAGGATTGGAACAGGCTGCCCAGGGCAGTGGAGGAGTCTCCTTCCCCCAAAGAGTTCAAAAATGAGTCAACATGGCCATGGTGGTATTTAGTCAAAGATTGGACTGGACAATCTTTGAGGTCTTTCCCAGCCTTATGGATTCCATGGTGCTATGATCCCATGAAACTGTTCCCACACACAGCCAGCCCAAGGCTGTTTTGGTGCAGGTAAAGCCCACCTGTACAACCCTGACTGGGGTCTCACCTGAGTCACGATGGCTCCTTTTGTGTCCCCTTCCCTCCCTGCAGACCCATGACTTTGTCTTGAAATATTGTAAAAATAAAAAGATTAAAAATCAACTTTCACAGACATGGAAAGTTCAAATTCTTGTGCCAGCATAAAAAGTTGGAGGCTTCCATTTCTCAAGCAGTAGTTGGCTTGTTTTAGGCACAAAGCTCAAAGGCCATTACAACAGGCACCCACAGCACCATGAAGCTCTCTGGGCCACCACACAAGAGATTTGGGGTTATTTTTGCAAACAGGAGGAATACAAGACTTTACCAGACTGTGGGCCACGATGTGTGCAGGCTGAGGGCAAGAGCAGGGGAAAACAGTCCTGAATCCTGGTCCTGGCCCTGAAACATCTCAAGTTCTCCCCTTCTCCACTGGAATCCTGTCCCTTTTTTCTATGGAGGCTGGGAAATCTCTGTGATCCTGCCTGCAAGACTGAGAGGGAATAGCAGCTTTGGGTCCCAGATGCAAGGATGATGCAAGGAGCTGAATAAATATCAAATAATACTGCAGGAAGTCCTTTGCATGCAGGTAATTCAAAAAGACTGACAAAATAATCTCATGATCCCTTCCAGCTTTAAAATCCATGATTGCGAGAGCTGAAAGGCATGCCAGAAAAAAATACCTAATTCTACTTAGCTGTTAATGCCAGGGTTAGACGTATTTTCACCCAAGATGGCTAAATAACAGAATTTCAAAAGTTCCAGTAAAGTTTTGCACCTATAGACTGTCTGAGTAGGTGGAAAACAACACTTTCAAAAGGAGCATCTTTGCATCACTAAAAGCACTCTCTGTCTAAATGGGCTGGAGCTATGTCTGGGGACTTCTATGCCATTGTCTTCAAATATTGTAAAAATAAAAAAAAAAATAAAAAAACCCCAAGCTCCACAAACATGGAAAGTTAGAATTCTTGTGTCACCATTAAAAAGCTGGAGGTTTCCACTTCTCAAACAGTAGTTGGCTTGTTTTAAGAACAAAGCTCAAAGGCCATTAGTAAGATTCATCTTGTTAATAATTCATCATCATTCTTTTCCTCTTTCATCAAAATGTAGATTTTTACTTAGAAGGTTGCAATATACAGAGTTTTTGAAGAGTATTGATGTTACCCTGTTTCCCTATTGAAAGTACACTAAGATGGTGTTTTGAGGGTGAATTTGGCAGGGTTGGGTTTATGACTGGATTTGAAGGTCTTTCCCAATCTTAAAAAATCTGTGATTCCATGATATTGGTTATAGGGTACGAATAGGTTGCCCAGAAAAGTCATGCTTACCCCATCCCTGGAAGTGTCCAAGGCCAGGTTGGACAAAGCTTGCAGCAAGCTGGGATAGTGGAAGGTGTCCCTGCCCATGGCAGGGGGTTGGAACTGGATGATATTTAAAATCCCAGGTCATTCCAGGATTTCATAATTTAAAAAAAAAAGCAAAAAAAAAAAAAAAAGCATTTGCTCCATGTATGAAGGAGACACAGTCCCACATTTCCTGGATGCATTTCAGTAGTGCCAGAAAACAATTCCTGGTAGCTGGTGAGCTCTAAGACACAGAGTGAGACAGAAGATCTCTGTAACCCCTGCTGGCATCTGAACCCAGGTCAGATCTTAGCTGTGCCAGTGTTGGACAGCCTAAAAAAGAGACCTGGTACAGCCCAGGATCCAGACACAGATATCTGTATCAAATACTGGTCTTCTAAGAGAAAACCTAAAAGGATGCCCTAAAAAGCCTGCAAATATTTCTTGTTCCTTGCCAAATTCTCATCTGACAGCTCCACCTCTTCACCTATCTCATGAGGGCAATTTTCTTGCAGACCCAGCTCACCTCAGATAGGGGATGGGGACCCAGCAGAAGAGGAGAGCAGCACAAGGGAAATCTTCCTAAGTCAGGATTTCACACCAGACGTGGGTCTGGAAGTGCTCCAAGTCCCTCCAGGTTGGTCTGGACAGCCTTTCCCCTCTCTCAGGGGGTCAAGAGCTGTCCCTGTCCCTCCTCACAGCCAGAGCTGGCAGCGCAGCACTGAGCAGCATTCAATTAGGAGAGCTCCCTGCAAGCTGAGACAGAGCTGAAGCACAGAGGGAGGAAGAAGCCAGCTCAAATAAATGGATAATTGCCATTTAATTCCCACGCATTAGATTTGGCAACGCTCGCATTACGGGTAAGTCAATAAAGCAACTTTGACTCGAGCCTGATTTGAGGGTGGGGCAGGGTGATCAGTCTGTCTGAGAGGCAGCTCCCAGCCCTGCCAGGGAGCCTCGGGGTGGGCACAGGGGCAGGGCCACTGCCCCACTGCCACGTCTGGAGGGAAATGATCCTTTGTGTGCCAACATGAGCATTAGGCAGCGATCCCACTGATGCTCTTCCTAAAGCAGGCAGTTTCCTTCATGGACATGCATCCCACTATTCCTGCAGCTCAATCAGGCTGCACAGCACAACCCAGACACCTTGCTGGGAAGGTGTTGCTGTGCCAAGCCAGTCTGTCCATCATGCCCAGGAGAACACAGCTCAGGAGGCAAGTCCACGTAGGAAATCCACTGGTAGGCAAGAGAATTTCCTGCTCAAGGGGAAAAACTAATGCCAGCTGCAGCAGAGAGATGAAAACTTCCCAGTGCTGCCTCACAGCCTGTCATTCCCACCTAGCTGCACATCAGTGAGACAGGGATGTCCACGGAGCCTGGACAGCAAAGGGCTCAGAGGGAACAGCCCTTGCAGATGTGTTTAGTCCAAATCAATCCTCATAAATGTTTCCTGGCATCTGACATCAATAGATATAAAATAATTCATTTACAGGTGCAGCTCCCTTTCACTGGGACAGGTGAAGCCCCTCATTTTATTTTTCTGGTGAGCTACAGTTTCCTTTGGGAGGGACAAAATCTGCCTCTAGCACAACAATGAGTTATTCATAATAGATGAGGAAAAGCAAGTGAAACCATTGAGTCCAGCAGAAAATATATTAAGACAGAAATGCCACCAATAGGGGCATTATTAATTATTATCATTATTATTGTTATTATTGCAACCAAGATGCATCATTTTGCATTACATGGTGTCTATAAAATAGAATTCTGCATTATACCATTGTTCTAGTGGCACATGCCCTTCCAACACACACAAGGATCTGTGAAAGGCTGAAAAGAAAACCGTGGCAAATTGGTTTGGGTGAGCAACACAGGCAGGCATTGCACAGGCTCTCAGGCTCTAAATTGTGATAAACCTATAAATCCCTGGAGATATTGCCATTAGTTTCAGTGGATTTAACACATATAGGGCACAGTCAACAGCAGGATGCATCATAAGAGTATTCAGCCATAAGGACTGAAACTTCACCAGCATGAAGTAGGGACTTGTTCTCCCCTTGCTGCTTAAAAGGAAAACAGAAAAACTCCAAAAACCCCGAAAAACTAAAAAAAAAAATAAAACAAAACAAAACAAAACAAAAACCAACCCAAAAAAACCCCCCAAACCCCCCCCCAAAAAAAACCCAAAAAAAACCAACCAAACCAAAACAAAACAAAAAACACCAAAAAAACCCCAAACAAAAAACCAAACAAAAAAAAACAAAAACAAACAAACAAACAAAACACCCACCCCACAACCAAAAACCACATGAAAAAAAATATCAAAGATCCCCCCAAAACCTAACACTTTATTTTATTAAATCAAAGCAGGTAAATGAAAGAAAAATATCAGAATTCTTCTGCACATTTGTTACCATTAGAATATTCATGATAATTCTTCAGCTTGCAGTAGTTAGATAGATGTGAGTGGCTACAGATGCACAAAAAACACATTTTATAGCATATTTCTGTTTCAATGTGTTTTCCTCAGATGTCCTACAAAGCAAGAACATTAAAAGCACCTGCTAGTAAATGTCTGCTAAAACCTCCAAATTTCTCATGAAAATTCAAAGTGTGCTGTTAATGAAATTGTTGAGTTTTTAATGTACGTGTCATTCTGATGAATGTAGAACATAATTTCCATAATGCCTTACATGTTTCATGCACCTCTAGGTATTATACCATCTTCTGAATAAACCAAAGAAACAGATTATTAGCAGATTATTTGGAAGGAAAACAGACTTATGGATCCATGTATGGTTACGGAGAATTTGCTTCAAGGTAAGAATCACTGCACAAAACTTCCCAAGCGCTTGCTCACTATTCCAACCATTAGATTAATATTTTCCAATCCTTGCAATAATTTAATTAAAGTGATCAGAAGATGAGAAGTAATACTGCATCACTGAATCTAATTAAACTTCAAGTTTATCCTCTAGAAATCAAGAAAAATACATATTTCTTCAAGGAAAGGCATTCATTTTATTCTGACAGTGGAGAAGATAAAAGTAAAAAAACCAAATCAGTTTTGTTGATAACATCTCTCTCGTCTCTCTCTCCCCAAATGACAATTCTTGCCTGGCTAAATCATCAAATAATAAGCATTCTGCAAAGGTAATCTTCCTTTCCTGAGCTGTCTGAGCCCCTTTATCCCATCCCACCCCTGTCATTGTATGGCAAACCAGCAGTGCCTGTGTAAAAATGGCAACAAATAAATAAATGGAGGGGAGGCGTCTCCCATGTTGGAGCCTGCAAGGAAGGAGAGCATGGAATCACAGAATATCCTGAGCTGGAAGGAACCTTCAGGACCATCAAGCCCAGCTCACTGCAGGGCCAGCCCCAGCAATCCCACCCTGTGCCTGAGCTCTGCCAGGCTTGGAGATGTGACCCCTGCCCTTGGGAGCTGCTCCAGTGCCCAGCCACCCTCTGGGGGAAGAACCTTTCCCTGATTCCCACCCTAAACCTCCCCAGAGAGAATTTCAGACAATTTCAGATCCCTCAGTCCCTGTCACTGTCAAACAGGGAGGAGATCCCTGCCTGACCCTCCTCTTCTCTTCACGAGGATGCTGAAGACCACAATGAGGTCAACCCCAGTCTTCCTCTTCAGGCTGAAGGGCTTCACCTCCAGACCCTTCCCTGCCTGTGTAGCCCTCATTTGGAATTCTGATGGCAGCTTTATATCCTCCCTATATTTTGAAATGTTGTCTGCTCATTAAAAACAACATGTGAACGTGAGATGGTGCAAATGAGAAGACTCCGAGGGAGGCCAAGACCACTCAGGCCTCTGATGAGAACTTAAATTCCACATTCACTGAACCAAAGCCACTTTTCATTATGGCATAATGAAGGATAAACACCAGAGCATTACTCAGCTCCTGGCACTTAGAGCTCGAAGGACACTGAGTGGGTGGCAGAGGAGAGCTGAAAGCAAAGGGAAAACATCAAACTCTGCACCACGGCATTATTTGGAGCTGGTCTTCTGTTCATGCTTTGTCCAGAGGCTTCTTCCTGATAAATCATTATCACACCACAGTGCCACTGTCTGGGGTCACCAAAGATCAGCTGGGCACAGCTTTGCTTCTCTCAGCTGAGCCTGTCTCAGATGCTGATCCTCACCATGGTGAGGCAGCTCTAGCCTACAGCCCCAGAAATCCAGGGAGAGCACAGATCCACCTGCACCCCTGGAAAATCACACACTGGGACAGGAGGAGACCTGAAGGGGCTGGACTCCATGGGAAAACCAGGCTGGAGCAGGTTTGCTGGCAGGGACTGTGACCTTGTTATGAACGAATTCCCAGTGGGTATGAGGGCTAAAAAAAACCCCAAAAAACAAAAAAACTGCCCGTGTTTACCACTGTGGCCCTGGGAGGGAGGCAGGGCGGTGGCATTCTCCTACCTCATTAAAATGTGAAAAGGAGCAGCTCCTGCCTAGATTTTCTGGTCATTGATCGCTGTAACTACCTTTTCAGCAGGGATACCCTCTGCTCCAACTGGGACAAATGCATATGCTTTTGTATATGCAAATAAAATCGACCCTGTGAATCCTGGGAGGGTTTTTTAGAGAAACTGCAGCCCAAAGTGAGAAGCTAAATGCAAAAGAGGAGAATTAGAGGGTGCCCTGGCCAAGGAAGGAGTGGACACACTCTCTGGCTTGGTTTGAAGATTCACCATAACCTATGACGAGTCTGAATGCAATGGGAGCAGCCAGCTGAAGCAACTCAGACAACAGAAAACTCCCAAAATTTTTCTCTGAATGTAAAAGATCTGATGTCTGCTAGGCTGCACTCCAGTGACAGACCCCTCACCACTCTGCCCTCTGATGGTTGACCAGAGAGCTTCTAGCTGTACCTGTGGGGACAAGGACTCGGCATCTACTAAGGACAGCTGCAACAGCACCTGCTCCTTTGGATTGCCACAGCAGTGTGAAGAACTCAGGTTGGACTCTACAATCCTGCTGATGACTCTAATAAAGAGCTGATAACTTTAGGAAAGAGCTGAATATTAATAAAGGCATATGCTCGGTTCTTATCAACCCCATGAGAGATCCTTGCTGGAGTAGCCTCCCTTTGGAGGACTGGATCCCTTGGGAGAAACCCACCTCAGAGCAGCTCATGAAAACCACAGCCCATGGGAAGGACTGGTGTTGGTGTTGGAAATGCTCATGCAGGGCTGTCTTGTACGGGAGGGACTGTGGCAGTGCATTCCAAACCCCAGCAGGTGTTTCTATAGAAGGGAAAGAGTTTCAGCTTACTTTGGACCATGTAAGGACATTAAACTAGAATTTTCTACAGCCTGCTCAGTGCAACTGGCTGAGCACAGAGGCACGGGTTGGGCTTTGGAAGTGAACCTCAAACCCTGTTGTCAATTCCATTGGGCAAGGTGCCAAATAGTCCCCCTAGGTCATTCAGTATTGAAGAAAGAGCACAAAAGAACTTATGCTATATTTGGACTGCCTTAGCCAATGTAAGAGTGTTTTCTACACTGTGCTTGACTTATATTTCTTTGTTCTAGAATGTTTATTATTTTTGTCATTATTAAAACCTTTTATTTTACAAAGCATGTCCGGAGAAGTTGCCTTGCTATTATTAAGCCATTTTGAGAAGTGCTGGACACTCTCAAAGGCTTGATAAATCTTCATGTGGCTCACTCCACTGCAAAAAGATTGTGCCAAAAGATTTTATCAAGGGACCTCAAGCTGAAGCAGGGAAAGTGTAAGAAACCCAAACCTTGAGGAGGGAGCAGCAGAGACAACCTGTGGTGAACTGATCATAACCCCCATTCCCTCTGCTCCACCACCACTGGAGGGGAGGAGGTAATAAAAATATTGAGTGAAGATGAGCTTGGGAGGAAGGGAGGTGTGGTGGGAAGGTGTTTTAAGATTTGTTTTTATTTCTCATGACTTTTGAGTGGCAATGTTAAATTCATTTTCCCTCAGTAGAGACTGTTTTGCCTATGACAGAAATCCTCTCCTTGCCCTTTTATCAAACCAGGACCATTTCATATATATATATATAT
>VXBR01011084.1:366-10696 GCA_013400215.1 Cisticola juncidis
AAAAAAACCAAACCAAAAAAAAAAAAAAACCCCAAAAAAAAACCCACCCTGACCCAAACTTATCAGTAATTGTTGACATTTTCTATTTAAAAAAATATATGTATAAATACACCTCCCATTGATTTCTCAGGTGTCTGATACTAATTTACGGCAGTCCTCCAGAATAGAAACAGCCTGAAACAAATTCTGCAGCTGGAGAGAACTTGGAGCAAAATTAAGGAAAAAACTGGGTGAAATTTGAAAAGTTTCCTTCTGATGTAAAAGGCAGATGTATCCTCCTAATTTAGCATATTCTGGGCTCTTCTCATCATCCTGCAGTTTTCACTCATAATAACTAATCTGACTGGTTTATGTTTAATCTGTTTAGGACAATTTATGTTAATTAAGAATAAATGTCTGAAGCTAAAACATAAAGGCTCCATCTAAGTATGAATATCTCAGGGTAAATATTTTCTCTGTCAACATCAAGAATATATTTACACAAACAATTGGACAGATTTAATTTAACCTGTGTACTTTATGAATTTTCAGGCCTGAACATTTAACCTGTTCTCCAGAAGAAGAATTTGGATCTTTGCTTCTACTCAAGGAAAGCAACTGCTTTTAACATCTGAAAATCCATCCCAGAATATGCCAGGCTGTGGATGAGTGTCAGTCTGAACAGACAAGTGCATTTTTGACATTTGTGCTTCCATTCCTTTCTGTTGTGAGTGATTTCTGTAATTTTATTTATTTTTCATAGCTCATAATATACAAGCAAGTCCAACACTGCCTACAGCAGTACCTTGGGTCTATTGAGCTGTAAGTTTATTTCTCATCCCTAAAAAGCAAATCTCCCCACAGGGGTGATTTCTGGCTGTTTGTGGCATCTTGAGTCTGGATGTTGTACAAAATGCCAGCGTTTGATATTTCATGTACCCACTGATCCTTTTGTTCCCATTTGGAATGTAATGAAGAGTTTGTGCAAGGTATATTCCAGTTTATGATGCAGAGAAGGGATACTGAGGTATTATCTGTATTATCTGTATTATTATCTGTGTTTATGTGGGTAAACCTGAATAATATTAGATATATTCCAGTTTATTCCAGCCTCATCATACACCCATAGGCTTTTCTTCTTGTGCCTTCCCCTTTTATGTTGGTCACTTATATTTTACCATAAACAATAAAGAATATATGAACTATTTTACTGCCCATGTGTCACAAAACAATGTGATTTTACAGTAATGGCCTACCAAGGCTAATTCAAGCCATTAAGTCATTTTATGCAAACTATACGAGCAACCCACAACAAGTCATAAATGATTTTAGATATTAAATCTCAAATTCCTTCCAGAACAGCACAACCCTCCCAGATGTTTATACTTATGTTTTATTTAAGGAACTGTAATGGAGTCTGGCCTAAAAGGCAATAATAAAAAATTACTGCAGACTGAAACCCACTATAGTTAATTCCTCATGTGCAATTTAAACAATAGTTCATACAAAACCAGTTTGCTGACACTCCATATAATTTTTTATCAAGTATTTTCCTATAAATGGTTCTTAAGTTAGTTACACATCAGTGACATTCCTCTGTCTCATGTTGGTCTGGTTGTTGCTTTAGAAGTTAGATATTTTGTGCTTTCACAGAAATAGTAAAGTACAAACCTCATGTTGCCTTTTCCACAGTAAGAATTTCACCATAAGAGCTCAGGCTATTTGGGGAATTCCAGAATAAGCAAGGTCTGTAATATCCTCTTCAAAGATGACAATCTTTGTGCCACAAAGAATGAAATTTCCTCTATTAATTACACTTTTCTGCAGCTCTGCATCCTCAGATGTATCCTCAGAGGTATTTTATTATCTCTTCAGCCAAGAAAGGCTCAGTATCCATCACCCAGCTCCTGCTGACAAAAGATCTTCCACTAATTACCAAAAAGATGGTGAAAGGGTAAAAGCTGGGTAAAGGTTACTGCAAAATTTAAGTTGTTGCTACTGACACTCACAATGACTCTTAATTTCTGTGGTGATGCTCTCCCCACTCCCCAGAGTGACAAACTCCAGTGAAACTCCTCAAAAATGCAGCTGGGGATGGCTGCACATCCTAGAGCCCAGGGCTGGCTCTGCCCATGGATCCCTTCCATGTCAGCAGGGTACAGGGGGAGTTAATCCTGAATTTCTGCTCAAGGAGTTCTCTGCAGGTTCTCCGTGGTTATTTCCAATCCTTGGAATAGCAAGTTGGGGTTGTTTCCCTCCAGCTGACAGAAAGATGCTCTCTGACACTTGGTTTGCTCTCTGACACTTGCTTTGCTCACTGGAGAGAAATCTCAAAGCTCCATCCAGATGGTTCTGAGGCTCCTGCTAGGTCTGATCCACACTCACCAATCTATAAGAGCTGCAGACCACAATATTACACATTTCCCCCTCTCTGGTGGTAAAATTTGATGTGAAAAATGTAACTGAATCATCTAGTGACAGCATCCTTTTGTGTTTTATTGTGTTGTGGTTCTAATATCATTAGGAGATATTGCACTCAATTACTCAAAAGTGAGAAAATTCCAGTATGAACAAACACAAACACAAACAGAAAGCATCTGAAGCACCTAAGGGATATTAATGTGTAGGAAATCTGAGCTGAATGCACTTTGTAAGCTGCTGGGGAAGAAGAGTTCTTTTTTTCTTCCCTGCTCCTGGGGACAAACATGATTATTTTAGTGAGAATAGGGGAGAAAATGGAAACTAAGCAGGCAACTGCAGTTCCAGAAATTCTGCTTCATAAATTATGCCGATCAGGAAAATGCAGCTTGGTGATTTTACAATGCTTGAGTTTCAAATTGAATTAAGTAAAAGTGTTTTATATGCATTGCCAAGCACTTTCAAGAGGCTGTTTCCTGTCTTTCATGATGCAGTTATCTTTTAATGAACTAGGTGTTTGGGTTTTTCACTAATGTGATGCATTTCATCTGAAAGATCTCACACTACACGGGAATAAAATATTCATAATTGAGCATCGTGGTTCTTTTAGTCACTTATCCTCTCAGCGAGATTTTAAAAAGAGCATTACTTTACAATCGTTTAGATTTTATTTTCTTTCAATTTTTCTTTCTCTGAAACACTTCCCAAGGTGTCCAAGGTTATTATAAATCACAAATGAACACACAAAAGGTTCTGCCTGAACTCAGCACGCCTCAGATCCTTTCCACTGCAGAGCACAGTGAGAAAAGCTGACCAGAGGTGATGGCACTGTGAATTCACTCAAATCTGCACAGAAATGCAGAAAATTCCTGTCTCCCTTATTTCTGAATAATTACCATACACATCCTATTTCTTGATTTAAATCTGAATTGTTTGCTACTTTCCACAACACGGATATTACACACTCAGGGAACGTGTATTTTGCTGTAAATGTCTTTGAGGTCATCACTTTACCTTTCAATGTCTTTAAACATGGATCAAAATTTTTAAAAAAATGGTTCTGGTCAAAGTCACAATTTCAAATTTATTCACTGGATATATTTATCTTGAAGTCCTCTAATATTTTCATTGGTCCAGAAGGAAAATTCTAATTGCAACACTGGAATTCCAGTGTTTTCTTCTTGGTACTTCTCCCAACACTGAGCCTCATTAACTTTGTAGATCAGGAGAGTTTTAGAATCCTGGCTTTAAGTCTGATTCAAAGGCTTCTGTAAGTCCATCTAAGGGAGAAGATTTATTGATTCAGTCAAAGGGTATCAAATGTTAAAAAACTAAGCACACTCTTTGTGTATATTTCACAAACATAGTGTGTTTTGGATGTCTGTAAGGAAAAATTCCATTTAAATGTAATTATAATAAAGAACTGAAGTTATAACAAGAAGAAAAATGAGTTAATATTGTAATGAATTAAGGCTCTTGAGACACACATCTCACTTTTGTTACAGTTTACCATTACTATTAATTTTATTTAAGCCTCAACTTGATGAATTCAATTCCCATTCTGGTTCTAATTCTATTCCATTTTTTTACCTATGCTAAACAAAAAATATGCAGAATATTCTCACTCATTCTCAGAAAGGATCTTCCTTTAAAATACATTGAATTAGCTGAATTTTCCAGTCTAAACTGCAGAGTATCTGACAGAGCTGGTGGTGAAACACAGCTGATAAAACTGCAGGTACTGTGATGCTGCCCATGGAGAGGCTGGAAGCCAAATGGATGAGGGATCACCAGCAATGCCAGGAATTATTGTGAGGCAGAGAGGGGGATTTGGCTCTTGGAAGGGAGAGAAAAATCCCCCTGAGGGAGGGAGGGATGCTGGTTTGGATGTCACCTCCTCACTGCTGTGGCACTGCCCAGTGGGACACCCCAGGAAATCCCACTGAGATCCTGTGAGTGGGGACGAGTTCAGGCTTCTTTATTTGGGCCAGGAAAGGAGTGGGGAGTATTATTTAAAATTTATTTGTACTATTTATTTTATTTTTAATCTATTTATTTGATTTTTATTCTATTTATTTTAATTTTTATTCTATTTATTTGATTTTTATTCTATTTATTTTATTTTAAAATGTGTATTTTCCTTCCCAGCATCAAGGGGCCTCTCCCAGGTGCTCCACATAAACCTCTCAGAAGGCAGAGCTGCTTTCACTGCAGCCTCAGTGGGCTGTCAGTGCTGGGAGATAAATTGAGATGGATTGGATCTCCAGCATTTCTAACCTTCCCTTAACTCAAAGAATGGTTCTCAACTGAGAGGAGTGAACACCACAGGTATGCACAGAGATACAGGAGAATTTGAAGTGACACAGAAGTATTTAATTCAGAGACAGCTCCATCACAAATGGTAGTTCAGGTTTACCCAAATAAACACAGGTAACACCTCTGTATCATTTCTCTGCATCATAGGTGGAACATTTATTTACTCATTATATTAAATTTATTTTAAAAACTTAATCAGTTCTGATGAGAACAATGCAAGAAACAGCCATAATAGATTTTATAAGGAAAGACTCTAAAACATATTTTGAATATAGTGGCCAAACAGCATAAGGAAATTGAGATACTCAGCAATAGTCTTCCCTTCCCTTCCCTTCCCTTCCCTTCCCTTCCCTTCCCTTTCTTCCTTTTTCTTGTGTCACCTCTAAAAAAGGTGACACAAGCTTGGTCTGACTATCTGGAGAAAGAAATACAAAATTTTCTTTCCTTTGCAGCAGTATCTTTGCCAAGTTCTACTGAATCAGGTGCCCATGGCTCCAGTGAGGCTAATGCAGAAATGGCTCATTCTGCTTAACCCTTTAGACATGTCTCATATGTGCATGTAAATGACTTTAACTTGATGTGGAGATAAATAATTCAAGTTGGTTTTAACGAGATCTAAATTACTAACTGCAGCATACATTGTTCTTCTCTGTAGACTGAGCACAGCAGAGTAAATTTTAATTGTGATGCTCAGGGATTTTCATCAGCAGTGAAACCCCTTGTGCACTGAAATGAGAGCATCCCCAGAGATGCAGAAGGCAGAGAGAATTTGTAATGAACTGAGCTCGACAAAATGAAGGTCAGAGGCAGAAAAGAGGTCACCCTATTAAACTGTGTTATTAAATACAACCTGGAATGTCCACACCTTGACAAGCAGCAGGAGGAAATCGCTGCTTATTCCAGATAAAATCAAATGATAACATGAAGGTGAATTCACAGTGGATTTGCAAGCCAAGATGCATCTTAAGGAACAGGATTGGGTGAGAAAAAAAATCCTGAGAAAAAAAAATTAATGGCAAATTAATGTTGAATGAATGGAATTATGAACTGAAAACAGGGAAGGAGAAAAAGTGAGAATTCTTTTATGTAGATCTGGGAGAAGATCATGACAAATGTACCAGAGGAAGAACTAAAGAGCCTTTTCCTTTTGCTGATGGTTACAGTAAAGGAGGATCGTGTATCATCTTCTTAAAGTGTGCTCAGATGGGATAAAAGGTTCTTGGCCTTTAGAAAAGGCAGTTGTTAATCTCATACACACAAGCTGAATCCTGCTTCACAAATCAGGGTTTTTCTGAATTAAATGGACACACACCATGACATGGTGACAGCTGTAAAGTGTTCAAGATCTCTGCATAAGCCAGGTGTAAAACCCTGGAAGGAGACAAAGGAAAAATCTCAGCTAGGAATGATTTGATGAAAAATATAATTGTGTAAAGAAGCTCTGCTAAGACCTCTAATACCCTAAGTATTTATGTGAGTTTCAGTGGAATAGTTATTTAATTCATAAATTGTGTCCCATTTTTCCCACTTCTCTATTTCTTTGTACCTTTACTATTTCTGTTTCTTTGCCAAGCAGGTTAAATCAATTAAAAATGTATTATTATACTTCTATAAAGTTCACAGCTTTACAGATACATTGACAAACACTGCCCACCATGCTTCCTTTCAGAGGAGGACAGCTTAACAAAATGGCCACTGGCAGAAAATAGAAATGTCTGCTTCTAAAACTCAAAAACTTACAGGAAACCTGGCAACAAGACGGTATGAGGAAAATTCCAAACCTTCTCTATTTATGACATCTGCTTACATGTAGTGTGGGCTGCTTTTAAAGGAGGGAACATTCCTTTCACAAGGTCACAACAAGAAAATATTGAGCTTCAAAAAAAGAAGCAGCAAATTTTACAATCTCAGAATGTTTTGAGATCTCAGCAAACCTCAGTGGTCCTGAGACCACGCAGCTCCCTGCAATCATTTCTTCAAAAAGGTCAGAATTTTTTTTTTTATTATTTTTTTTATTTTTTTTGGCAGTTTCTTTGCCTCCTGGAGCTGACAGATATTTGACATTGTTAATGATCACAGTGGGTATTGAAAGCCATCAGCCACTAATAACCTTCAGAGTCCTAGAGAAGCAGGGAGATCTGTCTCTTCTTGACATAACATGAAATTTTTTTCCACTGCAGGAATTAACAGTAATTGACTCTTATTCTGATTGTGCCACACACACTCAATGATAATTTGCAGGTGCAAGGGCAGGGAGGTTTCTCAATGTGCATTAACCTCCAGGCTCTGAAAAAATACTTTTTATTTTTATAAAACTTTTTATAGAAGTTTTGTTACTTCCCACATGAAATTCCAGCCTCTTTCCCTTTTGCATGTTAAAAATCAGGAACTGGAGCCTGTAAACAAGACTGTTCAAATAAAGGAAATACATAATTAGACCCTTATTTTAGAGGAAGGAACTGATAATTGTGTGATTACCCTTCAGCAATGGGAACATCTTGCTCCTGCAATGGTCCTATTGAATTACATAAGGCCACTTCTGAAACAAGATAATATTCCGTCCAAATATTAGTTGAGAGTCTTAAACACATTAAAATAAATTATTTCAACAGTCCTACAGAACATGCACTTGATCTGAAGTATCCAGACCATCAGATTTTCCTGTTAAATACTGTCAGTGCTAGCAATACTGACAAATTAAAACTCACTCTTAAAATTCAAATTCTTCGATGCATGTTTATTTTATGTATTAAAACTTGAAACTACTGCTTTTAAAAATTCTAAGTCTATTCTAATTTTCTCTTTTCTAGATATTTCCCCATTCAACTTATTTTTGTCTTCTGCTTTTCACTTGGGGAAAAAATTCTCAGTGACTTTCAACAGATTTGTAACTGCTCACATATTGCGCTATCAGGATAGCAATCACCATAAAATGTTGCAATGAGTAGACCAAAAATAACAATATAAGATGTTAAATTCCAAAGTATCAGCACCTTTCCTTGGAATTATAAAAGGCCACAAACACCTTCTGTGGGATCAACAGGAGAAAAGCACAGGGGGCAGGGGACTGGTATTATATCTTTGCATTAGAGAGCTTTTGCTCTCAGAACTAAATTTGCAATCATTAAAAATCATTTCCCAATTGCAAGAAAAGTGACCAGGCACTTATGCAGTGCTGCCACTGCAGAGTCCTCATCCAGCATTTCAGCTTCAAAAACTGAGCACATGATACCATATAAAAGAATTTGATACCATCACCCTTATCTGTTTATTTCACATGTTGAAAGCACCAAACAGCTTGCTGCAGCTGGCAACCAGAGCTAAAAAAATAAAACAAACAAACAAAAAAACCCCACAAAAAACCCAAAAAAAAAAAAAAACCACCCAGAAAACNAAAACAAAAAAAAAAAAAAAAAACAAAAAACAAAAAAAAAAACAAAAAAAAAAAAAAAAAAAAAAAAAAAAAAAAAAAAAAAAAACAAAAAAAAAACAAATAATTTTAAAAAAGTTAAAAAATAGAGGACAGAGCATTGCAGTGGCATTAAAAACATCCAAGTACAAAATCATCCCCGATGGGGCTGGCAGGGGAAGTGCAGGGGGAACTGTTTGAAAAACAGCAGCTGTACAGCCAATATGTCTCAGTCTTGTCTGTAGCTTCTCCAAAACTTTAGCCAAAATGTATGCAAAATTTACTATGAAACCAGTGCTTCCCTTTTTAATTTAAAGTTTTTTGGCTAATTGTATTTTCCTAGGTTTTGGATCCTCTTTATGTTAGTTCATCACTAGCACACTTATTAGGGACACTCTGTGGACTAGATTTTTGAGCATATTTAAAATCCAACTGGGCATAACAAGAACAAATCCAAAGGCACTGACTCAATTTTAGAAGCTTCTGATAATCTAGAAAATTTTAACTGGAAAAAGCAAGAATTATAGAATCTTGCATTGGATGCTTGTTCCACAAAAATAATGTAAGGGGAAAAAAAATCTCATTTTCTCACTCAGGAGAATGAGATGGATTTTTTCTAAGAGGTCAAGCCTTACTCAGCTTCCTATCCCAGTCAGTCCTGTTGACTTTGACAAGAAGAAGTTCAGTTAGAACAAGAATTGTGGAAAATCCCAGCAGGAAGAATCTCTTGCTCCTACACAAACTGAGTTCTCTGACTGCAAACTGAACAACTCTTTTTTGTGGATTTGTTTCTGGTTTATGAGATTTAGGATTTGTGGATGGACATTTGAACTGGCAGTGATATCTGCCACAAACAGGCTGGCTCATTGGGGATTTAACACAACCAGGTTCATTTCACACCAATATTCAGCTTTGGTACTTCTGATAAGCTTCCATGACAATGGAACAATTACAAGACTTGGAAATAAATAATGCTTCAGTCAATTGCACCTTATTTTAAAAAGGATTCATGGCAATTCAATGAAAATAATTAGTTTTTCTCTCTCTTTCAGTAATTATTCTGACACACTGCTGGCATCTGAGCTGCATTTCACAGGTCAAGGAGAATGGATGTGATTTCTTGGTCAGCTACTTGGGAGTAAATAATTTAACAAAGCCCAGATCACACATTTTTCACAACCATTTTTAGATGGAAAAGGTATCTGGATATCTGATTTCACAACAGATGAAGGAGAAGGTGGGAAAGAAACAAGTAGAACCCTTTATATCACTGTACACATATGTAATAACTTAAGGAAGGCTGGAATTAGATTAAGGAATTTTTTAAATGGTAGGCTTTGTATAAAAAACAGTGTGGTGGGGCATTTTTACTACCTATACATTGACACTTTGCCCCAGCAGCTGAGGATTTACTCACCTTTTTTGATTTTTTTTTTTTTCAGCAGATGTGGGTATGAATATTTAACTCTGAGGGCCTCTGGTTTTATTACCTGTGAAACAGTTAAATACTGATATGGTGTTAACCTCTACCAGGAAATACCACATTTTACTTGATACTCTGTTCATAAATACTGAGCTTACTGTTCTTTTCAGCATCCAAGTAATCCAAGTTACTGTGTTCTCTATTTTCCATGCAATCAGATCAGATCATGAAATTCCAGGCATCACAGAGCTGCTGTCTCTGACTAAAATCTGCATTAGACTTTTAAGAGATACAAAGGACTAGAATGGAAAATGGTAAGTCAACATGAGAAACTGCATGGGAATGCTTCTTAAATTCTGTATTTTTAGAGTTATATTTACAGACTAAATGGGATTGTAATAAATGACAATCTTGCAGTTCTTTGAGCTTAATATTCCCTCTAATGCAACTTCATTTATTTTACAGATAATAGAATAGACACCAAAACTACTAAGAGAAGCAGAAGTCTTAGATTATGTTTCTGGTTTTGGGTTTTCTGCATTTGCTGATTTAAGACAGAAAAAAATCCCTTGAATTATAGAAAAACCTGAAAAGATAAAGATGTATAAATTCAACTGCAAAAAGTCTGGGAGTCTTGTTTTACATTAATCTAAACCCTTGTAGCAGGGAGCTGATAATATCAGGGTGGGGGAGGTTGATAATGGATTAATAAGGGAGTGTAACACTTGGGACTGTGTAACTCTGGCTAACATTTCTGAGATATATATATTATATATATGTTATAT
>VXBR01011084.1:15469-25886 GCA_013400215.1 Cisticola juncidis
TATTTAAATTTATATATTAATACTTTATATGTACTATATACCAAAACCTTAAATACATATATAGTATTTAAGATTTTAGTATATAGTATATATAAAGCCAGATGGAGGATTTGGGCTGTTGGCTGAGTTCAGATCAGCCCCAGCAGCTCCTAGAGAATCCAACTAAAACATTTGCATGTCAAGAAAAACATTTGGCTTCCAAAGTTTCATTGCCCAAAGCACCAAATCTTCCACAATCGATATTTTTCTGTTGTACCATGAAGCAGCAATTAAACAAATAATGATTATCAGCAGCAGCTCCACAGTTATAATTCACAGTTGGTCAGAAGCCATTAACTTGTGTCTCCATGGACTGAGGTAGGTGAATTATTCCACAGAACAAAAATGCTCCACATTTTATCCTTTGTGTGGGTAATTAACAAGCAGCTCACAGTGCTCGACGTTATTGTGGAATGGTTGGGACCAATTATCTGTTATGAACTGGTTACATTGTAAAACTGAAGAGAGTTTAAGTTTCTCTTAATCCTGTCAGAAGTATGGAAAGCAGATTCAGAAATCTTGTCCCGCTACTTTAGCCTGATTGCACTCATCAGTTGGAAAATACAGAACTGATTACTTGATGAAGTCAAGAAATTTCCTCATTCCTCCCCGCTGCTTTTTGAGCTTTTATGAGAGAAAGTCCTCCAGGAGTTGGATTTATGTTTTCCAGGGTCTTTTTTTACAGGAGCAGCCTTGGCTCGTGTGTCCCAAATGCAGAAAGGAGTCCTGGACTCAGATTGACCACTGGACCTATAAAATAGAAAGAAAAGAGCTTCCCAAACATCTTCCCTTAGGTGCACCTCAGTGAAATCTGTCTGGACTGTTCATTGCAGACCTGGCAAAATCCCTGGAGTGATCCTTCAAATCTTGCACAAATCTGGCATTAGGGATGATCTCTCACTGCAGGAATTGCCTAACGAGGCTTTGCATCAATATTCAGGATTATATCCCACAGTGTGAGCTGCTCAGAAAGCTCCCTGAGCTGGTGCATCCATCCTGCAAGGCCACGTTGAACTAGGGTAGAAAATAAAAATGGGTGAGTGTGCAATGAAATATTTCAGGGAGATGGAGAAAAATTATCTCAGCTACTGACCCCATACAAACTGGACATTTGCTTTCATTGCATTTCCCTTTCTGTCATCCCTTTCTTATTAATTTGCTCATCTCCTGTGCCCTGATCTTTTATCTGTAATTTTTTTGAATTTGGAAAAACCATTAAGTATAAATGTGCACAAAAATACAGCATGAACTTGTAGGGCTGCAAGAACTTCCCCAAACTAAATTTCATAATAAAGGCAGCATGGAAGCTCAGGTAAGAGAGAAAGTGCCTAGAACTGATGTAAAATATAAAGATTTTCCAGTATTCCCTCACCCTAAATCTGGTTCAATATTCAGAAGGCTAAAACCATCTTCTTTATTATGTAAATTGCATCCTACACGACAGGAAACCAAGTGAGATTTAATTCAGTAAATTTATAACAAAATTACTATTTTTATAGGGAAGATAACATATTTCTCTATTCCTTATGATTTAGAGGAATTAAAATAGTGGAACTATTCATATACATGCATAACGTAGATATTTAATAGATTAATCTTTTACCTAATAATTATGCTTCAGATTAGTCCCCATCCCTAAAGATAATTCTTGATTTTATAGCCCCAGGCATACATACTGCCTCTTTAAGTGTCAATAATTCTAAAATTCACAGAAAGTTTCTCAACAACTGTTTTGCAGGTGATACTTTGTGTCATATCAGACACATTCATTGACTTTTCAATGAGTAGAATCAGGATATTATAATACTGGCCTTTGTTTCATCTGAGGTCAACTGTAACATGTTCAGTGGAAGCAAAGTTAGGAAATATTTTTGAAATAAAAAGAAAAAAATAAAAAGCTCTGTGAAATCAGCAACAAATACCAGACCCTGAGCTGGTTAAGAGGTTTTGCAGATTGGGACCAATCTCCTTAAGGAGCTTTACAGGAAATAAGTATTGCTTTTAAAATGGAATTAAGATTCACAGGTTTTGATTTCTATTTCCAGTTATAATTAATTCCCACCTTTCCCCTTGTTTCAGGCACTGTTCCTTTCTCAGATGGAAGTTTTCTCTCACAGTTTCTCCCTCAGCAGGAGGAGGACTGAGCTCAAGCACAGAGGGTTCATCAGCAGTCCAATAACCCCTCTCTTCTGTAAACCCTAAAATATCTGAGTCCATGAATTGATTTTCTTTCATTCTCAGCTTCGGGCAGAACTGTTAATGAAGTTGCCAGGTCTGTTGAGATCCTAAAGATTTATTTGTTAAACTGAATATAATGTCAAGACAGAGAGTTATTGGTTGCTTTATCTGACAGTTTTATTCATGGAGCAGAATGCTGGAACTCACAGAAGCTGAGCCCACTCAATACATCACTCCTGAAACTTTGTTAAAAGCTTCATGCAAACTTCATTTAAAGGAGAACAATTGCCTTTAACATGCAAATACTTTATAAATAAATTGCCTTAAGACATCTAAGTGAATTACTGTGTCATGTAATCACTCTTAGCGTAGTTGTGGACTGAAAGCCTTTTATTAACCCTTAATCAATCCAAACCACTGCAGTCAGTATTAAAAATGAGCCTTTAAATATCCTGTCCTGGTCTGTTTGTCTCACTATCCCCTCTCATGCTCACATTTGAGCTCTGCTGCATCAAAACAACTTTAAAACCCAACCCAAACAAAAAAAAAAAAAGAAAAAGAAAAAAAAAACCAAAACCAAAACCAAACAAAACAAAAAAAAAAAACCCAAAAAACCCAAAAACAAAAACAAAAAAACAAAACAAAACAAAACAAACAAACAAAAAAAAACCCTTAAAACTTAAACCAGAAATCAGTATGACTACCTTTTTGCCTGTGAGACATGTCATAGTTTGGAAAAAATGGCTTCACTCTGAAATAAGCAGGAGAAAAATTACTGCACTGAGGCAGATGAGAAAACCTTTAGAAACTGAAAGCTCACCAGAATGTTTTCAAATTAAAGACAGCTCAGTTTAAAATATTTAGGAAAACCAAATGAAAGTCCTGAAATAAATGAGAAACTCTCTTTCTAGGTGGTTTCAAAGTTCAAGGTCATGGACCCAGCCTGAGCTGCTGTTAAATTAAGCTGTCCTTTAGAGATCCCTAAATTATCTGTGCCATGCAGATTGGGACCATTGACAGCTGATGAGAAAATTACTTCTGCACCACCTCAGGGGAATTCCCACACCTCTTAGACCTCAGTGGAAATGAGATAAGTTTGCTTTAAGCTCCTTCTGGGCTGGATGCCAGAGTTTGGCAGAATCCAGAAAAGAAACAGAGCTCCCAGGCCAGCAGTCACTTAGGCTGGGTTTGGTGTTTGACAAGGGATGCCCAAACGAGGCACAGGAGGTAAAAGAAGTGCCTTGCTTTGATTAGATGGATCAGAGAACACACTGTCTTCCAAAAAAGCAATTTCAGGAGGCAAACTTCTCCTTATTGCCAGAGCTGGGGAGTGAAATGATGGGATGAGGTGTGCAAGGAAAGCTGAGTCAGGAAAGAGCCCAAGGTTATAAATTTAGCAGCCACGGGCTATGAAATATTCTCTAAGACTATTATGGACCCTGATGTGTAATTTCTCAAGTGCACATGACAGATGCATCATAAATAATAAACCAATGCATAAATGCAGCTTATATCTTGGGGGATAATGCCACATTCTTTTCACTCATAGGTCATTAGCTGTCATTTTAATTCCTAGGATTAAGGTTTTCAGCATTCCCCAACACTGGCAGTCCACTTCTACTTAAATAATGCTCCTCTCCTGTAATTTGCTGGGTTTTCCAGGCAACAGAGTGTAACAGAGCAGAGTAGCTGTCCTTAATTGCCATGCAAACAGCAGGGAAACTCTAATTTTCCTCTAACTTTGTGTGAGTGTGGTGGTCCTGCACCCACCCCTTCCCTGGGCCTGGCTGCAATCTCAGAAACCCCTGATAAACCTTGACTGAACCCTCTAGGAGGTTTTTTCTCTGAAAATTCTGGGTACAGGGTAGAGCTGGTCTAGTTTAAAATTAACCAGGCTCTCCTAAATTTATCATGTTGTCATTCTTGTTATTTTTTTTTTTTTTATCTTGACAAGAATGGCTTGCCTTCAGAAAAAGGAATTCACAAGGCATTCCTAAAGCCCTTGAATGATCCTGGTCTTTCTTCAGTAGGTTTTCCATGGTTCCTTCCTGGTGTTCACAGCCTTTAACTCTCCCTGCACAGAGCAATGGGCTCTGAACTCTGTCATTAACTCCACCAGGGTCCTGAGCACCAGCTGATGAAATGTGAAATTCCTTTGTGAATCTACTTTGCTCACTCCCAGCAGGGCTTGGATTATGAACTCCACAGGGCTGTTGTGATCATAAAATGGCACAAATCCTGTTTTCCTTGTGCTTTGTATTCTCCTGGTGAAACACAAGGCAACAGATCTCGAATTAAATGGGTATTGTCAGTCACAGCTCTGCCAAGACACCTCAAGCTACCCAGCTCAATCTTACTACTTATGAAAGCAACTATAACAATTATTATCTTCAACATTAATATATTTATATTCTTATTTTAGTTTGTTTTCATCAAGGCAAAGCAACAGATCTTCCTTCAGAGCCTTCTGTTAATCCTGGGTTTACTAAGGCTCTACAGAAACATTTTCCTTTCAGGCAAGGGCATTAAAGGTTTACATGTGGTTTTTCTTTTTGCCTTAAATTTATCTTTTATTAAAAAGCCACAAGAAGAAAGCAGTGGAAGAACACTACAAAAATGGTACAAATGTTTGCCTCATGGGGTCTCAGCTGTCATCTGACTATGGATTTTAAAATGACAAACAACAACTTGCAAGTGAAAATAACATGTCATTTCTCCTCTCACCTACCTCTGAGTAACTGGAATGGCCATTAAAAAAAACAACAAAACACACACACAAAAATAAAAATCAAGGGTTTTTTTCCACTTGACAGCAGGAGCTAAAAGCACATTGATGCTGCTGTCAGGAGTGGTATCTTGGATTGCCCCATAGTGGTGCTTTTACCTGATTGAAGGGGACACTTGCAGAGCTGTAGACAGGGAAAGTCAAGCTCAAAGAGCAAACATCAACAGATATTTCCCATTTCATCTTAAACTCTGGAAAGGGATAAAGGTTGAGGAAATTAAACCTATTCCCAGGTGTTGCAGAGGACATTCATCAAATGATCAGTGCAGTTACATGCTTTTCCCATCAGCCAACTAAAAACCTGCATGGGCAACCTCTCATGGACCAGATTTGTTTGTGTAAAGCACTGATGATTGTCTAACTGATAATCCCAGAGATCAGAAATGTTCCTACCTCCTTCTGGTTCAAGGGAGGTAAGTTCCACCTGGGAGACATCTGTCATCAGGGCTGCAGACAGGGTGAGAGAGAGGAGAGCTCCTAAATAGTTCAGTTCTGTCATGAATGTCCCTGGCTGTGCCTGGATTTCCATCACTCATTTCTGAGCTGTGCCTCCTCACTGGCTCCTCAGTGCTCACCCCAAAGGGCTCAAATACAAGGCAGGATCAAGAGATAAATGAGCCAAACTTAATTTAAATTTGAAACTTCTACAGCTCAACCAAAGGGAGAGAAAAGTCTGCAATATTTTAATATTACTGGTTTCCCTTCTGCCCATGATCAGTCAGGCTCCCCACAAATGAAAACCTTTATTTCTTTGCCTTCAATTCCAGGCCAAGCTGGAAGTGCATTAGGGTACTCTAAATTCTATCAGCTGCCATCTCCTTTGTCATTACCTGTGCTAGGAACTCCAGGGGAAAAGATAGAAAGAGCCATCTCCCCTGCTTCTTGTCTTCTGGAAATTCTGCTGGAATTTCTCCACTCTAAGAGAATACCTAGCTGAAACCAGGAAAAGTGAAAAAATCTGCCCTGCAGGAGTAGCAAGGCATAAAAAAATCTGCTCTAGTGGCAGGCATTACTTTACTTTCTTTTGTACACAACTGATAAAACAGAATAAAATGAATCTCTGTACAGAGCCTGTAGAATACACTTAAAAATGTCATGTGAATATCAATTTTCTTTGTTCGTATTCCTTTTTGCTTGCATTTCCCAAATACTCCAGTGAAAAAGCTTTCCCAGCACAAGTCTTTGCAAAGATTTAATATGGTCTGCTCAAATTGAAAGTGAGGAATGGCACACTCAGATATGGGGTTCACTTTGCTTTTGGTTATAAGATATTTGAAGAGAGGGCAGGAAAGCTGCCACATGCATTCTTCAATTGAAAATTCTTAATTGAGCATTTTTGAATGGCAGAAAAATCCTGACTTTGAAAGGTAAATTGGAATGCATACAAATAATTGATTAATGCACAAAGCAGAAAAGAGTGGATTGAAGAGAATTAGACAAATGGATACACTTCAGAATGAAAAATAAAGCTTTTTGAGGGAGGTGGCTAAAAATCTGCTGCCTTTGTGTTGACCAAATACAAACTGTCTATGCTGGCTGCCCTCACCCAGTGAAACTTTTCTTGGAAGGGAGAAATGTGTGTCCTGAGAGCTGTGGCTGTGACAACCTCAGGCTTCTTTTCCTTATTTTTGATGCTAAATAGGATAAAGGACTTCCACTTGTGGCAGTGGTAATTTTCTGACCCTCAACTTGATGTCATTCCAGCCACGAGCAAGAAATAAATCACAGGCAGGCACACCATGCTTCAGCACTACCCAGAGTCCCCAATTAATTAACCTAAAGTGAAAGAGTCCACAGAGCCTCTTTTCAGTCTAACTTGCAGGAGAAATTCTTCCCCAGCCTCCAAAAACTTGCAAACAAATAAAAATACCAACAGCATTTTGTAAGCACAAAATCAAAGAGTTTGTGCAAAGTTCAAGAGAGTGTTCTCTTTCATTAATATAAAAATAATTCCTCTGTCCCATAAGGGATTTGCCTGCAAAGGGTGTGCAGGGATCTATCAAGACCCAACACTCACAAAGCAAAATCTGAGCCCTTTGTGCTGAAATGTCCCAAGAAGGAAGGGGACTGTCCTTGAAAGCACAAAGGGACAAAGGTGACTGTGACTGTCACTGAAAGCATCTCCAGGACAAAGGTACAGTGAGGGAAGAGCTGAAGGAGAGCCTGGGTGGGACCTGCTGTGCTCAGCTCAGGGACAGGGGCAGCTGCTGGAAGGAGAATTGTGGATGCTGACAGCCTGGTCAAAGAGGAATTTTTAGGGATCAGGCAGCAGCAGAGCCTGTGGGAAAGCAAATCAGATAGAATTCCCCAGGCATTGCTCTGGGGGAGCTGGGAGAAGACATCCCAAACAATTTCTAAAAAAGTTTCTAAAATTCCAAACTAATCTTTGCACCTGCTGTTTTTCCATCTCGTTTACTTGCAAAGATGTTTAAGAAGAGGTGTTGGCTTGAATGACGAATCATGTCCAACTGTACCAGAACAGTGCATAAAAAGGGTGTAGCCTTTAATAAATGTGGCTCTATGCCCTCCAAGAAGATTTGGAGTCACATCATTATTTCAGCATCCCTAACACATAATGATAGAAAATCAGAGACTCTAACAGAGATCTGATCATAGGAACCCTTGAGTTAAAGGCTGTGCTGGAAGTGAGCACCACTAAAGCCAGGCTGCTCTGGAGAACCTGCAGGAAATTCTGCTGGGACGTGCAGACTGTCCTGTCCCCCAGGCAGCCACGGGTGCTGCCTCACATTTCAATTTTCCTGCCCTTAGACTGGATGCTTCATGTTGCTCTGCGTGCTCCTGCACCTAAAGGGACAAATTTGGGGATCTTTTCATCAGGAAATGCATCTGCTGCAGTCTGCTGGAGCCAAACACAACCCAGAGATTGTTTTGACTTCAGGAGAGTGATTGAGAGGCAGAAAAAATGAATTGTGACTTCAAATTTAGCCTGAAGGCAAAGAAGCAAGAGAGGGAAAATGTTGATATTTTGGGGGAAATCTCACTTCACTAGAGACTTAAGGGTTAATAGGGTCTGGAACCTTGGCTGTCCCCACAGAAAGGAGAAGGTGCAATGGAGCAGAGCTGTGCTCAGGGAACGTGGGGCCAGTTGTGAGCAGAAACTTCAGAGCCTGCACTGATTTCCTGCAAGAGACTGCAGCATTCCCTGATGTTACAGCCAATTCTGCTCAGTGCTGTTTATGTGGCTGTGACACTCTGACATGGAAAATTTCTCTATGTAAAATAATTATTATATATATATATAACATATNGGGGTTGAGGGAGAGAGGAACACCTTGGAACACAAATCTCTTCACAGTCACCCTAAATAAATTGTAATATATTGAGAAATGTAAAACATTTCTCAATATAAAAAAGACTTGGATTCCTCTCAGGGACCATTCCAGAGAGGCTCCCTGCATCCCTTGGCTGGGAAAAGGCAGGGCAGGGGGGCAGCCCTGTGAGATTTGCCCTCCACCAGCAGCAGGCTGAGTTTCCAGGTGTTGTCACCGCCTGTCACTCTGACAAATTCCCTCAAGGAGCCTCTCTGTGAGTGACACAGCTCAGATGAGATGTGTAATGTGTAACAATGTGCTCAGGAGCCTTTCCCACTCTGCTTCCAGGGCTGCATCTGCTGCCACAAAGACAGGTCTGCTCACAGAGCTCAGAGGGGGCACAAAAACTTGAATTTTTCATATTTTTAACATCAGTTGTTTCCTTTCTTGCTGTAGTAGGCTCGACTGTCCCCACCCACCAGCAGTGCTATTTCAGGGAGCTGTTTTATGACTAACTCCTCTGAAAGCAGGTGTTGAAATAGAGATCAGATGGGACTTAAGGACAAGCCTTGGCAAGCAGAGAATGAACCCCTAAACATTTCTCTGCTTAAATTCAACATTTTGCCTTCATGGAAGGCAAAAAATACTTCTTGCTATCCTCCTTTTCCCCCAGTCCACTCATGTTTCATTCTGGTCTATAAAATTACACTTGCAAATATTCTGGAGAGAAAAAGAAGAGGTTGTAATTATGAATCCTGTTCCAATCTGGCAGTGAACAAAACCTGAACATCCATTCACACAAATGCTACACCCTTCACTATATGCATATGCTTCTTACTTTTATTTTTGGTTCTTGGTGATATCAAATGCCCTAAATATCTTCTTTCCTACCTTTTATTGCTATTTACAGACACTCAGCTATCCTGTAAGAACAAGGCAAACAATACATTTATTACAAACCTTTGGAGGTAGAATATAGAATATTTATATTTGAACACTATGTCAAAGGAAAAAAAGCAAATTATCTATATTTTTTTCTGTGTCATTTTAGTTAGTAAAAGGAGTTTGGACTCTTCAGTCCTTCAGAATACAGATTTATCAGGTAGATATCAGACAAGCCTTTTTTTGTAATCAACAGGTGAAATACCAGTGGAACTGTCATAAAACCTAAGTGACCTCCTGGACTGATTCATTCATCTGTTGGGAAGTTAAAGATGAGTGCCTGGAGCAAAGCCTGAACTTCTTTTTATAAATGTAAAATTAAATGTGTTCTGCTATGGCACCAGGCAGGATTCACCTCCTAAACAAAGCACTAACATCAAATATGTACACCCAAGACAATTCCTGGTGGAACTGTGGCCACTAATCAGAAATCCCACGAGTGGAGTTCATTCAGCAGTTCCTTAATTCATCCCAGGTCCTCAGAACACTCCAAAGTTTAAATACTCTGATCACAAGTTCTCTAATTAGCAAGTGTTGATGGAGGGAGCTGCTCTGCAGCAGGACACATCCCACAGTGGCTCATCCTCTGAGTGGGAAGGTAACAGACACATTTAATAGCACAAATTAACTTGATGGTAATGAGGAAGCCTCTCTGTCAGCAATATCACAAATTAAATTATCTGCTGCCTCACCAGTGATGAGGAATAATTAAGAAAGCTACACAATTGCTTACAAATAAAGCAGCAGCAGATCAGCTGAAGGATGCCTGTCCTGGACTCTCTCTGGCACAGCAACATCCATTCCCTTCACTCCAACACCATTTGTTTGTAGGTAAACCAGATCTTCAGCATTATCTTAATTAAGCTTTTAAAATTTAATTTCCTTTTTCAAAGGAGAGCATCTTGAGCGCTAGGCAGAGTTTTCATTAACAATGCAGCAGCTTCAGAGCATTTCCAAGAGGAACAGGAAACAGCAACAAAAAGGGCTGAGGGAGAGAGGAGCCCCTTGGAACACAAATCTCTCCACAGTCACCCTAAAACACAATTTTACATTTTTGATTCCTCTTGAGGAACTCAGGCACCAGGCAAGTAAGCTGCAAATTATGTTTTAAGGCTGCATATTTTATTTTAAATTAAACTTCTGGTTTGCAGGCAAATATTAAATTCTGGAAATACTTATATCAAGAGTTCCTTTCAGGTTG
>VXBR01011084.1:25917-75296 GCA_013400215.1 Cisticola juncidis
TTTTTTTTGACTTTGAAGACAACTGACGAGACCAGCAGATTATTTTCCTGTAATTAATTAGAACAGAAGAGGATTATCAACTCTTGCATCTCATTCATAGCAATTCCAAGATCACTCCTGGCAGTTCAGTAATTATTCATATTAACTGCAGATGCAATACCCTTATTTGGCACTTGCTAGAACTGCAAATTGAAAAAGAAGCAGGACAATGAGCAATGTAAATAAGTAAAGTATGATGTCTAACAACTTTTAAAATTTTATTAAGTGCAATGAATCTTTGGTATCAATCAAGATTGAAAAATGAGAAATATTTGTCCTCTCTCCCCACCCTGTGCATGTGATTTTGGATCTTTCACTTAATTGCAGAAAGTAAAATATCCACTGGGAGATAAACTGGCAGCAACTGAGCTTAAAATGTCACAGCTCTCACAAAACAACAGTGATGCATTTTGAACAATTGCAGATAAGGTTTGTGCACATTTAATTTATGCACTTGAGGTATTTGGCAGCCTTTTGCAGTTCCTATACTGTAACCAAGTGTACAAGTGAGAAACAGCTGGGCCAGCAATGTTTTGGAAAGCAAGTGACAAAAATGCTGCAAAAATCTTCCAATCCTCAGTTAATCCAAGTGATGTTAAAATAAGGATACAAAATAATGCAAGTCTGAGCAGGTTTAGTCAACAAGGGAAGCCTAACAATGGCAGAGGTCTCAGAGTAGTGATGCATTATTTTCAATTTGGGTTTTCAAGATTTACTGGAGAAATAATGTTTGAGCAGTCCAAGTCACCTGGAGCACGAAAATACAGATAAATAAATGTATCCAGACAGGGCAAGCAGGCTGGCATTACATTTTTTTACAAGGTGAAAGCTCAATAAATAGGGAAAGGAACTAACACATGGTTCTCAACACCACCTAAGACAACAAGAAAAGGAAATGACCATGGGAGATGTAAGTAATTTCACCCAGTGGGGCTGGACAAGCAGCCAGGCTATAATTTAGGGAAGATTACTGTTGGGTTAGATGCACTAAAGTTGAAATAAAACCTAAAACTAATCCATACTTCCCCTTTCCCTGCTTAGTATGGAGATTCCTGCAATAGTCTTGATTTTATGGAACTCTATTTCTTTCCATGTGAACAGCAAGAGGCATCATCTTAAATACTGGAGTAGTTTTGAGAAAGTTCTTTCCTGTTCACAAATAATTCACAGATTACTTCTGCTGAGAAGAAAAACTATTCATTATTCTGCAATAACTACTTAGCAAAGTAATGAAACTAGGCAGACACTACAAGAATATGAAAAAATATATTTGTTTGAATCATGTCTAGAAGATTTCAAAGATCTGGAATAAAAATGAGATCACTTAAATAGCAGCATTTAGATGTAAGACAAACCATATTCAAATATTCTATATTAAAATTGAAATAGTTCTAATTTTCCAATCAGGGAATATATAAAAATATTACATTCTCTAGTAAAGTTTCCTAAAGCTTTAAAAACATATATAGAAAACAAGATTAAAGGGAAAATACTAATTTAGCTGAAGATTTTGGGGTTTGTAAAGTATTCCAAATATCACAAGTAGAAACAAAAGAATTTCCAAATACCCAGATAGAAAGACATTTTAAATTTAGTAAAAAGCAGCTGTCATGTTTTGGCATATATGATGGGATTTCTAGGAAAACACACCAAAAACACCCAGTGATGAGCAACCCAGGACATTCCCAGAAGAAACAGGGACAACCAAATCAAAAGTCCTGCAGCTTTTGTTCTACACATGATGGAGCTTTGATTAAAGGCTTTTTAATGCTGACAAGCAAAGATACAGGACACAAAATCATTTCTGCCATAGCTTCCCTCCTTTTCCTCCTTCCCACATCTACACAAATGCAGTTTACAGCCATTATTGTTTATTTCCCTAAGAAATGCTCTGATAAAGCAAAGTGCCCATGTCCTTGAGGACCCAGTGTTACTCAAACACAGGTTGGTAAAATCAGTTTGTGTCTGCACCACTTCTTTCCCAACAAACAGTTATCATTGCCAGAAAGCTTTAACAGCCACACATTTCCACAGGAATTGAGTCTATAACTTCTTTTTTTTTATATTTCTTAGGCAAATCATCAAAATATCAACCCCTGCTGCTACCCTGAAGAACAGTTAAGTACAGGGCAAGAACAGCAATTGTGTTTGCAGGGCTGTGCACAGTCCCCTTGTGAGCACTGATTGCTGCAGCCTGTCACCTCCTGGTGATATGAGAAACAAGCTGCACAGAAAGAAAACCACACAAATACAGCTCTAATGCAAGGGTTTTATCTAAAAGATTGTGATATTCTACTTAAACTGCAATAGGCCCTAAGAACGAGAACATTTAAACAGCTGATGATGTCCACACGTGTTACTGATCACTGAACATGCATCAAAATCTCAGAAAACTGCACACCCATAATGGTTGACCAGCAAGTCAGATTTAGAACTTAAATAGCACAGGTCAAACAGCTTAATTTTAGGAGACTTCTTCATATTTAAAAAAACCTTTTCATTCCAAATCATTTTTTAATCACAAACTGGTACTTATAACAAACCCTTGTAGTCCAGCATATTGCCACGAGAAAGACTGCAATATTTTAGTGTTGTCAGATTTACAATATACAAAACTGAGAGTAAATTTAGCCTTAAACCCTGAGTTGCAGCTGACTGCCTCCCTCAGAGACTCTCTACACCTTCTGCATTGTTGTCACAACTCAGATCAAGCTAAACTCAAGATCCACCCCAAATTCTTTTCCAGGTTAGAAAGAAGAAAACTCTACTCCCCATAAAATCCCCGTGACCAACCAAAGGATTTCTCACCAATTGAATTATCAATAAGAATTCCACCCAGATGAGTGCACTGAGGTGCATGGTGAGATCATTAACCTTATTATGCCACCCTGTCTTGTTTTCAAGCTTCCCATTAATCTGTTGCTAATAGATACAGGTGCCAGAATTATTGCCTGCTAAAGCTTTTCCTTAGAATAGAAATAATTTGTGGGGCTGCCATTCATCACTGGCGTTCCTAAGGTGCCTTTTTATGCTAACATGTGGAAGGAATTACAAACAATTTGTACCTCCATGGAAGGGAGTGCCAGGGCTGCCTGTTCCCATCTGTGGAGCTGGCTCATTCCTGATATTACCTGTTGTTCAGGTAATATCTCATGACAGAGTAGAGGATCCTGGATTTTAGGCTGTGGGCCCCCTGGCCTCCTCCAGGAGAGGAAATCTTCTCCTGGAAATCTTCTCCTGGAAATCCTCTCCTGGAAATCCTCTTTCCCCTGCAGTGCTGTTTGAACACAGAACTCACACCCAGTGTGAAAATCCTTGGGGTGCAGCCCTGCCTGGAGGGACCTGGTAGCAACAGTGATAAAACACAGCAGCAATGAGGACTCATCTCTAGCTGAATGAAAAATTCTCATTTATTTATCCACATTATGCCACAGGGATGCTGGTGAGGACCTTGCACAATCTGGCTTTGAGTGCCAGCAGGCAGCACAAACCAGAGCCTTGCACTGTCCCACTACCCAAAGCTGTTTCCTTCATCACAAGACAATTTCCAAAACTTCTCCCCTGTTATAGGCATCCTCTCCTGCCTCAAAGCACAATCCAATATTAACTAATTAAGACTGGACACTTCATCTGGCCTCATGACTCACTGTAACCCAGTCTAATTAATTTCTGCTTTGCACTTCCTTGATGGTTTTGGTACAAGCAGACAGTATTCTCTGGACACATTCTTTTCTTCAAGTCCTGCCACACATGTCTGTTAGCTATTTCTTTTTTATTACTAATGGTTCTAAAGCAACATCTTGAGGCAAATCTTGATTAGCATGTTAATTAGGAAATTCCTAGCAGGCGTTTTGGGTGACAGCTTACTCCCAATCACCAAAGAATAAAAAACTCGTTCAGATTGAGACATCAGGTTGAATTACAGAGATGGACGCTCTGGAAACGCTGTCAAACAAATAAAATTCCCAGTTCCTTTCCCCAGGTTCCAGAGTGCAATCCCTGAAAAAGCAAATTCTTGTACAAAGCAGCCTGGCACTGACTCCCCAGGCTGCCCCTGTGGCTCTGCTGGGCTCCTTTAATTTCTTTACAGACACAGGACTGGGCTTTGAAGAGCCAGGTTGGTCCAGAGCTCTGAGCTTCTCCTTGCCAGCTCAGGCCTGATACATAACCCAGGGAAGGTTCTGGGAATATTTCCAGTGAGTTTTGCAGGCTTTGAGTAAGGTCCAAAAGGTCAGATCATGAAACAAGCACTACCTGCTCCTCTGGCAAAACACAAAAATATTTCTCTCCTATTCTACACCTTTATTCTTCCAAAACAAACATAGGGCTGAAAATTAAACCAGTCCCATACTGGTTTAAATACCATTTATGTAGCCTTATATATATATATATATATGTGCCTTTTACAGCTTTCCACACTGCTGTTGTGGATCTAATCTTCATTCAGTACAAATCCACTGCACAAGCAACAGTGATGAAACTCTTGCAAGAATCAATCTCCAGCTGAGTGAAGAATGCTGATTTTTTTTTATTCTACGTTGGTTAGTGAGAAAGGGAAAGTGCCCATCATTGGTCTCAGTTGAATTATTTTTCTTTTCAAGAAGATTTTTAAAATATGAATGAATTCTTAAAGCCCCTCAGTTGTCTCACATAATTTCCTACTGAATAGTGCTGTAATCAAGAGTACTTTTCTATTAAGAAAAGTCAAGGTGAAGAGATGGCAAAGCTGGTCCTGAAGCCTACAGCAGAATTCTCAGCCTCACAGAAAGGTGTTCCCACAAAAGCAGGTCATTTAATACATTTTTATTTAAAAAAATTCTTGTACTACTTCTAATTACATGTAATATTCCTTACATAGATGGAATAAGATGTAAAGATGTAAGGTTAAAGGAGATTTGGAAGTCTAAGGAAAAAATGACCAAGTAAAATGGAAAATCTCCAATCATATTTGAGTAAAAGAAAGAAAACTGGATTATAATTATATCTACATTAGTTGTTTTCTTCTTGGAAGTAGTATTTAATTACCTTTTCAAGAGTGAAAAATGTATTATGCATAATTTATTTATGAAACAGAAAATACGACACGGCAGGTCTGTGTAATAAATACCTGTATGTTGTTTACATTGGAATAATGACAAATATAGGCAATATTTGAGACAGAGCTGTTCTGCATATTAAGGTATTTACATTTACTGTTTGCCTGTAAACATTTCTAAAGTAGGAAACACTAACACAGCAGAAGTACAAAACATCAATATGACTTTTTACCAGAAAGGTATTTACATACAGCTTCTGTATGTAAATATAAAAAACACATTTTTAATGCAGAAACCACATCTCCTTAATGCATATGCAAAGGAAAAGTATGTTTTGTAGAGGTAAAAAGTGGCAAATGAATGCAATATTCTACATATTCATTGAAACATAGCTCCAGGGGACATAGAAATACATAGAATATAGGCACTGGACCTGTATAATGACATAAATATGAAATAAAAATAATATAATTTGAAATCCTAATTAATTTTAGACTGCATCTAAAAGAACTGTAATGTAGCAGTAATATAATTTTCAACACTGAGGATTCTATCATTACTTATTCAAAGTATTGCCCAAAACATCATTTTTCATCCCTCTGCAGCTCAACAGATTTTCAGATTTTCCTTATTTTTCCTCAGGGTAGAGAATAAAACAAACGACAGCTAAAGACACTTCCTCCTCTACCACCAAAGCCTGAGCAACCTGCATAAAAAAATGAAAATACGATTTTGCCCTTAAGAGTTTGTTCTTGTTTCCTTGATCTCAGATCTCTCTCTGGAATGTGGAAAATGGAAGGGTTTTATTCAGATTACTAATTTCTTGCCTTTGATAAGCTTGATGGGAAACTACAAGAAACAGGCAGGTGGAATAGTAGAATAATTCCTTTCTTGAAGGCAAGGGGAAAGATTGGAACCTAAACTTCACCCAGGCTATTCATTCATTTATATGTTGCAATCCTTAACAAAGTGGTTGTTTTTTTTTTCAAGTTGTGCTTCACATGCTCTTTGTAAGAGCAGCCCATTAGTGTCAAACCATAATAGCATCAAATTAGGTGATGTGAGCACTCAGGCCCTTGAGCCAAGTTTATTTTTGTCGTGGCAGGAATGAGTGGAATGAATCACTCAGCCCCAGAGCTCGCTGGTGATCTTGGCTTTGTCTGTTCTGCTGCCCTGCTGTGCTGAGGAGGGAAAAGCAAGATAAAATCCTGGATATTTGTGGCCCAGAAGCACAGAACACTCAGGTGACCCCAACCCTGTCAGGTGGGATGTTACCCTGGTTTTGAAGACTTTTTTAAGCCTTCTGTTAAGTTGTTCATATTGGAGTCAGAAATTTTACCTTATCACACTTTCTACTGTAAACACTGGCCATGTTTTGCTGTCTTTCATTCTTATTTCTAGGTGGGAGGAGAAAGGTGATTGACAGTTGGCTTGATCAATGTGGGTTGAGAGGTGGAATTCCATCCTCCAATCCACGGGCCAGATAAGGAATCTATAAAACTGAGTTTTGTAAATAAACTCGTCCCTTTTTCTTCCTGCTTCGCTCACCAGCGTGTCCTGGTGTGGTTCTTTCCATGTCCTGGTGATAATGGGCTCTAAAATTTCCTGTGAGCATCAAAGAGCCAGGGTGAGGAGGCTGCCTGGGACCAGCCTGATTTTCCAGGGAATATTCACCATGTCCTGGTTTCAAAAGCTGCCTGGGTCTAATCCAAACCCCACAGAAAGAGGTGAAAATCTCCCACTGGCTCCAGCAGGCTCTGGTGAAGGACAGCATTGCCTGCAGCCTGATTTCCTGTCGGGAGCAGAGTGGATTATCCTGTAGCTGAAGATTTCACCTTGTTTCAGTATTAGATTTACATAGGAGCATGTGGATGAGAGCACTGTCATCATCCCCTCAGGGTGGGGATTATTTTCCTTTACATTTTAAGAATCTCAAAAGCAGCCTCCTTTCACCAACAAGGTTGATAAGTACCCACTTTTCACAAATTTTGTGCTTAAAAGATTCAAGTGGAGGAATGATGGTAACACCTCACACAGACAGTAGCATAAGCATGTTTAGCCAGAGTCCTTGTTTGGTTTTAATTAGTAGAGGAGAAGGGAAAAACCCTGATTCCTTGACAGCACTGGATAATGCATAAGGACAATCATGTTGATCAAGTCACATTTTCATTTATAGCCAGTGACTTGCAATTATTTAAATACACTGCTAATTAGTATACATTAGGAAATAACTGGCAGCATGGGTGAGACTGTGTGATTGCTGAGACTGGATCAATAAAATGCACCTACTTAAATTTTAGGAAAGTACTTGTTTTAATTGAACATGTGCATGAACAGCTTTGATGAAATTCTGTAATAAGGAATTTTCTTTAATTGCCACTGTAGTCATTAGTGGTTCTATAGAATTAAATATTGGCAATGTCCTTGACTTTGTTCTGTAGAAAATTTAGGAATTATCCTTTATGTTGCTGCAGACCAGCAACAGAATCCTACTGAAGTTCTCTTCCTTGCTGGCATATGTTCCTTTTTCTGTTTTCTGTAATTACCATGCCTCTAGTATACACTCAAATACACCAGAGACAAGAGTAGAAAACATAAAATATTTAATACCAAACCTTCAAGGTGAGCACACACACAGGGATGTGCATAAATCCCTTGCTTCTTATTAAAAACCCCTACCTACATTGTTATTTTGGATTGAGCACCTACAGAAGAACATTTCCTTACATCTTAGCAAAGCCACAGGGACCACAAGCAAAAAAAAAAAAAAAAAAGGAGCAACAACAAAGCTCATCACAAACCACAGAACAAATAAACATTAAAGTTACCTTCCAATTCCAACCTTACCTAGAGCAGATGCAGTGAAATTCAGATTTCCTATGCAGGAATCTCTTGCCTGTGATTAAAAGGCAGCACAATATTCCAGCAAGCTTCAGATAACATTTGTCTCTCAGGATATTGTAAGATATTAACAGAAGCCCCCAGGTAGGTACAATCTGTGCAGAGCTGACAAAAGCAGCTGCCCATGGAGACCCAGCAAGGGTGGGTTTGAGGCCCTGGTGTTTGCTCTGTCCAGCAGATACTGAATTAACAATTATTAATTACAGCACATATTTATGCCAGTGCTGGAATGCAACTCAGTGCATTTCTCTTTGCAGAGAGCACAATGGGTTTTAATAGACAAGAGGGAAAAACAGAGCAAGAAATTGTGATTTACTTTCAGTTCTCTTCCTTCTGCCCTTTCATTTGAACAAACGTTCTGCAGGAAAAGTCTGTACAGTGCATAAAATTTCAGCAGACTTGTGATGGACTTCTTCAATCTCACCAAACCAGGGGATGAAGAAACTGTTTTGTCACAACACCTACAAAACTTTGAGGACCTTGCAATGTCTTATTCTACATTTCACTCCCTAATTTTCTTTCCAGTCTGTCCCTTTCCCATCCATTTGGACAAAAAAACACCCAAAAACTACCACAACACGACCCCTCACCAAACATCACAAAATCCTGAATATTCAGATGAGTCTTTGCACTATACTGTCCTTTCATAGGAATACATGTTTGATTTGATTCCAAACCATACAACCCCCTGTATTACAGTATTTATAAACTTCTCCCACTGTAAGCAGAGCCATGCTGGAGGTTGTTAGTTCTTGCTAGGAGTGGACAGAAGATGCCAGACATGGTGGTGTCTCATTTGGACTTGGGTGTTTATTATTTCTTATCTAAGTTACATTCTCATGAGGTATGAGCTCTGACAAGGCAAGAAAATGGCTACTCCTACCTCATTTCAAGGACTTTTAAACAATAAGCAAAACAAATTAAAACCCGACACCCAAATTATTTTATTTTTATTATTAACCATTATAGTTATTTTATTATTATTATTGGGTTATTTTTATTTATAACCCAATTAAAGATCATTCACTGTCCGCAATGCAGGCTTTCACTGACAATTAGAAAAGATCACCTGTTGGAATCCAGGACATCCCTGTGGCCACCCTGGAGGATTTGGAGACCGNCTGAGCCGCCCAGTCCTGCTCTGCTGGGGATGCCCTGCAGAGCTGAGACAGAACTGAGATAATGAAGAATAAACAACCTTGGAAACACGGACTGGGGACTCAGCCTGTCTGCTCTGGCTCTGGTGCGAAACACTCAGGGCAAAGAGAAGATGAAAAACCTGATTGCCTCGGGGAACAGCAACCCTGAGGATCACCCAGACCTGAGAAGAAGAAGGAAGAAGTGAAGAAGGACAAAGACAACACCCCAAACCCCCCACCGTGGTTCATATGTATCACTATACACTAAAACCCCAAATCCTAAATTTCCAGGGCTCCAGCAATGCTGTGCTTGTTTTGTGGGGATAACAAAACCCCAGGCAGAGCTCATCTCCCCCATCTCCAGCTGCTACTCAGACTCTGCCCTCTGGAGCTCCCCAGTGCTGTCACTGCAGCAATGTGGGGGCAGAGCAGCCTGGCTGCTGCTCTCCTGACCCTGCAGAGCCTGCAGCAGCGTTTATCAGCACAATTAGAGGTTTCTCAGGTTATCCTGCCTCTCCTGCTCCTTCTGGCTGCAGCTGCCTTCTCACCACTCAGAACAAGTGAATCTGTAGTCAAGGTAGGATTTGATTTCACCCCCTCCTCCCCACAAAGCTTTGGAGCTGGGTTCATTTTCACCTGAATTACTGAAATCAAAGAGGGCAAGCTTGGGTGTCCAGCTTCATTCCCACTTAGGCATTCATGGCAACAAGCTCAGCTCCCAAATCAACGACCCTGGCACTCCAGGGGAATGAAATGAAGGAGCCACAGCCCCTCCTGTGCTGGGAGTGCAGTGAAAATCCTCCCTCCATCCTGGCAGGAAGCAGGGATGCTCTTCCCCAGTTATCACCAATATTTCAATAAAAATGCCAATAGATCTGCATTCTGAGTTACAGCTGCCTGAAGGAGCAGGGAGGTGGTGGTAGGGAAAAGCTAATTAAGGTAGTGGAGGTATCTTTTAGTGCCTCCCACATTAATGCTTCATTAAGGACCTGGAACTGCACTTAGGCTGGAATGATAACAGCATGCACGTATTCAACAGACCATAAATGAGAATATAAAGTGCAGGACAATACAAAACACAGTCCTAAAAAATAATCACCCTTAGCATAATCTTAATTTTTTTACTTTGATTTCAAAATATAAATACCAGTAAGGGCAAAGCCATATTTTCTTCATTAAAACAACCTATAGCCTTGAATGGAGGGAAGTATCTTTCCTCAAACCATCCACAGGCAGGTCAAATGGGCAAAGACATGTGTGAAAAACAGTTCTGCTTTTTTGTGCTTTTCACACACAGGACCTGGCTGGATGTGTACACACATTTGACACGCTGCCAGTGCTGTTCATTTTCACCTGTAACAGCTCCTTGACAAACAGCAGCCAAAGCAGCAGAGTTTTTTACAGGAGGTGACATGGTTATCATGGTTCCATGACAGCTTTCCATGAAAATGAAGCTTGAGTAAAGACATGGCTGGGCTGTACTAGCCCAGGAGATTTTCTCCATGGAACTGTTCTCCTTCAGGTTTGTCAGCTGGAAACACTTGGGTGCCATTTGTTCACAGCCCACTAAACATTTGTGATTTTTTATGGCAAGGTGGCTGCTCTCAATGCAGAGACTGCCATTGCTGCACACATCTCTGGGGATGGACAGCTTTCACCACACTCTGGGCTTTCGTGCACAAGGAATAAGAAAAGCATTTTCAGGGCTGATACACACTTGATGTGAAGCACATTCAAACCAAAAAATGGCTTTTATGTGTTTTGTGGAGACTTGCAGATCAACCCTAGCCTGTGTGGAGATATTTGTTGCAAACTCTTGACAAAATTGAATCCACAAGTCTCACGTTCAAAATTCCCCATACTGAATATTTCCTTCTTGTTAATTCTCTACCATGAAGAAAAGCATTAGTCTATCAACTATGACCTAAATATTTTGATTAGATTCTGAAATCCAGTAAATTCTCACATAAGACACCAAAAGACCACAAAAAATCTGCATGTTCCATGGAGAGCAGATAATGAAGGCTGTGAAAAGGAAAGCTTTGAAGCCCTGGCATTTTTCATATTCATTAAAGTCAATATAGGCTCTTGCCTGCTATACCCCACTCCAAGGCATCAAAACATGATCTTCTAGTGGGCAAGATTAGCATCCAAATCACAAGACTGCTCAAAGAAATATCTCAGAGCAAAAATTAAAATGTTGATCCATCCCCGTTAATATAGGACAGATAATTTCTAAGCTGTCCTGCCATTTCTTTCCAGTGTAGTTTCCATTTTCTTCCTCACAGGAGCAAGATTGTTTCCAATGCAGAATCACAACAGTAGAATTTTTCAGGTTTGGTAAATATATGTGAGTGTTAGGATTTCTGCAACAGATAAGGGAAAATATTGGAATGAATGACAGATGTGTGCTCATGGACACATCCTGCTTTTATTGCAGGAAGGGGCAGTGCCAGATCCAAACTCTGTAATCAGTGCTTGGCACCTTCCACAGTGCCAGGATGGGCTCTGTCTGCAGAGAGAGCTGCCACAGCCCTCCTGTGCTCCAGAGGAGAGGAATCCATCAGGACACGGCTCCTCATTGATGCATTCCAGACTAGAGGAGCTGCCCTGGAAGCTTTCACTAAATGCAAATGGAAAGCTCAGAAGCTTGGATTGCACCAGCGTGATTGCCAATAAAAATGCAAGGGGGAAAAAAAAAAAAAGAAAAAAAAAAGCCTTTTCTCCTCTCCTTTGATTGCAAGATCCGTGTTTATCACTCCCCTTTTTCTCTTGATGTCTCAGCTAAGCACTGAGCTGCCCCTCATTATCCAGCACTGCACACACTGAGCAGATTTGTCACTGCTCTGTCTCAGTCCCACCAAGCACTTGTGACAGATCAGACTGTGCTGCTCCTGCTGTGCTGGGGATGAGCCCAGTGCTCCTCAACCAGGCAATTGGAAAGTTCATGCATGAGAATGTTATCTCCATTATTTAATGCACTTGGTAGTATTTCTACTGTTTTTTTATCCAAATTATAACTGGGCAAGAAGATCTGGATTCACACACTGAGGACATTTATGTTGCTGTTTCACTGTCTTAGCCTTGTACTTGTCACAAATTTAGGTGTGTCCACACGTGGAGAAGCAGGATTGAAACTCCTTTCAAGCACTGTAGGGGGGAGTTTTTTAATGCAGAAAACAGACATTAATGTGCAGACAACTTACAATTCAGCCTTTCTCAGTGATAATAAAATTTGTGTTACTGAATTCATGTTATGTGAAGAAAACATATGAAAGCAGCAAGTTCAGGGTGGCTTTACCTATGGTATTAAGGGCATTTGAGAACATCAATAAGAAACTGAATTAGCAATATCCACTCCCTCTGGAGAAGAGAAACAAGCTTTTGACACTTACTGGCTGTGATTGATCTCCTTAAACTGTAGGGGAACCAAAAGTGACAGAGAGAGAATCACTTTGTGCCACAGCACCATTGCCTGAGGAACTGGAACAGCAGGAATGCTGCAAGGACAGGAAGGGCTGCAGCCCCTTCCTTCCAAGCCTGCTCTCTTACAGGCAGGGAAACAGATTTCACTTCTGGGAAAAGCAATTTGTGCTCTCCAGAGCTGGAAAAGGGAAGGTTACTCACAAAGGGCACACAGGAGCTGAATCATCTGCTGATGCTGGGTGGGGTAGAAGCTGACAAAGAAAGGTCTGAATCGCTGCTCTAACATTTTGTCAGAACATAAATTGAACAAATGTCCAGTACAACAAAAGCTCTGACCTGCCAGCTCAAGGACAAAACAGTGAAACAGATCCCTGCTCATACCCTCACCTCCTCCAGGCCAGCTCCCAGTGCCACCTCTGGGGACAGCAGCTTTGCAAAAAGTCCCTTTCCTTCCTGCACTCAGGTGTTGCCCTGGTTTATCTGAGTTTTTTTAAAGCCTTTAACTTGTTCATAAAATGGAATCAGTTCTTTATTTTTGTACAATATTAAGGGTCAGTTTTTCACTTTCTCACATTTTGGAGCATAAACAACCTTTCTTGCTTTTGTTCACTGTGCTTTGTTTGAATATTTCTAGCTTGAAAATAATGTTGGTTGGCAGCTGGTCTGGCCAGTGGGGTGAAGGGGTAGTAACCCCAGAAGCCAATCCACAACCACACCCACAAATGTATAAAAATGGAACAAATAAACTGGCTCAGCCTCTTTTTGGGGAGCAGCTTTTCACTGCAGACCTCCTGCCTCTGTGCTGTTGTTTTCTGTGCTGTTCCAACACTCAGGGCTCTGACAGAGCTCTGCTTGTGGCTCTCTCTGCATCCTCCCCTTGTGCTCAGGGTCTGTGCTGAGGGGTCTGTGCCCACCAGCTCTGTTAAAGCACCAGAGAGTTTCCCATGGGGAAGAGATCACCTAAAAACCACACAGTTTGGTTTCTGGTTAAATGGAAACAGTTCTCTGTCAGGACCTTACTGCTCAGCCCAAGTGGGGCACACAGACCCTTCCCCTGCTCCCTTCTGCCCCACAAGCAAACCAAAAACAGATAAATAAACTCAAGGAATCCTCATGCCAGAAACAAAGGGAGTGGGTGGTGTCTGCCAGAGCCCCTCACACCAGTACTAACAGCCAGCCAGGACCTTTTGGTGCTCTGTGCTCTTGTCTGGGCTCTCCTCTTGCCAGCACAGTGAGTTTAATTGGGCACAATTGTGTGCCAGGAGCTGTGCTGCCAATCCCCAGGAACATGGCAGAGGCATTGTGGTCCAGCTTTGCCACCATGAGCAGCATCTCTGGCACACTGGAGCATCCCCAGCACTGCCTGAGCAGAGGCTGATCCCTCCCAGCCCTCTGAGCACAGCCACAAATGCTCAGAGCAGAGCACTCAGCACAGACATGCACAAGGACAGGTCTTTAACTCTGGGCAGTAACATCACCCACTTGTCTCTTATCACTGCCATGAAATTCATCTGTAAAGACAGAGGCCCCTGTGGATGTGGGAATTGTGCCACACAGATGCTGCTCTATGCTGTTTTAATCCTTTTGTTGGTCTGTAATGTGCCTTTGTTCCTCCACACGCTCCAGAAGAGAAATGAACAGCTGGTGATTGTCTCCAAGTTTATATCTAGCTTTTATTTAAAAACTTCACAGCCCTCCCAGCCTTCCCAGCAGACTGGCACAGAGTGAGATCCCTTATTTACAATGTGCATTCCTCCTGTGCTTCCCACAGGGCATTCTGAGCCCAGGTTGCTCAGACTCTCTCCAAATTTATTCCCCAGTGTCCCTGTTTCCTTCCAGGATGTACTCAGAAGCATCCAACTGGACCCCTGGCAGATGGCCTGCTCTGACTTCAGACACTTGCAGAGCCAGGTGTTGCCATATTGAAGCTATTACAGACAATTCAATCCATGCCACGATGCTTTTTGAGATGCTAATGCTCACTCTGATTGAAACTACGGCAACATGAATTTTTTAAAAACCATATGCCTTCACTGTTCTATAGATAAGGCCAACTATTCAAATTGTTTGGTTCTGTATAGGCAAAACCTCAAAGGAAACACACAGAAAAAGATGATTTGCATTAGTATGGTCTGCAGGTAGGTCTTTTACAGTTAAATTTATTGCTGATGAATTGAAAATTCCTAACATGACTGATCTTATGTCCTGAGATTTCATTTGACTGCAAGAGAGACCCAAAGCTGTCAGACAGCTCCTCATAAAATCTGCTGTGAGCAGTTTGTAATACTGGATACACTGGAAGGTGTCACAGCACATTGCACAGACATCCAGGAGACCACTGCAACAAAAACCAGCTTTATTCAGTGTGCCTGTGTGAAAACACACTCATTCCAGTGCAGGGAAACAAACACAGCTCTTCCCAGTGCATGAATGGGGAACCCTCACATGCAGGGAATTAGGAACCTCTAATAAGCCAAATTCAGCATTCAGATTCCCTGGAATGAAAGGGGATTGAAAATGAGAACTTGGTGCCTTTTCCTTCAGTCCTCCTCTGTCCATTTCCCTGGAGAGTTCCTGGAATTTACAATCCTTAAGATCCTGACCCTGGAAAGTTCCTGGAATTTTTCATCCCTAAGATTGAGACCCTGGAAAGTTCCCAGAATTTACCATCTCTAAGATCCTGACCCATGAAAGTTCCTGGAATTACCATCCCTAAGATCCTGACACTAGAAGGTTCCTAGAATTTACCATTCCTAAAATCCTAACCCTGGAAGGTTCCCAGAATTTACCATCCCTAGATCATGACCCATGAAAGTTCCTGGAATTGCCATCCCTAAAATCCTGCAAGGTCACAGGAAAACAAAAAGTTTATCCCTGTTTAGTTTAGACCTCAGCAAGTGCAGCTGGTGCTCCAGAATCCAACAGGACTGAGGAGGAACCAGGACATTCTTTTTTTTCTTTTTTTTTTTTTTTTCTTCCATTCAGACACAGGCAAAGTTTGCTCCAAAGTGCAGTTTCTGCCCCAGGTTTGACAGGAGGGTTCACATGAGAGGCTGTCTCAGGAACACAGCCCTGTGCTGCACTGCACTCTGTGCTGCTTGGTTTTCAGAGCTCTGAACAAAGTAGATTTGTAGAAACATTTAGATTTCCATTTGGGAGAGGATGTGAAGCCAGCAGAGATGCCTGGGGCCAGCAGCATCTGCAGCAGGAGGTTTTACTGCAGCCAGGGCTCCTGAAAATGCCATTTTTGCTCTACAGCATCCAGGGGCTCCGTGTCACTGTATCAAACTGCTTCATTACCAGGCTATTACTGGCTGGGAAAACAAGGTGGTTCACTCAGAACCTGTTATTGATGTTAATAAATATAGAAAAAAAATCTTATTATGTCACAATGTGGAAGGCCAGAAGTAGAAAAGAAAAAAAACAAGTCTGTAAATGAAATATGAAAGCAAGAATTTATGAAATTACTCAAACAAAATGTTCAGATTCAGAAAAGAAAAAAACAAGTCTGTAAATGAATTATAAAAGGAGGAATTTATGAAATTACTCAAACAAGACATTCAGATTCCAGAGGGTCAGTGGGATTCACATCTGTTTATTTTGCTTTGGGTGTGGGATTCTTTGCTCTCTGCCTTCCCTGTGCTCTGCAGGTTTGGCCCTGGTACGTTCTCCAGCTCCCCAGGCTTTGCAGGCAGCAAATAAACTGAATTTACAGCCTCTAACACCTCCTCCCCTCCATGTCCCATTCATCCCCATTATGAGAACCCTGAGCAGCCCCTTCAGGCCACCCTCAGACCATTGAAATCACATCAGGCAAGCAGGGAAAATTTGCCCCGTTAAAAATAATAATTCGGTTAGAGATAGGCAATATTACAGAAAAATATTCCCAATTGGTAATTTTTTTCTCTGGCTGTGTTATGTTAGCTCGCTGAAATTTAATTGCTAAAGGGTTATAAGAGCCTAGAAACAGACCTAGCATCTGTCTTTTTTTAATGTCTCAATTATCACCACAGTAATTTAATGGCACCGTGTAAGAGAATCACCATTGACATGCTAATGAACAGCACCGTGCTCACGTACATCAGCTCTGTTTTTAAGAGGTTAGAGGTTGGAGATAGACATTTTATGCTTCAGATACCACTAAGGCAAGCAGTGTCTCATTTATCTCGTTTTGCTTTTACAACTCAAATTGCTTCTCTTAAAAATCCTCACTGAGCACTGAACTGCCAGTGGGTTAAACTGTGGTCAATTACAATTATGTACTTGCTTCTTTAGACAACGATGGGTAACAAAAATCCTTTCAACCCATTTATTACTTAATTTGTATGTCAGCGTCTACTGTTGACATTTTCTTCAATTTATTTTGTGGGTTTTTTCCCCATAAGTAGTATGTCCTTTACTATTAGCTTTTTAATTGAACAGCCTTGCTTTATTAGGTTTTACACCACTCTTCCCATTTTGCTGAACCAAAATTACCTATCAATATTATTCTTTCATTCATTCCAGAGAAACTGTGTTGCTGACTAGAGACTCCCAAATCTATTGCATCTAAATGATCACAGCAATTTCCATAATAAGAGATGCAAGGATGTACACTGAGATATTTATCTGCAAACGTTCCAGCACATTGTGCATGGATTTCTACAGACAAGCAATGAGGGTTGGCTTCACAAACACAATGGAACAGCCTTTTGAGATCGGCTAAACGCTGGTGTTAGCACCAGAATTGATTTTGCATGGAAAGCTGCATCCTGGCAATAATGTGAAAGGATTTCTCACTTCAGCAAATACACCGCGAGGCTGGAGAGTAACCCCTTGGTATTTATTATTAGCATCTGTTTAAGAAACATTTAAAATCAGTTTGTTCTATTATCATAAGCATTTCCAGCAGTTCCACTGCACAGCTCCGGGCTGCAAAACAACTTTAGGTGTGAGAACTCCCTGATGCTCAGGTGAGCTCTGCGTGGTTTTAGTCCCACCCAGGTGGTGACACACGAGAGGATGCTTCAAATTCTATTATCAAAATAAACCAAAAATAAGGTTTTTAACGCGCTGTTGGCGCCACAATGGTTTCAGGGCGTTTATTCGCCAGGCATCCCGCGGGATGGAGATTCCGGCTCCGCTGGAATTCCATGGAAAAGCCGGGATCGCATCCCGGATCCCCGCAGCCGCGCCCGTCCCGCCCTCTGGCGTCCGCAGCAGCGCCCGCACGGCCGGGACCCTCCCGCTGTCCCTGAGACATCCCCAACCCGGGTTTAAAAAACAACAAATTCATCACGGAAGCCTCTAATTCCATGAATGCTTCTCAGGGGTTTTGTTTTGCTATTTTTTTTTTTTCTTTTTTTTTTTTTTTTTCCATGCGGTGTTTAATTCTTTCGCGTTGGGATCGTTGCCTCCACCCCTGGGGGGAGAAGGAGAGGATCCAAACCTGGGATTCCCAGCAGGGACAAGTCCAAGGAAGGGGTGTGGGACAGGCAGCTGAATGTTGCTCTTAATTTCTCTGCCTTGCATCATCTCTCTCAGGAAAATATGACGAAATGTGGATTTATTCCTCCCCTGCCTGAAATATTTCCCTGGCCAGGCGCCAGGCTGTCCCTTTGAGGCTGGGCTGCTGCCTTTCAGGAAAGCTGCCACTAATTAGCTTTGTAATCACAGTGAGAGAAGCAACGAAGGTGAAGGGAAAGAAAATGGTCATTCCATGGAAAAAGTGGTCATTCCATTAATTCTCCCTCATCTGCCATCACAGAAGCTTACAATTTGTCTGATTTACAATTATCTGTTGTAAAGCAGATGAAATTCTGTCAGGCATCTTGTGACATCCATCTCAGAGCGAATCCTGCAGATGCTCCGTTTATCTGCCCATTTGCAGAGGAGCCTGAGCTCTGCCTGTGCTCTGACAAACAGATCCAAGCAGGGACCACAAGGGAATCCTGGCAGGCACTTCCCTCCTCTCTCACACTGCTTTTTGTTAGCCAAAGGAGATAATTTGCAGAATAAATTACAACTAAAATAAGGAAAAGCCTGCCTAGACCAGCTTCAGGCACTGCCTAGTGAATATTTTCTCCTTAGCTTGAAGGTGATCTTGTAATATTCTCACCATTTATAACCATGGCTTATATTTGCTCATGTTACTCTTTATTAACCCACTGCAACTGTGAGGAGCTTAATATCAATCATTAGAGGGATTGCAGCCATCCTCATGCAATTTAAACCTGAAGGGTTTAACTCAGCCCTTAAAAGAAAACCTAATTATTGCAGGAGTGCAATCTTACTGTAGGTATCTGTAACTGGAGACTTCAATGTCCACGAGTAGAAGAAACAACAGTTTAGCCCTTCAAACACAAAAGGTGTCAAAACAATGAAGGTTTGGGTTTATTGTCTGTACACCAAGGCCTTCTATTTAATTTACTGATGTTTTAAAAGGAATAAGACTTGTACAAGCCTTTGTATATCACAAAACAAGCATTTATTTCTTACTGCTGCCTCTCTGGTGTGTTGAAATGAGTTTTGATGTTTATGAGGGAATTTAAACCATGTAAAAAAGCAGAAGGTTACAAGAGGTAATGAAAAGCACTACAAAGGAAAAACAATCATGCATGATAAACACTCTCATGTTTTGAGAACAAATTCCAGGGACTTGAAAAGACTGGATTAAATTCAGCTCATTTAGTCCAATACTTAAGCACAGTCAAAGTTAATCGTGAGAACAGTCCATAATTTATAAGAATAAATAGAATCATAATTATGTCTGCACTTATTTTCTGTAGTGCTGAAGACATTTAAAGATTAGTGCATTGCAAGTTTAAACACTTCAATTAAAACAAATTTGTTATAAATCCACCTAAAGAAGAAGTGTAGTTTTTACAGTTTTTACAGTGTGCTGTTGGACAGAGATTTGACTCATGAGGAGAGCTCTTAGACTGCCTTGAAGAAGACTACAGTCAGTCTCTACTCTTTGTCCAGAGAGCTTTGGAAGAGAAAATAAAGTCTGAAGGATGTCAACATTTATATCTGAGAAATTCAGTTTTAAGTGACAGTGACATTAGTCACAGAGAAAGAGCAAAATGAAACAAAAAACCAAGCCAGGCTACTTCACTCATTGATTTTCTTTTCCCCTCTGTTCAAGTGCTCTATTAATGAAGTTCTCCCTAAGTGTTCCAAAGCAGTGAGCTTTGAAGAAAAGAAAGTGCAGAAACAGCAAATGGATCAGGAAGGATTTTCCTAATCAAGATACTGGGAAATACGTAAAAAAATCCAGGACAGACAAGTTCATGCACATTTATAGCTGTACAGAAAAGCCTGCATTGCTCTGATTTGATGATGTTTCTGCTGTGGTCCATCTGGTGGAACACAGTTTTTAGGTCCCTTGGGGTGATTTCACCACATGCTCTTTTTTGTGAGACAGTTTATTAATTCTTCCTTAATTTGTTTATTCCATGAGCTGCATAGCAGCCCTTACTGGCAGATTTGTGAATGTCACCTTGTCCTTGATTTAATAAAAGCCTCTCCACAATATTGGAGAATTCACAGAATGGCCAGGATGGAAGAGACCTCCAAGATCATCAAATCCAACCCAGCCCTGACACCTCAACTAAACCATGAGTGCCACATTCAGTCCTTGTTTAAACACACCCAGGGATGGTGACTCCATCACCTCCCCAGGCAGATAATTCCAATATTTTATCACTCTTTCTTATCACATGATTTTTTTTTCCTAATATCCAACCTGTATTTCCTTTCATGCAGCTTGAGGCTGTGTCCTCTGGTTCTGTCAGTGCTGCCTGAAGAAAGAGCCCAACCCCACAGTCTTTCTGAAAGGCAGAACACATGTGAGGAATCCAAATAATTCAGTCACTTTGTTGTGAGATAGGCTTTCTAATTCTGTCTCTAATTAAACTAGGTCATTCCAACTTATAGAAAGCAAAATAAAAATTCTTTAAGGTCGGAGCTATGAACAATGAAAACAAAGTGATCATTGTTAACATGATACTAAGATGAAGTTTAAAAAAATTGCATTTTTGGTGCTAGCCATGAGACTTCTTTTTTTTGAAAAATCAAAATAATACAAAATGTAAGAAAAATACAAAAATCCCCCAAATCCCCAAAGCAAACTCAAATCCAAACAAAACTATAAACAAGAAAAAAAANGTTGGTACCCAAAGAAGCAAGTGTGAAATAAAGACTCAAAATGCACCCACAAAGAATTCAAGACACCTGAACCTGCCAAATCCAGATTTTTTTCGTAAAAAAAAAAAAAAAAAAAAAAAAAAAAAAAAAAAACCACCAAAAAAACCCAACCAAACTCACAACTCTTGGAAACGAAGAGAAAAAGTCAGTAACTCAAACTATATAAAGCATCACGTGTTTGCTGCATTCCAATATAAAAAATACCTACTCCTCATGCAGTTAAATGCTTCTCTAAGCTCTTCAAAAGCAAAAATTGGTATGTGCAAACTGAAATATATGGGGGCATGATCTCCTGCCTTGGGTTCACCACGTGAATTGGAAACAAAGAGATTTGTCCCATCACCCAATTCATTGTTCTTCCCACAAAATCACATCATTCACTGTCCATTACAAATATTGCATCAGTTCCTGGGAATTCATCAGTGTCCTCGCCCAGTAAAATGCACATTCCACAAAATCAGGTGTTGCACACAGAGCAGCCACCTCTGACTCTCCCACTGCTGCAGCTGGGAGGCATTTCCAGCTCCACATGAGCCCCTTGTAGCATTGCTTAACTGGAATGGAGACTGCTCTGTGAACAACAGCGAGAGCAGGCTCCTGTAGCTCCCTAATTAGTGTTAATTTCTGCATACTAATTGGGTGGATGCCAGGAAAGAAGCAGTAGGCCTACTCTGGTAGAGAGTCAGTGAAATACTTCAGAGGAAAACTGGATCTGTGCCTCTTTGAAATGGGTTAAAGTTTGTTGCTAGGCTTTTCATTTTGCTCAGCAGTGAATAGCAAAGTGGTAAATGATATTTTAATGGGAATTCACAGAAGTCTCCATGCTCTGCAATGCTCTCTGTTCCCACTGCAAGAGGGTCTGGGCCATGGAGATTGGACACACAGACGTCCATCAGTCCCATCCCAGCTTGCTGGAGCCACTGTTCCATCCCTCTTGTGTGGCTCATGACAAGTAACTAAATAAAATTACTGCATGGCTTTTAAGGGTGCTGATTATCCAAAATCTAAACTAAACCATGCTAATTGCCAGGGGATGGGGAAATACCACAGAGCTAAACTCAGAGTAGCAGGGGTTTGGATGATCTTTGAGGTCCCTACCCCCCAAGCCACTCTCTGATTCTATTTCATATCATTCCATACTGGTTAAGTTTCAAATTTAATTTGATCTATGTGCACCAGGATGGAAACGAGGCTCCCATGCAGATGCACACATCAGCAGATAACAGAAACACCCAACATTTTCAGGTGTCTCTTTCCAAAGGGTGGAGCTGGCACACACTTGATGAATTCCTCTGCTTTTTCCTGAAAAGCAGCTGAGGAAGTGGTGATTATTCACCTTTCACTGGCAGAGGTCTGGCAGAGGGAGAGCCAAGGTCCCTGCCATTTCCTCTCCCATTCCTGCCCTGTTCCCTCTGCCTCTGTGCCACTCCTAATGCCCCAGGAAGCAAATTCAGAGAATTCCCTGCTCCAGGACATGGATGCAGAGTCACAGAATTTTCTACATAAGGCAACAGCTGTTCCTTCTTGCCTCCTCCTCAAGAAATGGCTTTCAGATAGCCCCAATCAACAAATATTCTTCATTCTGGTTTGTGTTGAAGCCCACACTGCACAAACATGGGTGTATGGGTGGGAGCTGACACAACAATTCAAACTACAACAGCAAATCCTTCAGTGCTGCTGGGTTCAGCAATTGGCAAACATAAATCCAGAGCTTTTGGTGAAAATCTCTTTTAGTCATCACTTCTGTAAGGGCTTTCTCAAATTTATGGAGACATGCAAAGTACTTACTGTGAGAATAAGGAAGTAAAAGCACAATTTCTCCATTTCATAAACATTCAGAAATATTTCTCCCTTTGGAATTTTGTGCTTTGTACTTTTTTTTTTTTTGAGCTAAGATGAAAAACTTTTGGCTACATCTCTGTTGGTTGCTTTCTTGATTTGGTTGTCTTTATCAAACTTCGAAACTGAAAATAAACTGAATATGCTTATCTTGTTGACATTTAGTCCACATCAGAAAATCTTCTGTGATAGCAAGCTTACCAACCCTATAGATATTGTCTTTATCTATCTGCAGGCTTAACAGGAATAATCTGAAATTACAAAGACAACCAGCAGTCACAGTAGCACTGGACAATTACTCCACAGCGAATTTTCACTCAATACATCTTTTACAGTTTATATTTTCTGTTTCCACTTGTGCCCAGGAAATATTTTCCCCCACTACGTGGCATTTGTCATTTCTGTGAGTATCAATTTCCATGGCTGGCAGCATTTCTGTCATTCTCTGCTTTTGTGAAGGTTTTGACCCAAAATGGGGTCACAATGCTTTCCCCTTTACAAGAAACCTCTTTTGACTCAGCTTTACCTGCCACACACAATTTGTTTGAAGTAACTCTTGGCTAAAGGATTATTCCCAATTTCATACACTTTTCTGATCCTGTGAGCACTGCATCTTCTCTGCACTTATCTTTTCTGGTTTTGATCATAAAAGATCAAAGCTAAAGAATAAAAAGGAAAGAAAAAAAAGCTTTTACTGATCATACACAAAATCACATGGAGCACCAAGTGGTAAAATGATCATGTTTAGTTGCATTAATCCTGATGAAAAGTCAAAGCAGGAAGCTGCTACACAAGAAACAAATAAAAGAAAGTCTTTTCATTCTTTCCTCACCTCTTTTTCACCCACTGCATATCCATGAAAGCCATTAGAATATTCAAAGTACTGTGTAAACCACATTTTTGGCTGAGACTTTTTTAAGGAGGCCGAGCTCTGAGCCTGGGTACTCGAGGTACATTCTGCAATCAGATACAGAAATTCCCTTCTTTTTCACCATAGGGAGTGTCCCAGAGGTTTTATCTTTTATCTTGGTACCTTCAGAAGCCACATGTGATCTCACAGAGTCACAGGGACACTTAAGCTCTGAAAATTCAAAGTTATTCCAGTTTCTCAAAGGCATGAAGGGATCTACTCTGCTCAGATTCTGCTCACTGCAAAAAGCAAAGGCTCTTTCCACATGGATCCTTCAAAAAGTGAAAAAACACCAAACCAAACGCACAGACCTATATATGCTGTGCAAATAATTAGCAAACAGAAATGCAGTTTTTATCAAATAATCATTTTCTTGCTTTCAGGAATCCTGTTAAATGGAAGCTGCTTTGTTGATGTGATTTGTGGTGAGGGAACAGAGTTCAGCAATGTCTTAATTTTGTTAAGCAAATGGCTGTCGTGGCAGTAAAATCTCAGCTCTGGAAAAGAAAAGTCTCCCCTTTTCCTAAGCTATCTGTTCAACATCTTTTTACGACTTGGCCTTCATTCTGTAATAAGAATAGCAGCAATCTCAGCCATCTCTCCCTGTTCCTACAATAATAATAATAATTAAAAATTCCCTTATTCTATTATAAAATGTCGTGAACTTTTCACTTTAATTTTCAAAATTACCCCAGAGCAACAAAAGACAGTTACAACTAAATTAAATCAATGCACACATCAAAATGACAGATCTGCTTTATTTTTTTCAGGCTGAACAAGCACATGGTGTGTGTTTTTGGGGTTGGAGAGAGACAGAGAGAAGGCATTTATGTACATGCAAGCACACACCAGGGCAGACACACATCCCCAGCATACAGAAGCTTAAAGTGATGTCTCCATTTTACTTAGAGATATTCACACACAGTAGATAAAAAGTAGGAATAACTGATTTATCCATTTTGAAATACCACTAAGTTTTGAGGTTACAAGTCTGGAAAGCTTCTATTGTACATGCAAAGAAGTTTTATCTAAGGTTTACTGGGATTTTGTATTCAGACCCTCAGAATAATAGCTTAGATTTCGGCAGAGGACAGCTAGAGGACATCACAGTGCAAAATAATTCTATTATGTCTGCTGCTAAAAAAAATGGAAGCACTGAATTACAGTATACAGTACCAAAAAGGAACATTTCACTAGCATACACTTGTCTAATAGAATTTTAAGAATGTCAACAAAGACACAGAAAACAAAGGAATTTAACAGATGTTTTACATGCTGAGCAGTGAAGCACAGCAGTGCTGTGTCTGCTCAAGTGAAATATCTTTACTGCATGGTTCTTTTATTGTGCCAGCTCCTGTTTTCACATTGCCACAGACCTGTGAGCTGTACCTGTGTGAGTGACCAGGACAGGGCTGGGTGTCCCAAAAATCCTGCTGGCAGCACACAGAGGGCACTGAGTGCCCGTGCAGGTCACCAGAGCAGCCATCCCTGCACTTTTAAAATGATTTTCAACCCTTCCACTCCTTCCTCCACCAGCAGCAGTGACTTCACCTGAGGGAAAGGTTTCACCAGGTTTTGCAGGGCTGACAACCTTGCTGTGAGCAGACAGGCTGCTTTTACCAGTTCAAATTTAGCAAATTTAACAGCTTCTGTGGGAGCTGGCCAAGCTGGAGCAAACCTAAGGCTGTGGGAAACCCTTTGCTGCTGTGGAGAGTAGAAAAGGTTCATGGGAGTTTGTATATTAATGAAATTGTTCCATTAAGGATATGTTTTTATGATGTACAAATATGGTTCTGTTCCCAGTTTGTGATTGGACCTCACCCTCAGATTTACCCTTTACATTGTCATGTTCTCCTCAGATCTCCAGCTGGTTTCCCCCACAGAGTTCTCCTGGTTGTGTGCACAATTTTGGGGCACCATCCCTATTTCCTTTTATCCCTTATTAAAGTGTTCTTATTCTGCTGCCAACCATCCTTCCCACTCCTCAGTATTTCCTGTCCACCCTCTGCCCTGGAGTCAGGGGACCTGAGGGTTTGTCACAGACACCCTCACTGTGACAAACTTCTGTCCCTTGCCTGCACCCCTCTACAATCTGACCTAGCAGTGCTTTCCAGTTGTTTTCCATTTCCTTTCACAGATTTCCAACATTTCTCAATTTCTTTCCACTTCATCAATTTCTTTCCACAACCCCAAGGTACCTCTGTGTCAGAATCTTGGCAGTGACACCAAATGTACAAGATCCAAGACTTGAAGAAGACACAGAAGAGGAAATGCAGAGAATATACTTCTTAGTGATATTAAAAAAAAAAATCCTCTTTGATTAATTTTGTTATATGTGATGCAAAGATAAAAAGGGGATATTAAGCAAGATTTCGAAATTCCTGTGTTTTAATGAATCACAAATTGAGATATAACAGCCTTTTTGCAGACCTAAATTATCCCATGAGTTCTGAAGAAGTTTGACTATCAGGACATCCTGTCTAATTAGCCAGATTAGGTACATGTAAATGGAGCCTAACAGAATTAAACCTTGATGAAGGGGAAATATGTGTGGTAGAATTTCTTAAATTATCATAAAATTAGATGATTTCACTGGCTGTCAGGAAACAGAATTTTGAGGGGTGTGTAACAGAGTTATTTTCAACAGAGTGATTAAAGATTTATTAACATAAAACAGTATATAGACATATCAAAATGTGTTTTCTTCAGTGGAGGATGGGTAACCACAAGAAAAATCTGTGTGGACAGTACATTTCAGCCAGATAACAGCAAATTCATGCTTCAAAAAGATCCTAGTTCCATTACCCTAACACTGAGATAGTGTGTGATTCCTCTCAGGAATGCAAGACCTGAGGTTAAGGACCTGTGTAAAAATCCAAGCATTTATCAGGGAAATCACAATTTAGACAAAGAAAAACCTGACTTCTTGTTACCCATCCATTTTGCTATTGGAATCTCAAAAGTGATTTCCCAACCTGCATTATTTTTTATGGATGTCTCAGTCACTGAATATTTCAGAGAGGCTCCCATGCTCGTGATGCTCTGGAAAAAGAAAACTCCTGGTGTCTTGGTTTTGGTGCACAGAGATTTCAGCTTGCAGGAGCTTCATGCATCTTCCCTGATGGAGTCAGCAGTGCAGTCCAGTTGTAAATCTCGAGCCTTTGCTAAGATTTTGTTGAGATAACATTTAGTAAAGTCTCATCCTCTGAGGTTGGGATTCTCTCGGTGTGCACTCATCCCTGTGGCATCAGACAAGCAGGAGCAGAGCTTGGTTCTACAATTTCCAGCACAAATGATGCAAAATGAACTGGGGATAGCATCAGCACTGGTCTGGCATGCACAGGTCACCTTCTCTCCCTGCAATCATCAGGATGTGCATGGTGTGATTCTGTGAGTTATTCTGTGATTCTGTGATGTGCACAGCAATCTGACACCTCTGCTGAGAAACTTCCTCCTTCGCTAATTGCTGCAAATCTACTAATTGCAGATACAGTAATGGATTCCAGTCTCCTGAGCTGGTTGCAGTTTGATTTTTGTAGTAGGGATTAGAGTAGGGGTGTAGTAAATCCTGTTAGGCACTGAGGTGAGTTAAACTCCTTGAGCAACGTCCAAAATCCAAGAGCTGGATTCTGCTGCATTCCAGCAAATCAAGAAAAGCTTCTGACAGAAGTGATTTCATGGAGGGCAAGAGCCAGGAGAGGGAAGCCTCTACTCAGTGCTGTGAGAAATTCCATCTCCCCTTGGAAGCTCTTCCTTTCCTGCCCTATGAACAGAAGCACACATTTTTCCTTCAAAATATCCCACAAAGTGTACTTAATGTAGCTCTGTCCTGAGAAGCCATGGCTTTAAATCTTTCTGGGAGACAAGGAAAGCCAATTCAGATCTCCCATTTCCTGCACAAATCCTCTGGCCACTCTATTACCACATGGAAGGAGGGTAGGAATTCTTCCTTAGGGTGCAAATTAAAGAATGAGCAGCTGGAACTTGTCTGTGATCCTTTATTTGGTGTACCCTGAGAATCCCCACCAGGAAATAGGGATTTAAAGAGGGCACTGACTGGAATTGCATCTAAATGTGGGGTAGTTCTCAATGTGACTGTGGATATAGGAAGAACCTAAAGGGAAGATGTCTGCAGGGTCAGTTATTTCAAAAGCAGAATGTGCAGAATCAGACACAGGAGTCACTAGTTCTGCAAACAAAACTTAGTGCTCCAGGTGAATTAAAAATAATTTCATCACTGCAGCTACAAAGAAATTTAAGTCAACCAGAAAGTAATTACCTGTGTGGTGCAGCAGAGGTAAAGTGATATCTGGATTTAATATGTCACAGAGTGCAGGATCACATCTCTGAAATTAAACACATTAACTCTGCCACGTCTGGTGCATCTGGTGTGGATCTGAGAGCCTCTGTCATGAAACAGGACATGTGTTCTGGCCAAAGCATCAAAGTGGAACTTGTATTTTAACAGACTAATATATTTATTCAGAAAACTGTGACTTTTGACGATGATGAATGATAAAACTGAATTTCAAAATGTATCTAACTAATCTCATGGGGTTAAATGTAGCTATTCAGATAATTAACATATAATTTATCAAGACTGATTATAAACTTAACTACTTTCCACAATCCATACCAGTGTTTCAGTTGCTCATAAGACACAGCCAGGTTGGCCAGTTTGACACCACCTTTGCTGTTTTGTTTCACCCACAGTAATTAACCTCTCAACATCTGTAGCTGTTTCCTCCTGTGTGCTTAATGCACATCTAAAGTGTCCAACATGCCTATTTCCCCAAAGTGCCATCGTATTTCAGCTTGGCCTCCAGCCAACCTTTTAATACGTTCCTGTACTTTTCATTCAGCTTTTCCAATTGCTGCTTCAAGACAGCAAAGGTAGCAAGCATTCCACCTGGAAGAAAAAAAAATAAATATATATATATAATATAAATATATATATATATATATATATATAAAGACCCTGCCTAGTCCCCTTATGGATATTTGCAAATGTGTTAAAAATTGTCCAGGGAAAATCTGGTCCAGCAAAACCTCTGAACACCTTAACACTTGATGGTCTTTAGGAATCACTATTAAATTATTTCAGTTCTTATGTTCAATGCTACAACAAATTAGAGTCAATTCATCAGATGAATACNAAGAATGAGCAGCTGGAACTTGTCTGTGATCCTTTATTTGGTGTACCCTGAGAATCCCCACCAGGAAATAGGGATTTAAAGAGGGCACTGACTGGAATTGCATCTAAATGTGGGGTAGTTCTCAGTGTGACTGTGGATATAGGAAGAACCTAAAGGGAAGATGTCTGCAGGGTCAGTTATTTCAAAAGCAGAATGTGCAGAATCAGACACAGGAGTCACTAGTTCTGCAAACAAAACTTAGTGCTCCAGGTGAATTAAAAATAATTTCATCACTGCAGCTACAAAGAAATTTAAGTCAACCAGAAAGTAATTACCTGTGTGGTGCAGCAGAGGTAAAGTGATATCTGGATTTAATATGTCACAGAGTGCAGGATCACATCTCTGAAATTAAACACATTAACTCTGCCACGTCTGGTGCATCTGGTGTGGATCTGAGAGCCTCTGTCATGAAACAGGACATGTGTTCTGGCCAAAGCATCAAAGTGGAACTTGTATTTTAACAGACTAATATATTTATTCAGAAAACTGTGACTTTTGACGATGATGAATGATAAAACTGAATTTCAAAATGTATCTAACTAATCTCATGGGGTTAAATGTAGCTATTCAGATAATTAACATATAATTTATCAAGACTGATTATAAACTTAACTACTTTCCACAATCCATACCAGTGTTTCAGTTGCTCATAAGACACAGCCAGGTTGGCCAGTTTGACACCACCTTTGCTGTTTTGTTTCACCCACAGTAATTAACCTCTCAACATCTGTAGCTGTTTCCTCCTGTGTGCTTAATGCACATCTAAAGTGTCCAACATGCCTATTTCCCCAAAGTGCCATCGTATTTCAGCTTGGCCTCCAGCCAACCTTTTAATACGTTCCTGTACTTTTCATTCAGCTTTTCCAATTGCTGCTTCAAGACAGCAAAGGTAGCAAGCATTCCACCTGGAAGAAAAAAAATAAATATATATATATTATATAAATATATATATATATATATATATAAAGACCCTGCCTAATCACCTTATGAATATTTGCNATAAAGACCCTGCCTAGTCCCCTTATGGATATTTGCAAATGTGTTAAAAATTGTCCAGGGAAAATCTGGTCCAGCAAAACCTCTGAACACCTTAACACTTGATGGTCTTTTGGAATCACTATTAAATTATTTCAGTTCTTATGTTCAATGCTACAACAAATTAGAGTCAATTCATCAGATGAATACTTCATTTCTCCAAAAAGGGTCTAATCCAAAACCCATGTCAAGGCTAAAGGAAGCCTTTTTAATTATTTCGCCATTCTTTGGATCAAGTTCACTTATTTTCAGGAGGATTTTGAAACTGGAATGGATTATTTCTTTTTGCCCAAGGGTTAGGTTACATGAGGATGAAGCATGTCATGATAAGTGATTACTAGAACAGTCTAGAAGTGAAATATGAAGTGTTAGCTGGATTAGTTGATGAATTCTTTATTGTTTCTTTCTTATGTGAAGGAAAAAAATTCTCTGTGAAATTACATCCAGTTAGATTCTACAAATGATAATGATGACAAAAGTTTTCAGTGATCTGGGATGCCTTAATCATCTCCTGATTAGTCAAGGAATATTTATGTTAAATAAAATAATCTAGCAATAAAAGAACAACCTTCCATTCCACTCAGAATCTCTGCTTGCTGCCACACCAGCTTTGCTTCCATTTGCAGACTCAGGGGAGAGAGACAGGGTTTGCTGATTGCTCTAAAAGATGAAGAGATTTTCTCTTCCAAAGTTTGAGAAATCATGGAATTACCACTGAAGTCATTAAAATTGGAACATTTGAACTGAGATTTAGCATTCTGCTCAGAGGTTTCAGTGGATAGAATCTCTCACAAGTAAAAACTTTTTATTCTTCTCAAGTAAAAACAGCAACTCTGTAAAGAAACCCATGCACAAACTCTTTAGACTTCCAGTGTCAGCCCTACTGGCACTGGGTGCAAAGTTTGCATAAATTTAATTAGCACAGATAATCACTATCAAACTATGAGATAATCACTATCAATTTTAAAAATAGGCAAGTTCTATCCATAAAGCACAAGTTTTAGGCATGAAGGGTATAAAAACTCTCAGAAGCTGCTCCCGTTTAAGGAATTGGAAGTCTGGAGAAAAAACAAATGGGTTTGACTGGAATGGCATCAACTTTGCCCTCCATTCTGCACAAATTTGTCAATGGATTCACTTCCAGGGGCAGTGAGGGTGGTAAACATTCATCACAGCCTACACAGAGCTATAGATTTTAAGGAAATCATAAATTCAAGGCCACAGGCGACTACTGTTGTTAGTATTTGACTTTTTACTTAATAGACCATTTAATAGCACCTAGCCATGCCTGCACTGGAGAAAATTCTCTGCAGGATGAATTTGGAGACCTTAAAAGCCAAACCCAAGCCTCTCATGTTGAGATTTTTACACGGCGAAACGTGAACTTTCCTCATTTTTCAGCATTTGGTTTCATTTTCCATGCAAGAACAGATTAAATTTGAGAGGGAGATCTGCAAACCTACCCCTAGAGCAACAATTAAGAACAACCTAATGTTCTGCTACATGGTAAAGGACAGAGATATCAAAATTTCATTCCACAGCAGAGTACAGTGTGGGGTTGCAAATAAGGATTCTCAGAATCAATTTTAGATGAATCTAGGTCTTTTAGGCTTAGGTAATGGACTTATTTTGCATTATTTGTAATTGCTATGAAAAAGCTGCCCCAAGGTTAGTTCCTCTCCTCATTCTCATTTCTTTTCCTCAAAGAGAATTTTAGGTGGTTTTAAGGCAGAAAATAAGAGCTCCAACTGGATCTGTCATCCTGTTATGCCCCCACAAGAACACATCAATAAATCCTTCAATTTGTCACTAATCATAAATCTGAGTAGCTGAAGATGAGATTGCTTTGACAGAAAGCATTGAGGAGGGCATTTCTTGGGTAATGTGTGGATATATACACATAAATATATTTTTGGGTATAGGTACACACGTGTAGAGAGAGGTGTGGCCAAAGACAGTTTGAGATTTGAAATATTCAACCTCTGAGGAGGAATAAATTTGAGAATGACCTTTCATTTTCATCTGACCTTTCAAAAGACATGATTAAACTCTGTCTCCTGGCACTGCAATTGATTTTCCCCAAAGGGCCATTTATCAGAGAATAAACTGGGTTTCTACCTTGAAGTGTATATTTTGTGGCTTTTACATATCAATTGGTATTTTAAAAGAAGCTCTCCATTTTGAAAGCACTTCTGAGAATACCAGGAAAAAAAAAAATTAAAAATAACTCAAGCAGAGTGCCTGACTTTTTATCAATGTATCACTCCAGTAAATCTGGTCAGTTAAAATACTAACTTTTGAGAAGAGCTATATTGAAATAACAAACAGAATCAGATGTGACTGGCAAATTGTTTAAGCAAAAAGGGACCCAAGAAAAACTTGCTTAAACCAACCTACAGAGATGTGGCAATTCATGTAAAGTTTGGGCATTAAAAACAAAGGTACTGAACCCCTTCCACCTCTGTCAGGGATGGTGGAACACCCAAACCAAGGAATTCATTCCCCATTTCCCATGGCAGGCAGGTGCTCAGCTGTTACCCTGGTTTTGAAGACTTTTCTAAGCCTTCTGCAATGTTCTTCATATTGGAGTCAGAAATTTTACCTTATCACATTTTTCACTATAAACACTGGCCATGTTTTGCTGTCTTTCATGGTTTACCTATTTCTAGGTGGGAGGAGAAAGGTGATTGACAGTTGGCTTGACCAAGGTGAATTGAAAGGTGGAATTCCATCCTCCAATCCACAGGTCCCATAAGAAATGTATAAAATTGAGTTTTGTAAATAAACTGGTCCCTTTTTCCCTGCTTTGGTCACCAGCGTGTCCTGGTGTGGTTCTTTCCCTGTCCACTGTGACACTCTCCAGTGATCCCCAGGCCAGCAGGGCTCCATCCCTGCAGCAGTGACTGGGGCAGACAGACACCAGCACTGCCCACATCCCCTTCCTCCTCCTCCCCACTCTGTGCTGAGCGTGGGACACACGGGCTGGGACATCCCCTGGGTCACCTGGGCTCAGCTGTCCTGCCTGTGTCCCCTCCCAGCTCCTTGGGGAGCCTCATGCTGGTGAGGTGGGGGAGTTCCCCAAAAAAGCCTTGGCTCGGGGTGAGAACTTCTCAGAAATCACAAAAATCTCTGTATCAGCAACGCTCTTTCCAACCAAAGCCCAAACCACAGCCACTGAGAAGAAAATGAGCTGTATCCCAGTTAAAACCAGCACATACCAGAAAGATCAAGTGTTGGATTTTAACTGATACATGGGAATTGCAGTGCTCAACAACCTGGGCATGCAGACACCTACACTCATTCTTAGCCCAGTGTGAGAACCCCAAACCTGCAGTGAGAGCCCTTGAGTGTGGAGTTATAAACATCTCACTTAGCAACAGGCAAAATGTTCCAAGATTCCAATCTCAAGTCACAATTCCTCAGCTCTGAGTGCTTTAATCCATGCATTTTGACACTGGTTTTAAACAGACCATTTTCCTAATCAATTCAATGCTAGAATGTGCAGAATCAGACACAGGAGTCACTAGTTCTCCAAGCAAAACTTAGTACTCCAGGTGAATTAAAAATAATTTCATCACTGCAGCTACAAAGAAATTTAAGTCAACCAGAAAGTAATTACCTGTGTGGTGCAGCAGAGGTAAAGTGATATCTGGATTTAACATTAATGTTAATTGAATTATACATCTGTTGTGGGAGAAAAATAACTTGCTTAAACTCAAATTATATTCCCCCAAATGTGATTATACATAACGCATTTGCTGTTCTCAGACAATCATAAAGCAAATATTATTTCATCAGACAGCAGAGTTACTAGGAATATTTACTGTAATGAAATACAGGAACAAACAGATAAACAAGAGACTGAGGGACAAAAGTTAACCCTCAGTGCTGACCTTTACTTGAGTCCAAGACTAACAACAGGACTTGGGAATTAAGCCAACACTTGAGCACATGCTTAGACCTGAGTTTTGTTAATCAGGTATTCTGCAAACTGCAGATTCTCCCGGAGAGAAGTTATATCAAGGTGTCAGTTTGATAAACAGTGTAAGAAGATCTCAGAGTAATAATAAATACACTTTTGGTGTGTGATTCTCTGTTTGGAGAGGGTTGTTTAGGTCCATGGACCTGTGTCGTGCCAGGACTCCAGGTCAGGCTGCCAGGACCTGCTCAGAGCTCCTCACACCCCCTCAGATTCAGTGACAGAGAAACAAAAGCAGGCTGCAGGAGGAAAAATACCACACAGATGGACTGGAGGAGATGTGAAGCATTCAGTTGTTGAGTAAAACTCCAGTTTTCTGCAGTGTCAGCTCTGGTTACTCTCATTAACAGCGGGGACAAGGGACCTGCTCAGGGTTACCCTGCAGACCTGGCACAAACACTGGGGCAAGCCTGGGTAATGCAATAAACCCTAATAAACTGTGCTGAATCTCTGACAAGTGTATGAAAGGGGAAAGGTTAAAAATCTGAGAAGGAAATCTCAAAAGGCTCAACTTACAGAACAGCATTAGTTTGAGGTGGATTAGTTTCTAAACCACATCTCCACTGAGGTGAAAAACACACGTTAAAATTTTCTTTCCAAATGAAAGATGGGCATCATTTCCTGTTCAAATTCACGTGGGAAGGGATTGCTTTATTGGGTACACTGCCCTGCCACCTTCTGCATTTCCCTGGCAGAAGCCCTGAGGCCGTGCAGGGCTGGGGACAGCTCTGATTTAGCAGCACCACCCTGCACAGAGCTGATGCTCAAGCACAAATGCTCATTAAGCTAATTGGGGTTAACTTTCCAACTCAATATGCAAACAGCTCTATCTTGCCTGGCTGCAGCCAGGGGGTATCATGACAATAGCCCAATATATTAGGAAAAAATATATTGGAAAAATTCTCCTGCACTGAAAGCAAGCAGGAGAACTGAACTGGGTGGAAGATGGGATGACAAAATGATCCCTAGAGATGAACAACCATATTGTCCTACTTCAGTTTTTCATGTGCCATGTATTATATGTATTAAGTTACTGGGTAGAGTAAATCAGAATTTCAGAGAGCTGCATTTATATGATACATGTGTTTTCTCCTCCAACCTTATCACAAGACAGTGTGATTAATATCAGCACACCAAGTCAGAATAAACCTTATAAATATTTAATATTTTTCCTTATAAATGCATTAATAAAGTAGCTCTAAAAGATGCAAGAATACTGCAACACCATCCCTCTCTGCTATTTTTATTTTAGATTTCTTTTTCTAAAATAATGTATTGCACACAATATTTTTCAGTTGTAAAGACAGCAAATAATGTTGGATAAAATCTGAGAAGATTTAGAGCAACTAGCAGCAAATTCATCATCGTGTAGGACTCCCCTGCACCAAAGGGCAGGAGTCTGAACTCAATTATCTGTGAAGTTCTGGATATGCAGACAATCTTTTATAAAGTTAGAATTCCAGTTTAAACTTCCCTTTTATAACCCTGCACAGATTTTATTTTGACTCTTAGTTAGATGCTGAGCAAGAACCTTTAACCACTGAGGTGAGAAATCGCTGCCACTCCCAAAGGAACCTTGGACCACAGTGAGACAAACTGGGGGACAATTTAAGTGCAAAGATGTGCAGCCAACACCCCCAGCAGATTTTGACTGGTGACTCCTTGTGGCTGGCTCCAAAGGCAGTTGTGCTTCTGAACACCTCATCCCAAAGAAAAACTGACAAAAAAATACTTTTTTTTCACTTTTTCTAAGTGGTTCACTGCAGCCATCATGTACACGAGAAAACCTATCCCTTTAAACTTAAAAACACTAATTTCACTTAAAAACACTTCAAACTTCAAATACTATTTTTTGCTATCATTTTGGCATTGTCACACCTCAGTGCAATTGGTTTGGTCTTACAGAGGCTGCTGGGACATGGGGAGCCTGTGGTCACCAGCAGGTGAGTGACAGCAATGCAGGCATGATGAATAAACATCCCAAAAATATTCTAGACATTAAGAAGTGCTGCAAGTTAGATGTTCACAGCACTAATGCAGCATTTGATTAAAATATATATATATATATATATATATATATATATTCTCATTCTGCATGAGACACTCTTCTCAGGAGAAACACACAGGGGAAAAAGCCCTGCACACTTTGATGTGAAGAAGTAGCAGAAAATTCAGCTTTTCTCACCTCACTTGGTTTCACACTCGTTTCCCTCCAAAGAGAAAAAGATTCTTCTGTGCTGGAGGATTTGCTGAGTTCTGCACTGCTGCTCTCAGGGTGGGAATGCTGTAAAAACTGTCAGCTGATGTCCAGAGGTATTTGGGGAGCCCTCCCTCCCTTACAGAGCCTCTCACACAGATCCCATTTGGAGAAATGTGTGGCACAGCCCTGCAGGCTGCCAGTGAGCACAACCCTCCTGTGAGGTGTAATCAAAGCCCCAGTGTCCCTCAGCAAACATTACAGAGTTCCAGGCTCCAAAATTCAGCTTTAACTGTGACATCCACTCTCCTCTGAGCTGGCACTTGGGTCAGCCAGAGGCAGACAGGATGAGTTTGTGAATAAAAATCTGCTGTGCAAACTCTCCAGCTGGAAAACCTCCCCTGCCATTGGCCTCCAAAAACCAACATTACTCTGTGATTTCCCGCTGTGGCTGGACACAGCTCTTCCCCAGGAGGCAGAAGGGTCTGCACAGAATTATCTTGAATAAAAGACTTCTGCTAATCACTCTTTTCATTGTTTGAGATGCTAAAAATTAAGAGGAAAACTGATGGTAAATTTAGACCAGAACTGAAATATATTTATTAAACTATACCCTCCATTCCCCAAATTTAAATTCTTTGTTGACCAAGAGGGTTTTTTGCATTTTCCATTTAAAAAGAGAAGGATGATGAGAAGCAATTTTAGTTCTTTTTTCCATCGTTTTATAGAGGGTTTAGTATTGTCTTTAACACTTCTCTGAAGTTCAATAATCTTTAATGAGGTTGAGTTTGAAGAGTTCATTTTGGATCCACTCTATTCATCAAAATAGCTGCAAAAAAACTTATTCCATGTACCACATCACCTATAAACCACATACATTTTAAAATTCAGTTTGAAAAAAGGAGCCAGCAGAAAAATCCCACTGAGAGTATCATGAGAGAGTGGGAGAACTGAATCCATATTATTTTAAAGCTTGTGAGCTTCTTTGCTCTAAAAATAGCGACATCTCTACATTATTTCTTTTCTTTTTTCCCCAGTATAAAAGAATTTAAAAAACAAAACACTTATTTTCATGTTCTTAATCAGTTAGTGGGGCAGGGAATGGAGCTGCCTTCACCTGTTTTTGGTTCCTTTGGCACCATAAAGCAGCAGAAAGGATTCTCCTTCTGACCTTGAGAACTTTGTTCCTTGCCCTTGTCCTGCCTTCGTTCTGTTTACCACCCTCACAATTTGCTGAATCAAACCCTAATTCCAGCAGGCATGGTTACTGTATTGTCCTTCTGCAAAAATAAGTTAAATGCAATTCTCACGATGTGAAAAGCAGGTGATATTCAAAGCATTAGACACAACAAATGGTGCATTTTCAGAGGATTAAGCCTATTCTTCAGGTATGTGTCACATGGCACTGAAGGTCAAGTGCATGCAGCCACCTGAGCAGGGAAATAATCCTCCAGAAGTACCTTGCCTGCAGAGATTTCTTATTATTCAAAACAGAAATTATTAAGGGGAAAAAAAAGGAAAAAAATTCAGAAGCCCAACTTTTTCAGGGATTAGTTCTATAAATATAACATCAGTCAAAGCCCATTAGAAACAAAATATTTCAGCTATTCTGAATATATTCTACTTTTGAAATTCGGGTATTATTCATATCACTAGGGTAGCACTGTGGATTTGTTTTAGCTGATTATATTAAACCAACGTTGTTTAAAAATCCAAAATACTCTAAAAGCCTGCGTGTGCCTACAGCCTGTTTGAAGAAGTTTGCAGTCACAGGAGTGGAATGGGTGCTGAATTTGACAGTTCTGTCTGGAAAATGGAGATGCTGTGCCCTGGCCTTCCACATCCTTGGGGGATGCTGTGCCAAATGCACCTGATGCAAGTTAAGGAAACGAGGAATTATTTTGGGTGTCTGAATCCTAAAATTCCTAAAAATCCAGAATTTTTAACTTGTGTGTCCAAGTTAAAAATCCTGTTTAACTGAGCTCCTGTGGCTCTGCAGCTGGGAAGGTCCTTCAGGGGAGCTCCCAGGCAGGAGCAACCCCAGCAGTCCTGGAACACCCCGAGCTGGCAGAGAAACAATTCAGCTTCCAGTCAGATCCACTGTGCAAGGATCAGGTAAATCAAAGAGGATGCATTTCTCAATGCCTGATACAAAAAATCCCAACATAATTGCTGCCAGAGCCCTCTCATTTTCTATCACCTTGCTAAACCCCCACCAAGATCAAAAGCACTTGGGAAATTGTGAAGGATGCAGCATTCATCTGATACATTTCTTACAGTGCTTACAAGGCTTTTTTTCCCCTCAGATCACAAATCAAATAAAAGGGGCACTGAAGTTTGAGAACACTCACTTGATTTTCTGATTTCCTAAGAACAACAATTGACAAGCAAAGTGTCCTCTTTGAAACAGGGCAATGAAAAATTCTGATTCTCATTCACTGAGTTTCTCCAGAATTTTTAGGTGGCCCAGCATGGAGAAGAGAAAGCAAACAGAGAATCTGCATATTTGAGCAATTGTTGTCAACAAAACCTCATTGCATTTTTTGAAGAAAATCTTGCTGTTACTAGGAATACAAGCACATCAGAATACATGGCAATATCTCTATAAAATGACATGTTGCAATGTATAAACAGGGTGATTCAGCTTGAATGAGTTTACATTAACAAACAGTTGGTGCCAGCTGATGAGCAAGTTTAAAATCCTAAGACAGAGTGGGTAAATTACCATAACTTTATGAACCCCATCAAGTCTGCCAAACAACAATCCAACTTCCAGAAATATTATTTTTCATACCTCTGTACTCAGGAATATCACACAGGCAGTGCCTGACATCACAAAAGGAAAGCAGCAAGAGCCTCTCTCATCACTGCAACCCAAACCCCTCCCAGCTCAGGTGTGACCTTTTCAAAGGTACCTGCACGTCCCCTCACCACTAAATACTGTATCCATAATCTGCCCACCACTCTGCAATCCAGAAATACTGCCCAAGGCCTTTGTTTCCTTTTCTAGTCTCATAATTGCAGTCAGTTTCTGCAGCAGATCCTGACATTCTCCCGTGTGCCGGCTGAACTCATTCTGTCATGAAAGGTCAGAGCATAAACAGCTTCAGAATGTCAATAGGTGTTTAAAGGATTCCATCTCAGCCCTATTGCTTGTGTGCTAAACCATCAAGTGTTGATGCAGAGGTCATTAACTTTAAGGTAGGCAACTCGAGCTCATCAAGGGAAAATTTTCTCTTTACTTACCTTCTTCAATAAAAATTTGAGTCCAGGTCACATTGACCATTAGCAGCTATTCAGAGTAAGATGAAGATTATTGCACTTCCTTAATCCTCCTTAGCAGTTCCATGATGTGTATTTAATGAGAGTGACATTTAATGTATTTACATTTGGAGTTTGGCTTGCTTGAGAAAAGAGGATGTCGTGCTACAGATCCATTTAATCAGAATTTCCCTGATTTACCACAGCCCTGCAAAGGAACTCTATTGCAAGCCAAAATAAATCATACCCAATGCTATATAGCATTTTTTTCATATGTGAATTTTCAAAGGCACTTTACAAAAACAGTTTAGGTTTGTTATTTCTAGTAAAAAGAAAATCTTGTCAAGCTGGCCAGTTTGTTAACGCCAAGCCAGGAATAAAATTCAGGTCCCCTGCAGGGACTTAAACAGACTCAGCTGCCCCAGACCAGACTAATACAGGCCAAACAACTGAAGAATGCGAAATTGCCACACAATAGAAAAGGGGTGAATTTATGAGGAAATCACACAAGACAAGGAAGAATTTGTGATTCTCAAGTCCATAAGCATATCTTGAATAAAAGTCATCTGCTAATCACTCTTCTCATTTGAGATGCTAAAAGTTAAGAGGAAAACTGATGGTAAATTTAGACCAGAACTGAAATATATTTATTAAACTATACCCTCTATTCCCGAAATTAAAAATCTTTGTTGAACCAGAGGATTTTTTTGCATTTTCTGTTTAAAAAGAGAAGAATGATGAGAAGCCATTTTAGTTCTTTTTCCCACTGTTTTATAAAGGGTTTAGTATTGTCTTTAACTCTTCTCTGAAGTTCAATAATCTTTAATGAAGTTGAGTTTGAAGAGCTCATTTTGGATCCATTCTATTCATCAAAATAGCTGCAAAAAACTTATTCCATGTACCACATCACCTATAAACCACATACATTTTAAAATTCAGTTTGAAAAAAGGAGCCAGCAGAAAAATCCCACTGAGAGTATCATGAGAGAGTGGGAGAACTGAATCCATATTATTTTAAAGCTTGTGAGCTTCTTTGCTCTAAAAATAGCGACATCTCTACATTATTTCTTTTCTTTTTTTCCCCAGTATAAAAGAATTTAAAAAACAAAACACTTATTTTCATGTTCTTAATCAGTTAGTGCATGCTTGTTTTTAAACACCACCTTCAAAAAGGCTGAATAAGACCCAGATTTGCAGAAACAAACAAGCACCAAAATGTTATGATCAAATGCAGGGCATTTCGAGTCGAAAGGGCTTCTTGTTTGAAAAGTGAGGAGCAACTGAAAATGGAGTTTAAGTAGGGCTGCATTTCCAGCCCAGCTTTCTGTTTGATAGATAAATGATAGATCTCTCAAAGTACACTACAGCAGTTTAATTGAAAACAAACAAAGAGCCAGCTAGCCCCTGAAAAACAAACCAGAGATGGAAAAATGAAATAATCCCCACACACTGCCCCAGTTTGCCATGCAGTTGCTTTTATCCAGAATATGTAATTTAAACATTTTTGCTTATTTCTTGCTTTTTTCTTTGCAAGAGCAGGCAGAACTGACTAGAAGTCTCCTCTATTAATATGCTGTATGCATGCTGTGCTCCAGCTGCCATGTTAAAAATACATAAGGCTAAATGAAAAACTGCTGCAAAGCCTTTTGGTGGCAATCAGATAACTCTCCATGTAAAATGTGATTTAAAATGATAATGTTTTCCACACATTTCATACCAGTAACATAGCTGAAGGATAAAAGAAGACTACATTTTGATAATTATCCTTTTTGGACATTCTGTGTCAATGCTATGAACAAACTGCATTTCTAAATAGCATTTAAAAGTACAAGCACTGAGTCACAGCTTCAGCTGGTACAGACAGGAGTGAATCCAGCAATTTTCACCAGTTTGAGTGTCATGAAATGAAAGCTGATCCAATGAACAGCTTTTCTCTTTGGAAGGAAAATAACCCCTTGCAAACTTACCAGGCTACTCAATAAACACAGTGAACTGAGCTGTGGTGTTCAGCCAAAGTCAGACCAAGTAGAAACAGTGAAATTAACCCAGTTTGTGGCAGATAATGGTGCCAGGACTCAGTGTTGGTTGGGTCAAAAGAAGGGAGAGCAGGAGGAAAGGGAAGCTGGCAGATTTACCATGTGCATTGTACTGGTGATAGAAATGGATTCCAGAAAGTTCTGTCTGAAAGTGAGCGGGGCTGGGGGAGGCTGGATGAGATCAGGAGTGATGCCTTGGGAGGCTGAGCTGGAACAGAGACTGGGCAGAGCCAGAGAATAAAGCAGAGATTTATTCAAAGGCCTTTAGGATACACCTTGGGCAGGACAAGAGCCTGGCCAGGGCTGCACCCAAGGTGGACCCAAAATGGTCACAAAATGGACCCAAAATGGTCACAAAATGGACAAAGGGTCACCAGGTCTCACACTTTGATAAGTTTTGGTCCATTCAGGGTCACACAGCAGGGACACAAAACAAATCCTTTTCCTGCTGCACACCAAGGACAGCTGGGACAAGTGTTCAGCCCAAAAGCACAAACAGGGGGGGCTGAGGAGAGAAAACAAGAAGGGTGGGACTGCAGAACCTGGAGCTGGAATTGGACAATTCAACCCCAAAATGCAAATGGACCAAAACTTATCAAAGTGTGAGACCTGGTGACCCTTTGTCCATTTTGTGACCATTTTGGGTCCATTTTATGACCATTTTGGTTCCACCTTGGGTGTAGCCCAGGCTCTTGTCCTGCCCAAGGTGTATCCTAAAGGCCTTTTAATAAATAAATACTTTATTCTCTGGCCCTGTCCAGTCTCTGTTCCAGCTCAGCCCTCCCAAGGCATTAATTCCTCACACCAATAATGCACAGCACAGCAGAAACACCCCTCACACCTCTCAGACAGCTCTGAGATGTTCCAGCCCAGGTAAATTTGTAAATTTGCCCAGATGCTGTGGCAATGCCACACTCAATGTGAGCAGGCTCATTGCTCACCTGGGAAGGAAGACCAAACCCCTTCTTTCAGATCCAGCAAGATTTCATTGCTTTTTTCACTGCACAGGAGGAAAAAAAAAAGAAAAAGAAGAAAAAAAGAAAAAAAAAAAAAAGATAAAAAGAAAAAAGAAAAAAGAAAAAAAGAAAAAGAGAAAAAAGAAAAAAGAAAAAAAAGAAAAAAAGAAAAAAAGAAAAAAGAAAAAAGAAAAAAAGAAAAAAGAGGGAAAAAAGGGAAAAAAAAGAAAAAAAAGAAAAAAAAAAGAGAGAAAAAGAAAAAAAAAGAGGGAATTCTAGGAACAGTGTTCCCTTTTCCTGCTGACACAGGAATCCACATTTGGCAGGGTGACAGGAGGGAGCTGGCAGCTGCTGAGCTCTTGCTGGTGACTCAAGGCATCTGCACCCCCACAGAAAGGGAGTTCCTAGAACCTCAAACTCCTGATGGGAGGAATTACCTCAAACCAAATCATCAGCAGAGAGAAAAAAACTTCAGGATGAATCAATAAAATGAACTGTAACAAATTGCTTTTACTGATTCTATTAGTAGAATCAGTAATTAGAACTGCTCTCATCCTATTCTAGGAAATAGCAGTTGTATTTCCTAAATTCTCCTGAATTCACTGAAGCTGCTACATATGGTGAGCACCTTTCATGTCAGTTCCCTTTTATATCCAGGAACTCTTCTTTCTAAAACAAACCTTTCTAAGACAATCAGAACTTTTTTCTTTCTCCTATCACTCTCTGCTGCTCAGTAATTTAGTTCATTCTTTGAAACTTCTAGGCATTTTCAGCCTTCAATTAATTATATAAATAGTAGCTGCAACCATTTTATTTGTTTTGCTTGAAAAGACAAAGATTGGAATATAATGGTGCTGATTTATCTTTTTTAATTAAAAATAAGGAGCTTGGTAGGCACTGCAGGATTGAAAAATGTAAGTAATCTAATTTTCCTACTGTTATTCCTACTGCTGATGCAGAGGTACATTTTCCAGCCATCAGCTCTCATATCTAAATTTCAATATCAGTGGCAAATTTCAATATCAGTGGCATAATTTGAAGTCATAGAAATGCAGCTGAATCACTTCATCTCTAGGAAAAGATAAGCAATATGACTTCATTGTATCTATGTGTGATTATGAAGCAAACAGTTGTATGGTGTAAGACCAAGAACCAGAAAATTACCCCAAGTATCTCATTATACAGTGTGATTTCTCCAGATGCCCAATTCAAAGACCATAAAATGCTCATTTTCTAAGTCTTAGAATATGTTTCATATTCAGATTTCCACTAATTGAATAAACAAGATTAGCTGTGTTGCATCTTCAGTGTCTTTGCAATTTTATCTGCAGACTTATTAATATGTCCCCTTTCAATTCTAATAATTGTGCTTTGTAGAATGAAGATTCACTTTGCAGATTTGCATCACATCTTGTTTATTTGCAATGTCAGAGGATTGCAATTAACCTGTAATTCTCCTGCTATTTTTTTTTTTAATTTGGGGAACACACAAATAACATATTTGCTCTTCAACAGGACTTCACAAATATTTCTAAAAGATCTTTCATACTTTCATGCAAGAACTTCACAAAAAAATTAAAATGGATGGCACAAGTAACAGGAAATATAGGGAATCATCATGTAGGTTGAAAACAAACAAATTAAAATATATTCAGCATAGCTTAAAAGGGAAACAGAGAAATAAATACTTTGAGTTTCCCAGACCTCTCCAGCTACAGTGAGTTTTATGTTTATTAAATATACAGAAAATAAAGAAAAACTATATTCAATTATTTAAGGAAAACAATTGTTTTATGGCAAGTAGAGGGTGTATTGGAAAAAAATATGAAAAACAAATTTTTATCTTGTAAAATATAAATGACAAATTGAAATTTGTCCATATCATGGACATTACATACTTTGATTAGGGCAGCAGCCAATATCGTGGCAAATAACAAAAAAAAAAAAAAATTTTAAATTATTATCAAACATCAGACATGGAACAAACTGATTTTGAGGCTTTATTTTAAAAGATTTTTTATAATGGCAAAAATATATGAGAGACTGTAAAATATTCATGGAGTGCTTGAGTCTCTCAGTGCCAAAAAGATGTGAAACAGTCACACATAAACAGTCGTGGTACCCATGAGATAGTGGTGATGGTATCTGATGCTAAAGGTTATGTCTTTTAAATTATAAATTAAATATTATAATTATAAATTAAATTAGTTAATCATTTACATTTATCCTAACTGATGTATCTTGGTAATTCATAGTTATGGCAAAGATTTCTTTAGTAAACTTGTGAATTTGGCTGTCCTGGCATAAAAATAAACAAAATTCAGGAAGAAAACCAAATGGAATCACATAAATAATTATCACGTGGGGGAAATTTCCATCCATTTCCAGCATGTTTGAGTTACAGGTTTGGTGCCCAGCATGTGCTATTGAAAAATGAGATTTAACAATTCATGGAGATAAAAGAGCAATTCACATTTCCTGGAGTTACCTCCAATATAAAACACACCACCCCACTTATTTCTGCACATCTTTTTATGCTTTGCTGCCAGCATGAGAGGCATTTATGTCTTCCTGTAGATAGATAATGCTCAGCTGGCAAAATCATGAAGTATTGTTCAGAATTTCCCTATAAACAGTTAGAATTCTGGTAAATGGTTTTATGGATGTTGTGGACAGCCCAGTAATTGTAATAATTTTCTTATTACCAGGTGCTCTTTACCTTCACATCACCTGAATCACTGAAATTCATTGTCAGCCTTCAGAAGTGACAGAGAGGAAAGTTCCTACTGACAACTCACAGAAATGGACATGATAATAAAGGTAAATTAATGTATTAGCTAAAAGAGGAGCACTGCTGTTATTGATATAATACACTTTTCTTCTTTAAATAACAAAGATTCCATCCTGAGAGCACTGTGAGCACCCAGGACATTAATAAGTACAGACAAGAATTGCAGGGCTCTGACATTTTCATTTAAAACTGCATTTCATGCACTGACATTAGGGTTTGGTTACAGGGATTCACAACTTTATTTGAGAACAGTCCTGTTCTCGAGAACCCACACAGCAGAAGTGGAAAATGTAGGATTTAAATTGATATTGAACAAACCTTGGGATGTCAGATACACCAATTGCCTTGGCCTATGAAATGCTAAACCTAAAGTTTATTTAAGCCAAAAATGGAGTCAGTGAGTACACAGATAGAATTCCAACACAGAAAAAGGAAACAGGAAAAGCTCAGCACCACCTTGCAGAGATGTGCTGGCAATTTTTGAGTCTAGTGGTAAATAAAAATGAGTCCCTAGATGAGGAGTTGTTTCACAGCTGGAATTTTAGATGGGATATATTGGGAACTAAGCTGGAAATCAGGGCCTGAAAACCACCCCCAGTATGCTGAAAGATGACACTAAAATCAGCTCTCCCTGTTGCTGTTATCACCATGAGATCCTCCTTCAAGGCAGTCTGTGTGTCTTAAATAAATGACAGGAGATAACTTTTGGCATCCACAACCATGTGATACCAACAGAAAATTTCCTGTTAATTTCAGAAAGCCTCAGCTCCAACCCTGCCTGTAGAGCTCTCCAGAACAGACAGAGGCTCATTGTGATTATTCCTCATTTTATCAAGGCTTCATTTTCCCCAGAATGGGCTCAAAAAGGCCTTGAAGTTACTCTGGACAGGCCAAATCCCCTTTCCAATGGGAACAGTAAGGGATAAAAGGCACCAGCAGGAACAGCTGCCTTGCACCTCCCATCCCACCAACAGCAACCATTTCAAGAGCTGAGGGATCTTTTCCTCGTGTCATGCAGTGCTGAAAGCACATGCATCATGTTTTCTTTTATTTTGGTTAGTGCTTATTACTAATGTATGTAACATGTGGTAGCCTGTTATAAATTCAATTAAATGTTAATGTAAACATCTGCTTGACTTCATCTGTATACTGATATACCAGGCCAGGAACTAAAATTTTTACCCTGTGAGATGTTTTTACATGATGTGCCCGTCCAAGGAGAAAGAGACAAGGGAAAAGAACCTGTTAAATTGACACTGGGCAGATACAAACTTCTCTAAGCCATTGACACTATAAAAGATACCTGTATCAAAGCAAAATTGAGATTAAAGGTACAGCAGTTAAAACATTTCTCACAGGGCTCAGGAGTACCAGTGGCTATTAAAGCATAAATAATAACCTGAAAGAGAGTGCAAAGGGAGATATCACAGGGTTTGGGAACAGCAGAGTGGAGCCACTTGTACAGGCAGGAGCAGCTACACTCACTGGACATGTTCAACTTGTCAAAAAGTGACACAATTCCCAGACACAATCACAGGTCACCCACAGAAGAGTCACCCTGAGAAAGGCACATAAATAACAGTTCCAACTTTCACAGCTCATAGCAGAAGAAACAGAGATGGCCAAACAAGCAACTGCAACTTTGGAATGTGAACCATTACTTAAATATATCCCTGAATCTGAGGAGGGCTGGGAATCATTAGAGAAAATCTGCTCTGCTCTATCATGCAATAAAGCAATTATCACCTTCCTCTTAAAGTAATTTCAAAACTTGGTTTCAGACAAACCATCTCAAAATTAAACAGAGCTTCAGAAAGCAGAAAAATATTCTTAGGGACTTGTCTTGGAGGGAAGATAAAATACCATTAGTCACATCAAACACAAGAGCCACCCACAAGTTCCTGGCAAGCTGGAGAGCAAGAAGTGTTTCCACGACGTGGTGCAGTCTGCCAAATAAACCAGCTGAAAATTCAGCTGCTGACAGATGAAGATGTGTGTGCTGACTCACATGAAATCCTCTTCTTGACTGTAAAGAATCACTGATGCACCCCAGCAGCATCAGATCCACTTGGACTGTAAAGCTCCAAAGGTCTCAAGATCTAAAAGTCCTTGTGTGTGAGGTTTGTTTCTCCTCTGCACCTTCATATCTGGAAATAATCAGAGCTCAGAGGCTCAATCCTACTTTTCCCCCCTTCTCCACTGTGCCTTGGATTGCAGCCTCAATTAGAGGTGGTGCCATGCAATCCTGCTAATTATTGCCCTGCCTAATCCCTGTTGAGTCTGAAGGAATTTCAGTTTGGAAAGAAGTTGGTGAATCAAAAGAGCCTGTGGGGTGTTTTGGTATCTGCTGATTTATTGACACTGTAGCACATAGACTGATAAAATAAAGCAGGTCAGATGGATAACAAATAATGCTGATGGACCACACTAAAAGAAACATTTTAAGTTTTATGGGTTCTAACATTTAGAAGACTATTTTAGCTGTACTCATTTTCTCACCCTTGGGAAGCAAAAATGGAGCACCAGTGGTCTCTCATGTCAGTGCCATGGAGGTTGGTGAAAATGTTGGTGGAATGTCTCGAGGACTTTGCAACTAATTGGATTAGTGCTTATGTAATTAATAGGATTACTCTGACTCTGCACATTAATGGGATTTCTCCTTATCAATTCCAAGCTTAAATGTTATGAAACCGCCTGTGTCTGTGTACCTCCCCCAAGAACTCTGAATCACAACAACTCCCAGGCTCGTAATTGCAGAGCAGTTTCTCTGGAAGCTCCCCTCTGAATAAATTTATCTGGGCTTTGCAACTCTTCTGAATAAAAATATAAGCTCAACCACATAAATGTTCTCCAATGTCTTCTTTATCTGTTCTAAACTCAACTTCCCAAGCACATACCCACTTGACTGAAACAAGGTTTTCACTGAACACATAATACCAACTTCTCTCCAAGGCTGCATTCAAGGTTCTGGTTTTTTCCCCATATTTCCAATCCATTAAGCTGCTCTACTTTCCTCTTTTCTATTTAACTTGGACATTAACCTTTGTGGCTGGCCACAGTCTCTTAAAGACTTTTCTTTTCAATAGACTTTCCTAGGTTGGCAGTTACATTTCTCATAGAGAAATATGATGGGGAAACCATTAAGCCTTAGTAGGGTATATTTGCTGCCATTTTTAGCTTTTAACCTCTCAGGAAGCTTTCATATGAAACCTCTGAGAAACAAAGTATTTGGGGCAAAGTAGAGCATTAAATCAGTGGAAATGGGTCCACTTCAGTGCATGGCTGTTTGCATCACCCATTTAGTTGGTGTAATTAGCACAGACCAAACAGATCAATGCACACATCCTTGACATGGCACAGCAGCTAATTCTGCCTCCATTTCCTCAGCAGAACCATCATCTTCATGATAAGGGTTCATGATTTACTCTGGGAGCTTGAAACTTGGGAATGAATTAACTCACAGACTGTGCAAAACCTGTAAAAGCTGAGGAAGGATTAGAGTGTGCTGCCCCTCTTTCTGCTAAAAGGAAGGAGTAGAAGTTATTTCTTAAAAGCTGCTTGACTTCAGCAATAAGACCACCGTAGAAATTGGAGTTAACTTGCTGGCAGACCTGGCAGAAGACAATATTTGCTAAGCACAGGGTGTTTCTATGTCTTGCACTGAGCAGAGATAATTCTTTTTCATTACAGGGTATCTGGATGAGTCACAAGAACTCCTAGTTAGAAGGAGCACAGTCTCCACAGAAAAGGGATAAAGAAAAAAGGAAACACTTTATTCTCTCCTGAGAAGATGAGCTAATGGCCCAAAATTTGAAAAAGAAAAAATAAATTAGGGTGAATGTTCAGAACTTGTTTCTCTGCAGATGAGAAGGATCAGAGTGCACAGCCAAGACAAAGAAAACACCTGAATTACCTTTCCTACAACTTAAGAGTGACACACTGCCCAGTGAAATCCATGAAGAACCTGGGTTGGAAGTGACCTGTACCCCCTCCTGGCAGGGCAAAGCCCTTTCTGGAGGCTGCTCCCTGTTTTCAGCCATGCTCCACTTCTCAGTGAGTGAAAAAATGCACATTCCAGCAAAGGAAAAAGAGTTTGCAGGTGTGGTAGGGTATAAATGTCTAAATGAAAGGGCCTGCAGGAAGATGCTCAGTCTGTCCCTATGGTCAACTTCTCTCAGATCTTCTCCTAATTTTACAGTCAGGGTAATTTTTTCAGGCAACACTGTACAAAAAGAGTGTATCCTTGAGAGGATGCATTTAAAGACTCAAAAATATAGCCCCATGTACATGAGAAGACAAGGAGAGCCCCAGGTGCCTTCCCTGCATCTGCCACTTATATTTCTTATTTTCCCAATCTGTATTTCAATCCTTCTCTCCAGCCACAGATGCAGCATACCCTGCTTGTACATGCATGGCAAAAAAAAAAAAAAAAAAAAAAAAAAAAAAAAAAAA
>VXBR01011084.1:94147-174769 GCA_013400215.1 Cisticola juncidis
AAAAAAAAAAAAAACAGCTAAGCAGCTAAATTTTGTAGTTATATGGACATTTGTATCTCATAGGTACTGACAAAATTTTTTTGCTCAAATAACATGGTCTGCAAGACTCAACATTTATATTTCTCTGAGAACACAACATTTTACTCTGAATTGCATCAACAGTAGTTATCCTTTCTTAGCTGGAGAGGCTACTGAAAAAGTAATTCCCAAAAATATCCCAATCTGATACATGAAGTGCAGGGTGCCCTCTGATAAGTGTAGAAAACAGAAAGTTGTTTAACTTATTCATGAGAATCCCCACACCACCAGGATTCATATTTGTGCTCCACACACTAATGCATAAGAAATATTAACTTAGAGCCATCTGCCAAATTGGCTCAAAATGTTGGTGGGTTTGTTTGTACTCCACTATATATATTTATTAAGCTTTATTTTCTTCACTGTAGGTCACATCAGGGTTTCTGCAGGAACACGGGCTGCACACTGTTCTATTGGCATTTATTGTCAGTTTTATTTGCAGTTTTATGAGGGTCATTTCAGACACTTGCTCCATTCCTAATTATTTTCCAGCACAATGTTTGTGTGATGGTGCACTTGCCAAAACAATTCTTATTCTAAAAGTGGGAATTTGTCCTATTTGATTTATGTCATGTCAGATGTGACTGATGGAGGCTCTAATGGTGGGTAATGCTTCACATCATGTGGTGCATCTCACACGTTGCTCACGAATTATTTACTGTAAAAAGTGCCAAATAAAATTTGCTGGACTCGTCAGCAAAGAATGAAATAAAATTCCTCAGTGATGGCAGCTCAGATGTTCCATTTGGGGAGTGATCACCACTCATCTGGGAGCTATTTAACCACATTTGCTTGCACCATCAAGCAGAAATCAAGAAACTTTGAAATTATTTGTTAATTGTAACAGACACAAAGAACATCTAGGAGGAGTGACCAGCAAAGCCTCTTCCAGCACTCAGGCTGCAGTGCCTTCATAAATTATAATGTGAAATACTAATCTTAAATGGAAGGTTTCAAGTAAAGAAATGGCAGAACTTAATCACACCTACTGTAGCTAAATATTATCATTAATTGCCTGAAGATTGGTGCAGATAGCAATACTTTATCAAAGTTCAAAAAGTGGTCAGATGAACACAGAAGAAAAACATCCCCCTGTGTTTACTAAACTCAAATGTGACAGTTCTGGCTGAGACTCTCATTAGCCTGAGGAAAAACAGAGAATTTAATGATACCTTGGAAAGAAAGTGAAAAAAGTTATGCAAAGTAATACAATAACCACCAACTTAATGAGAATACATTGCTAAGAAATTTAAGTTAAAAAATGGACACTAACACCAGAGGATATTGTGATATAACACTTGTCTACAAAACATTTCAAAATATATTAAAGACATTATAACTCAGAGGCATAATCAAACTCTGTTTCTGTTTTCAAGATGATCAACCCTGTCAAGAAAGTTTTCTTTCTCAAAGAAACTTTCTGTACTATTCAGTTAGTGAGATAAGATCTTAACTCCCTTAATTTGCTCTGCTTTTAAAATCATAACTGCAGCAACAACGTAATGAAGCATAGAAAATACCCTCTAATTTCCTAAAATGGGTAAACAATGGTTCCAGCTGAATGTCAGGAATTTGGGAGAAAGCTGTTTGAAGTGCAGATTGTTTTATCATTCCCCACTCATTGAAGCCATTAGGATCTTTAGGAACAGCTCCCAGATGTGTTCATCAGCCCATGAAGGTTATCAGGACACCCTCTCAGATGATCACTTGAAACAATCACTGAAAACTAAACTTCACCTTCTTAATCCCTAATCCTTAACCTGTTAAAGCCCCAGGCAGATATGCCAGAATTTAAGGCATGGAGAGCTAATATCTAAATAATTTGGGGTTAATATTTTCATTTTTTTGAATTGCCATTCCCTCTCTTAGCTCCTGTCTGAGGACACTGAATTAGGCTGCCATAGTGCACAGCCAGCTTTCAGTTTTATATCACCTTATTGCACAGCCCTTATTTCAACCAGGAAAAAACCACCAGCCCCATTCCCCACATTGTAAATGATATTATTTTGCAAGGACAATATCTCACCACTTAGGATAAAGAAGTGGAAAAGAGAGAACACAGACTGTATTTTCCTTAAAACCACATCATAGTTGAAACCTTACCAAGCACCCATTTAATTTCTTTTACTATTAACATTATGTTCCATCTTTCTTGCTCTCTTGGCTTTAAATCTTCTTTAAACCCTGCTTTGGATATCCCAGTGCAGGAGATATCTCTGAGTTTCTGTACCTGCTGTGGGCACTGAAGTTGTGCCAGCTAACCCATGCAAGGAACTTTAATTTGGGTTTCATATCTGAGGGGAGGGTCAGGCTGGTAAAATCAGTGGTTGACACTTTTTTCCTGTGTAAAATATGAAAGTAGACAAAGATTAATCAGCCATGTCACAAGGGCTGACAAACCTTCATTAATAAATCCAGCAAACACTCTAGAAACATTATATATTCTAAATGGAGCACATCAGAGTATCCAAAGGATACCAAGAGGCCAAGGCACTGTCACTCAGTTGTCCTGCATGCAGAATTTTGCAGTTACTAGTAAAGAAATGCACTCAAAATGCCCAACTCCATATTGGAATTCAATATTTCCATCCCTCCACTTTGTATACAAGCATGTGTGGGTACTGCAAACAGAGAATCAAGGAGAATTCTGAGATTGGATTCCTTAATGGGGAAGGCAGGGCAGCAAAAATTTCCAGTGGTAGAGATGATATTTTCAAAAATAATACAGTTATGTATTCTGGTGTTCTGCAACAGGTCCAAGTACACACTCTCTATTGAAATTAAAGTAATTCATCACATTGATCTAAATGACAGTGATGAATCAAAGAAAAAAGAAATCCTTACATCTTCCTGGAAAGAGCAACAAAGCAAAACAGAAGCTGCTTCTATATATAAAGCATTGATCAATATGATTTGTGGGAGATTAATATACCTGACTGCCTAGTCTAGATTTCCATTTGTATTAAAGAGGAAACTTTTCTGGACTGCATATACACAAAATGCAATTATAGGCTAGAGGCTCCCATCATACTTTTTAGAGCAAAGAATGTTAACATAAAGGTACCTTTAAAAGTGAAAAAAAAATTAAGAATATACTTCCAGGGAGGAGTGCTAATCACCTCTTCCAAAAGGATAGGCAGGTCATGAAACCAGTCTGATAACAGCCAATAAATCTTGTTTATCCTTTATATGTAGATTATATTCTTGACACTCCTGAAACCTGCCTTTTAGCAACCTCCTCACCCTCCTTCTCACACAGCAGGCACAGTGACATGAAACATTTTGATCTAAGACATAAAAGTGCCACCAATGCCCCATGCATTTCTTTGTGGTGAATTTCATTTCTTTTAGTGATTAAAAAAAAAATCAGGTAAGAAATGTCTCCTTTTCTGCACACTTGCATGCAAAATATGTGAAGAGATTTCCTTGGCCAGGCTGGATATCTGAGCATCCCTGGCACAGAACAGAGAATTGATCCCTGTGCCAGGGATGAAGGATCTCAGCCTCTGTGGATGCAGTTGTGACACAGACAGAGAGGAACAATCACCAGATGACAACAGATTCTCATCAAATCCCATTGTGCAGCCCACTGAAATTCCCCTTTTTCAATTAGGGCAATTTATTCATTACAGAAGTGGGGAAGGTAATTTTATATGTAGATGACACTTAATGAAACATTAATTTCTTCTGCTTAATAAAAACAATGCTACCAACACATGAGAAAACTGTGCCAGCTAAATCTAAGACAAAAATCTGTCCTTTGCATTTAATGAGAGCAAATAAAAATATCCCATTTTTAATGTGAATCAAATTTCATTAAGAGTTAATAAGCTTTTTACATTTGGAAAACAAATAGATAATTTTTAAACATTAAGCTCATAGTAGAGCTTCATCACTTAATTATTTATTACAATTTGGATGCAGATTACCTGAGATTTGCCAAAAATTTGAAGATGACCCTTGTTACCCCAGTCTCTCCATCAGTTCTGTAAGGAAAGGGGAACTTAGCCCAGTAATTCCCAACAAGAAGTTTTAGTTCATTTTCAGAAACCTTGAGTCATCCTGTTGTTGCCTCCTCAATTTTTTGGATGTTGGTTTTTTTTTTTAATTGCAAATTAGCTGGAGGGGAAATGTATGTGTGTGATTAAAGGAAACTATGCTGGTGATGCACACAATAAAAAAAAATTTGCAGTATCCAGTGTGCCTTTTCAGCATTAAATACAATGTATTGGTTTCAGAACTGCATATAACACTTTAACAAAATTTAAATTAATTTTGACAGTGTCCTACCTGGCAGGTGAGAAGTAAAACTAAGCTTTTGCCTGGGAAAATTTACATTTCTAGCTAATAAGGCAAGAACTAAAAGAGTTAGTTATACAAACCATCTTTTATTCCTCAAATCAGAAATATATAATTGAATGTTCATTCTGTTGCAGACCAAGATTTAACCATCAATAATAAAACAGAAAAAAAAAAATTAGAGTCTGGTAGCTTTTATGTGACTTGGGGTTTCCTGGAATCTCTGTTGGTCTGAAGTCTTGCCTTGTAAGGAGCTGATATTTTATTCACTGCCTCATCAGAAGTAAATATTCCTGTGCTTGCTTTTCACTTTTAAATATTTACACATATGTTTCTTCTTACAATCTTGGAATATTTCTGTCAGTGACAGCAGTGAGATTACTGACATATGGTTAGAGAAGAGAACCTACTTTTTAACTCTAGGTATTATCTGGTCAAAGGGTTTTAGTTATAAATGATTTACAGGGCTGTTACCATCAGCAGATTCCTGTGCCAAATCCTCCTGAGGATGCCCTGTCCAGGGTTATCCACACACCTTGTAAGCTCCAGGAGGATGCTGTGCATGACCCTGGTCTGTGAATAATGCAGAGATTTATTGGCTCTCTGAATTCCCAGGGGAACTGCAGGTCAGTGACCTGTGAGGAGATCACCACCCTGTGCCTGCCACTTCCTTTGGAGCAGGAACTGTCAAAAAGGCTCTTCCTCCTACAGAGCGCTGTGTTTGACACCGAGGAGATGCTGAGGGCAGGAGGTTTCCACTGACTTGCTGATCCACTAAAAAATTATCATCTATCACAATTCTATGTGGATGCTGACAGGGAATTTCTGCATCAGGCAGCAGCAGAAGCTGGGAAAGCGAGTCAGGCAGACTTTCCCAGGATTGCTCTGCAGGAAGAAATTCCAAACAATTCCTGATGTCTGCAACTGCTGTTTTTACAACTTGTTTATTTGCAGGGATGTCTGTGAGAGGGTGTTGGTCTGAAGGACCAATCGTGTTTCATTGTGTGTCTGGATAAAAGGGTGTGCCTTTTAATAAACATTGCTGAATGCCCTCCAAGAAGACTGGAGTTATATTGTTATTTCAGCCATCCCAAATATAATAACGATAATTCTATTTCTTGCAGTGTTTTTTTCCTGTTTCAAAGAACCCCCCAAAGAAGCTTGTTTTTTTCAAATCCCAGTGCTGTGCCTACTGGAGAGTAGAAAAGGCCCTTTCTACCCTTGGTTTGTGGCAAAGAAGGAGATAATCACATTGTCCTTCCCAGAGACAACACTGAAGCTATTAATAGCTACCTTTGACAACCCATATTCCAAAAACACCCCCTCCAAAGCAAAGGTTCAAGCATGACCTTTAATTCTCCCTATATCAGGAGCAAAAGACCTTTCCAGAAATATTTAGCCCTATGGCACTCATTTTGTATTTGCCCTTGCTCGTTCAAGCTCCTTGAATGCATCTGGAGGGTCCTTAAATAAGTTTTTTGACACAATTGATGGAACCTTCCCGACAGCTCATTAAGCGGATTCATGAGCTTTCCCAAACATGCCTAGAGACTCGTGTTCATTCAGAGTTCAGAGTTAGCTAACAGATTGCTGCAGCTCTAATTAAAATGTAAAGTCATCCTAAGCACACAACCTTTGGCAAATCAAATGCGCCAACTGATTAAAAAAAAAGATTGTTTCAATTGTAAGAATGGTTTGCCAAAATATTATGTTTGCTCCTAATGGAAATGAGCAACAAATTTATATCACACAGCAGCTAAAAGCTGAGTGGGAAAAAGGCTGTTTTAGCTGGTGACAGCATATGAAAGAGACTCCTTGTTGTGGTGAAGAGATTATTAAAACACATTTTTAATACAAACTGCCATGATCGCTGGATGGAATTTCTAATGAGCACACATTTTAGCCTTCTGATAATATTATTGCTGTTAAAAGTGTTTCAATGAAATCCCAAAGTACAGCAATAATTGCAAGGCTTCCCAGGGAAGTGATTTCCAAACCTGAAATTGAGGTCAAAGGCCAACAGCATTCCCACTAATACCAAAAATTTCTCTTCATATGATTTCAGTGTAACCTATAGCTGTACATCTCATATCCACTCTGAGCAGGGGGAGTAATTTCACTATATATTAGCTTCAATTGGAATGGGTTTTTTTACAAATATTTGTTGCCCTGAAGAGGTTGAAAGAAACAAAGAGAAGAGAAACAAAAGGTTTTCAGGAAAGGTTTGGAATTGTAGAACAGAATTATGTGGTTGTTATTGAGACCAAGCTCATGTTTACTCCTTGAATACCAAGCTCACTTGTAATTCCAAATATACTGGGACACACATATGGAAAAAATACATCATTGTGTAGAATTCTATATGGGTACTTCCCTCTTACAAAAAAAAAATCATGAGCATTTACAATAAAAACAGTAACCTATATAAAAATGTACAAAGAAACAGGCATAGTAGAGAAAAAATATGAGCAACAAATAAAAATATTGGAAGATTCTCTTCAGAGGCTTCACAGAAATCCACAGAAACTCACCAGTCTCATGGGGTACATTTAAAACAGCATGAACCTAAAATCTGTCTCATACACTGACTTAGCTATTGAGGAAACACAAGCACATGACTGATTCATCCTTGCAAAGTGCAAGTCCTATTAAGAAAGCAGATACATCACTGCAAACTTCCACACTTGTTAGAAAAAGTGCAAAAAACATGCCACATATTTTAGAACATCCAACATCTTATTTCTAGCACAAGAATAATTTATAGTTTATGGTTTTTCTTCGCTGTTTCTCTGCTTCTTTTCGCTTCCTCCAACAACAGAAGAGACTAATGAGATTGGTGCTGTCAGAAAGCAGCAGAATTGAGTCACTTTCTGCACCACTGGCTCCCTCTCTTGAGGACTCAATGAATTAGGGTTTCATCAGCTCATCAATATGAGGATGCAGAGGGTGACCAGCGATGCATCACCCCAGGCCTGCAGCAGCTTTTATTAGCAGCTGATGTGGAGAACAGCTCTGCCTTATTCCAGCAGTAACCCAATCTACGGGATCAGACTTTTGTGTGTCTCACTTGCAAAGCTTCACAACCAAAGTTCTCCCTCTTATGTGTTAATGAACACAATGTAAAGCACATTTTCCCTTCCAAAAACTCCTGTTACAGCAAATTCCTGACGAGAGCTGCTCTCATACAGCCAATGCATGGCTCAAGCACAGCTGCTTAGCACTACATGCAGCAAATAACCCATGAAATCCATATTCTCAGTCTTATATCCAGTGAACAAGCTGACAAAGAAGTTTTCTCTGATTTAAGGGTTTGACTCGCTCTGAATTGATGGCTTGAAACGCATTGATCCTCAGACTTTGGAGCAGATGCTTAAATTTCAGTGTGGCATAAAAACATCAACGTCAATGGGACGTGATGGAGGCTGCAGCCAGGAAAGTGCTCTGAGTGAGCAGGGAGAACCAGTCCTGGAGGAAATGAGTGCAACAAAACAGACTGCATTTCTAGCTGCACTCTCAAGCTGGTGACTCCTTTGCTATCTGACTTGTTAAAATAAGATGAGGGAGAAGTTAATTTTTTTGTGAAAAAATTTGTAAATTAGAATTTTGTCATGGAGAAAAACAGGTTTGAGAGGTTTCATGACTGATTCTCAGCAGGTGAATGAGTTACTGGTGGCCTGGCCCAACTCTAAATACTGTCAGTGCCCTTCACAGACAGATATTCCTCTGCCTTCTGTGTCATATTGTAAAAGAAATTAATAAATACTTCACTTAAAAATTAAACAAAAAATAAAACTCATTAAATTTTCTGATCAATAGTGTTAACACGTTCTCCTCTGCCTTCCCTCCTCTTTAAGATCTCCCATGAAGATGCAAATCCATGTATAACTGTGTATTCCTAAAATAAGCTCTGCTGGGTGTTTAACCATCCTGCCTTTGCAGCCCTGGCCCTGTGGGACTCGTCAGCATCTTCTTTCAGCATTGAACTCAGTGATGTTCCTCAGCTCAGCAAATATTTTATTTTTCTCCTGTGCCAGAAAATAGATGAGCAGAACAATAAGTTCAGAATATTTTCAGTACAAGTGGCCTTCTATCTCCCACCTCTTTCCTTGTATTCTTTTACCTGTGTTACATAATCAGGAGAAAAAGTCTTTTCTCCTGTAAATAAACATTTCTGCATTTATTTTTCTGAAGGTAATTTTCAGGGTCTCACATTGGTTTTTCTAGAACTCTATTTCAATTGTGAACACTAGGGAAAATGAAACTTGGGTTGGAGATGTTTGATTTCTTTTCATCCCTGTCCTTCACTTCCTGAAGGTTTTTATACATTCACACAGAATGGAGAGGGGCTACAAGGACAAAATTTCATTCAGGCAGATGCTGATGAGCTGCATGACAATGAAATTGCTGTACCCTCTCTGCACAGCTCTCAAATGCTCTTCTTGCATTGTTCCTACACAACCCATGCCTTTCTTTTCTGAAATATTTGACTTGTATCCTACTTCTGGTGACCCACAGGGATGGGAAGGCAGTAAGGACTCAAATTCAGATTTGTTCCACCTCTCATGGGAGACAATTCTCCATTATTGTCAAAAAGGCTTTGTCCAGACCTCAGGTGTGTAAGACAAGAGGGAAAGAGAACTTCAGTGCCTGTCACTGTGAATGAGTGTTCAGTTCTGAGAGGGACTGGATGGACTGGAGGGAAAGGCTGGATAATTTATGGAAGGACCACATTGAACTCCAGTTCATGACTGTTGCCTGGAGCCCACCTGAGAATTGGGATATCCTCAGGCATTCCAAATACTTGGGACCACAGATTTTCCTGAAGCTTCTTTATCCCAGACCCAGAAGAAGGAAAGTTCCTTAGGGTTTCTGTTTCTGGGTCTTCACAAGCATAAAAGCCTGGTCCAAATGACTGAACCCTGGCTGTGGCACCAGTCCTGTGAACATCTGCTGCTTCACCAGACTGGACAGGACCTCTCAAACCCCTTCAGGGTTCCTGGGAGGGCTTGGAAAATCCTTCCTGCCCTCCAGAATCTCTGCTCCTCAGTGCAGTCCCTGGGCATGTCTAACCTTTCCTTAGGGTGAGAGTTGAGCCAGGGAATCCCATAAACTACATCTAATAGGGTACCTGACCCTTAGAGCTGCAAATGCTCGCCTCCCTTTTCCCTCTTTCTTTTATTTTTTAAAAAGTTCACAGGAACATTTATTCCAGCCTCTGAACATAATCACTGAGTTTCATAAAGAACAAGATTCCCACAAGGCCTCATAAAAGTTATTCTCGGTATTACAGTTCTACTTCTAACGGGAAAAAAAAGCCATTTTACAATAACCTTGCTGTCACAAAGTGCTTACAGCCAGGGTGTTCACTGGGAATAATCCATAATAAAAAGGACTCCTTTGGGACAGTCTGTCCAATTGCCACATATAAAACAAAGCAGAAAATAAAGTGTTGGATGTTTAGCTGTACCTCCAGCTACCGACACCCGCAGTGTCAAAAATAAGGGAAGGAATAAAAAAATAGTCTAATTAGATAGCAGCATCTGAAGTGCTGCTCTTAGGGGGCTTTATTTGCTTTACACCACATCTTTTCATTCCAATTTCTTCTTTCTTTTTTTGTGCCTTTTTTTTTTTTTTTTTTTTGGTTTTGTGGGCTTGTTTGTTTGGATGGTTTTTGTCTCAAGTTATCACAACTTCCAATGCACTTTGAACAGCTTTGCATCAATACAGATCCTATCAGAAATAGCTGGACAAACCTTGTCTAAGTGGAAAATAACCATGTGAGATGATGATTTCCAGAAATACAGAAATTCCTCAAGCACTGTGTAATTTAATCTTCAGAACAGAAATTGCCCTTATTTCCCTATTGCAAGATGGTGTAATGGAATGCATATTTCCATGAGCATTATGCTTTAAAAAGAAACTAAGTACATTGATGAATATGCTTTTCATTCTTATTAATAATCAGATTAAGATCACACAAGCAGCTTCAGAGCTTGAATGACGATGTAATAATTCATCCATGGCACTGCCAATGACACTTGGCTTTTGGCCTCATGATTAAACCATGTTAGCTATAAATTACTATTTTATAATTCATGCCTTGTTGCTTAAGAAAGAAATTATCAGGGCATAATAACTGTAAAATTGTATTCAACTGCTGGTTTTATTCACTCAGTTAAGTATTTTGAGCACCCTTCTAATTAATGCTTGGATCAAAAAATGAAGTGAGGGGATAATATGTGTTTGAGAACTTAGGATATTCACTACCACTGTCTTCTTAAGAGACCAGAGAACCATACAAGAGAAATACGAGACAGGACTTATGGCAATTCTACAGAAAAAAAAATCACTGCCTATAATAGACATCTTTAGTACTGAATAAACATCAGCTAAAAGATGATATTTAACAGTCTGTTACAGCTTTCTATAGAAAGATTTTCCCACTTCTTGAGAAATGAAGGCTGTCAGAAAACTGTTAACTTCACAATATGTCTGATCATATCTAGTAAGACAACAAAAAAATCAAACTTTGAGTGAAAACATTTACCTTAGAGAAGCCTTGTAAAGTAACTTGGTAATTTGATAAATGCTCTTAAAGTAAAGTTTTCTTTCAAGCTAGGTTAAGGGATTTAGGTAGGAAATACCCATATAGGAGCTATGTAGTTTTATAATTAGTGCAGCTTGACTCATGGCATTGGTTCATGTCTCAGATGTTGACATGTCAAATAAGCTCCTATTATTCCAACATCACTTCTTATTCTGCAGAACTCTGGGGTTTCATTAACCATGCTGAAATGCAGCAATTATTTTTGAAATGTCTCCTGTGGAAGTAAAATTGTTTTTTACTCTAGCTTGCTATTTTTTTCTCTTATGCTTAAACAATTTTCTATTTTCACACTTGGAGCTTTTGCCTTCATTTTCATAGCCTTTGTCAGTCTTTGTTCACAATAGCAAAGCAGCCTCATCATTTCCCCCCTTACAGCTCTGATACAGAGCAATCATTCATGTCAGAGTATGAATGTTTATTTACATTTATATAGCATGAGTTTATTTACACACAATTGTACTGCATCAAGTTTTCCATTATCCTACAACAGTGATCTCAACACATTCACAGGCAGTTGATAATGATGATATCCAGAGTTTCCCCTCTATTTCACAGCACAAACTTCCTCTTGACAGCTTCAGGGCAATATCAATGTTTCTGCCTCACACAGAAATAGGGTCTTGATTCCTCTTCTCACAAAACATGACAGAAAATTCTGTGTATGCAACCTACCACCCATGAGGTGTTTGCATCTGGCTCATAAGGGATAAGTTATCCTCATTTTACTCTTTTTCCAGTGCATCATGATTCCTTCCTCCTCTGATAATTCCATTGCCTTTTAAAAAAATAATACATTGACAAAGAAATCAAAATGCACCATTGCAGACTGACTGAAGTTATTGAAGATTTTTTGCATTATTGTATTTATGTCATTATTCCCAAAATCACTGACCCAGGAATTCTCTGCTCCCTCTTTATTTTTTTGCTTATCTACATTCCAAAGTGAAGAATAAGCTCTCTGTCTTCTGTGACCAAAGTGCAATAAAATGCAACAACTGAATTTGAAATATTTATTAGAAGTGTAGAGAACGAGAAGAGGAAAGCAACCAAGAGAAAAGAAGCAGCAAAAGAGCATTGGACAAGGTTACTTAAACTGCCAATTAATGTTCAAAAATAACCTCAGCAATAAGCACAAACATGACAGGCCTGACAAAGGGGAAGGCTGCAGCGTTAATGGATACTTGATACCAAGTGCAGCAGCCAGAGGCAGATTTTTTTTTTCCCCTGGATTTTCTGTCGCTGTAGGACATGCAATGAACCACACTTACTCTGTGAATCATCAGAAGGCTAGAGAGCAATTTATTCAAAATACATTTTTTTATGTATATTATTTATAGAGACCAATATGATTGGATGGCAAAGTTAACACCTATTCAACCACATTGGTTAAACCAGAGGGTCATCAAGAAATCCGTCCTCCAAAAAGGAATGAATAACAAAAATATAGTTAACAAAATATGGTTGGTTTGTTTTTTTGTTTTTTGGTGGGTTTGTTTGTTGTTGTTGGTTTTGTTTTTTTGTTTTGTTTTGTTTTGTTTTTTCGTTTTTGGTGGGGGTTTTTTTCAGCAAATTGCCTGGGAAAGAAATGTCACAAACCAAGACATCTCAGGCATGAAATCAGGGCTATAATTTCCTATATGGAACAATGCATTTTTCCTCAATTTTCCTGAGCAGACACTGAACATCCCAGGCTCAGAGCTCAAGGAGGCATCAATTTTGGGAGGGCAGGCAGGGCACTGGGAGGCAGGTCTGTGTTAGAGGGTGGAACAAGGCAGAGCATCCTCCTTGGTGACACGAGTGACAGGAGATTCTCTGCAGCCTCACATTCACACCCCACCCCTCGACCCCTTGTGCCCCTCCAGCACCTTTCTCTGTTCAGCCAAGGAGTTCCTTTGCAGGCATTTTACAAATGTGCAACAATAAAAAGTACCCCACTGTCTTTGGTTTAGGGCAAATTTGGGAGGAAAACTCCTGGACAGGATCCCTCTGGGAAGGAAACTTGCACAGCTCCTCTTTTAACTGATCTGGGAAAGAACTTCTTAGGAGAAAAGTGGAAAAAACTGACACAGAGAAATCATTCCTGTCAGAGTATGAATTTATATTTACATTTATATAGCATGAGTTTATTTACACACAATTGTACTGCATCAAGTTTTCCATCATCTTACAACAGTGATCTCCACACAATCACAGGCAGTCGATAATGATGATATCCATTTAATAAACAAAGTGCCCACAAGCACAAAAATTAATACCATGAAACAATAAAACTTTTTGTTGTTTTGGAGGGAGATGGTGAATTCAGAAAGTCCTTGCTGTGGATTGTAGTTTGCTCAGTCCTTTTGGAGGCCTAGGCCCCGCTAGGCTGCAGGTGCAAGCTCCTGGTGTTTCTCTGGGTTTTTTCATTTGGAGCAGGTTTAAACAGTTTTAAGAAAAAGGGGAAAAAAATTAATCTATGGAGCTTTTTTGCCTCAGCTAGCTAATCTAACTAAAAGCACAGTAGATCTGTGCCCCAGCTGCCTGTCTGCACTTCAGAGGAGCAATGTCTGGAGAAGGAATGAGAGGAGAGCAACTGTGATAAATGCCAATAACTCGCTTTTTGAAATTTATGAAAATTTAATAAGGAATAAAAATTGGTTACAAAAAAAAATTAATACAATAAGAAAAGTTCAAAAAGTTTTCAGAGACAGGACAAATAATGAGACACTAAGAGCAAAGGAAAAAAAAAAAAAGGAAGGACTGTCGTCCCCCCTCCCTCCCAGACAAAGGCTGGGAAAGAGAAGGGGGCGTACGGGGAGGAATGTTCCCCTTTTAAGGACCAAAATTTCACGATTGTGCAATCTTTATCTAAGACAGACCCGTTTGCCCAGAGTCCCCCTTCTAATCCTTGGTGTCCAGAAATCAGGCTTGACCAGGTAACTCCTGTGGATTCAGGGGAGATCTGCACCCCTCCCTCTGAAAATTCTAAGTTCTAAATTCTAATTCTAATTCTAAATTTCTTCTCGTTGTAACTGTTATCTCTGTTGCCAAACACCTCCGGGCCTTCTTCTCTTTCTCTTGAGCTAAAGAAAATATCTTACACACATTTATTTTTTTTTTTTATTACTAAAACTTAATGTTAAAAGCTACATTTACTATTTTATTCAAACGTTAATACAGCATAACTTTTCTATCTAGCATATTGCATATAGTAAATACCTGCGTAGAGCCACACACACAATGTGTCTTTTTCACAGCAACAGTTCCTCTAAAACAAACTCCACACTTCTTCTTTTCCCTGCTTTGCTCTCAGAACGAATCTTAAAAGTACAAAATTTAATATACAGCACAAACAGAACAGACAGCTGGGGATACAAACATCATAAAAGACACCAGCCCAACAGGGCCTATGGGGCTCAGGCAGAAAGTTCTGGAAGAAAAGCAGAAATATCAATGATTTGTGAGATGATTTCTTTCCACCGTGTGTGGGAATGTTCTGGAATGAATGGGGCTGCATCCCGTGGTTTTCACACCCCACTCCTCTCCAGATGGAGGAGGAAGGAGCCAGAGCTTCCAGTGCCACAGTCAACTCTAGATCTGGCTTCTTTCTTAATTATCTGCCTGATTAATTACACGTCTTCTCCCCTACCAGCTTCATGTGTTTGAGCACCAGGCTGAATTGTGACTTTGTCTAATGAGCCATAAATTCTGTCTTTTATAATCTATCAGTTTCTGCCTCTGGGCTTCTGTTACCTGACACAAACTTGTCTTATTATTATTTCTGTGAAGTCTTTCACAGTTTATACTGCACTTTCAACAACATTTCACTAACTGTCTCCTATTTTAAATAGCTGTCTTCCCTAACAGTATCATTCATAATTTAAATTCCACTTTTTGAAGAATTTCAATTACCACTCTGTTGAATTATTTTCTATAGAAAAAGAGAAAATACTTAATGAGCGAAATCAGCTAATTAGAAGAGAGTTGTGCTTCATTTTAGAAAAGTAACAAGTGATTTTGGATCTCTGCATTAACTTTTAAAAAGAGACTGAAATTAATGTTTCCCAAATTCTTTTTCACCTGAAGATATAGCAAGAATTTCAGAAAGCTCAGAGTCTTGTCTCTCTTTGAAATCAAAACAGAAAAAATCTTGCCCTGGGGCTCCTAAGTCACTTTTGAAAATGTGACAGGATTGAAAAGAATACAAATTGCTTCTTAAAGAGCTTGAAGCTGTTGGTGGATATAGAGTTGGAATTAAAGACAAAGAGATTAATGACAATTCTTATATATGATTTTTTGCTTGGCAAACAGAGAATTTCTTGGTTAAGGATTTTTCTTAAAGCACTGAAGTAATGAGTGGTGGTGATGGGAACAACTGAGGAACTTCATTTGAAACACAATTTCAGGTGTCTGAGCCTCTCCCTCTCTCAGAAAACCACTGTTAATTCATTTTGATATAATGTTTGCACTTTTATAGTGGAATTTGGGCAGTAATTCTTATTCTTGCTCTTCATATATAAAACTCTTCCAAAATGTTTATATAGGAAAGGTGCTAGAAAAGCCATGAATCCTCAAAAGCTGCTCCCCTTTGATTTCTGCCCTGATGAAAAAAAATTCTAATTTTCAGGAAGGATTGGAAGTTTTCCAGAGTTACATGTCCCTGAAACTTTATTCTAAGGGAAATTTATAATCCATTATGTAGAATATATTAAAAATTATAATTTATATATTAGGTCTAATAAGAAGATTACATTTTATATTTGTAGCTTATTGATAAAAAACCACTTTTTTCTTCCCCTGGGCTCACGTCTATCATAAGTTGTGTATAAATTAAATCCAAAGACATTTCCACATTTTTGTGACACCCCTGGAGCATTCCAAGACTTGTCTGTCCCAAGAGCACAACTGTGCAAGGCAGTGAGGGGTGCAAAAAGAGAGCTCCTCTAGGCAATCACACCCTAATCCTTTTTGGATACTTTGTGAATAGAAATGAGTGTTAAAAATAGGCATTTCAATTTAAAAAAAAAAATTTAAGTTTTTTTTTTTAGTATTTGTAAAATGTAACATAGCCACAATAACTCAACTTGAAATTATGTTCTGTATAAAACTATCTTATTATAGTTTTGTGCTCTCCATTATCCCTTACAAAAAGGCACAGCAGCCCTGTCTCCTGACATCTTATCCAACAATATTCCACATAATCAGTGTGGCAGAATGAGTCCAACACTTACACTCACTCATGCTCCATATTCAAGAACAAACTTTTAATTAGTTGAGAAGGGTGAACATTTTCTTTGTCTTGGCGTAAAACTAAATCTTCATAAACTGAACTTTATTCTTTCCCTTCCATTGATTTTTTTTTTAAGCAAAGTAATCTAATTTTATTAAAGACAACAGTAGAACAAAGTAAGAAAGGTAGAGAAATATAGTATTTGATCTAATAACACAAATTCACATATCACCAGCACAAATTAGACACCAGTAAAAGCTGGTGTCTAATTTAAAAATAACATTTAAGAAAAAAGTAAAGGCTCAATCATGATAGATGGACTTAGGAGAAGGGTTCTATTTTCTCTTCCTATGTGTTCTTAAACTCTGTATTTATAGCAGCTAACCATTTTATTTAATAAATATATTTCATATATATTATTATATTTATATAAAACATTCCTAAGCGTGATGGACAGGATTGTATGTACAAGCACCAAGTACCTGCAATTGGTCTCTGTATTAATATTTATTCCCACTCCATCTGATTTGCACAAGATAAAGGTGAAAGCAGAACTGACAAGGAGATTGTGTCAACAAGAATTTAACCTAATTGTTTTTTCTTAGTATGCAATGTTAAAAAAAAATCTTGACCTTGCATATGACCCAATGATAAAACAAAAAGTCTCCTCCAAGGATAAAAAAATAGTAATAAAACCACAGAAAATATGAGTTTTAGGCAATTTTATTTTTATCCTCATTCTAGGACTTGTATTCTTTACATCCTGATGAACAAATCCCCTCACATTTTCTGGCTCCTGAATACTCCTCTTAACACTCGAGACATCCATGACTGTTTCAAGTGGATTTGATACACAACTTATATTTTTGCATATAAAAGGCAAGGTAAACCTGTAAATTTGGCTACTGCTCCACTGGAAATGAACAGTATGGCAATTATGGGGGAAAGTGAATTCTCTAATGGACTGCAGAGCGATAATCCAGCTATTCAAAGATAACCAGGTATTCAAAGAACTTTCTGCTCCTTTTTCAGAGAGTTAAGTGGGTGAATGTGGAGGGCTCTGCCTCCAGGAGGAATAAGTTCAATAAACTGCAAGCAGATAATGCCACAGTGAGAGCCAAGGCTACAATTTGCAGAAACACATTTAACCAAAAGCGAGGTGAAAATATCCTGGATTTACATCTGCCATGCTCTAGGTTGGATCTGCATTCCCACTAAGCAGAACATGAGTGAATTGATCTTTAGAAGTGCACAGACATTAAAAGAAATGCCAGAATGTGTTTCCATGGACAGCCACTTTCCCCATCTAGAAAAGGGAAGGAAAGCATTGCATGTGATATTTAAAATACCCTGAGTGAGATGTCACTTAAGACAAATGCAGCACTTATCAACTTGCAAGGACAGCTTACCTTTTAAGTAGAATATGAAATAAAAAATTTAAATATCAGCATTTACATAAAAAATGTTTTAGCCTACCATACTGTTATTCCAACAAGAATTCAGATATTCACTCTCTCCCTCTCTTAGCAAACACATCCCTGAACTTTTGGGATTCTCAGTATTTTAGAGGTCTCTGTCTCACTCCTTAAGCATTCAAAACTGACTGTGAGACTTCTGAATTTGTAGAAGAGGCTGCAGTCACAGCCTGACACAGGCTGCAGTTTCCCATCAGTTGTTCAGTGCTTCTGCAGCTGGAATTTCCAACAGATTGAGGGACTGCTGACAAATAAGGAGAAATTACTGACAGAACCATTTCTGCCATGGGGACGTTTCACCAGAGCTGCAATATTTCTGTTTCAACAGCACATATTGATTGCCAGGCAAAAATGTGTGAAAGAAACTATAAAAGATAAAACATATCCTAGACTGGGTGAAAGCCAAGTGCAGATCCCTTACTTAGAATGATTTAGAATCACGTGGATTAAATACCCTGCTGTGTCTCAGCCAGAATATCAGATTCCAGATCTTTCTAAGATAAATCTGCATCTCTCACATCTACAGGACTCACAGTTTTCTCCAGCCAGTCACCACTTGCAGACCAAAATATTCAGTTTTTTCCTATTTTTATCTGATGAAAAAAAAACCCTCCAAAATTCCAGAGTATGGTGCAAAGCAGAACAGCCCAGCTTTCTCAGGGCAACCCCATCCTGACACAATCAGCTGGAAATACAAAATCTGAACAGATTCACCAGATGAACAGAATTGTTTCTGTCATAGAGAGTTCAAGGAAAGGAAAGGAAAGGAGAGTTCAAGGAAAGGCTGGGTCAGTTTACAGCACACAAAGCACGTGGGGAAAGTGTCAGGATGAGTATGCACAGTCAGGTATGACTCTAGAAAAATATACAGAACTTTAATACAAAAATGTGTTAAAGATACTGAAGTGTGATGGCTGGTATCTCTGTTTTAATTTTAATAGTTGCTTATCACTAAAGAGTCCTTCAAAATGCTTCAAAAAGGGAGGATTTTCCTTCTAAAATGTTACTGCTAAACCTGGCAATATTCTCATTATTCTTCCTGCAGCTTAGGCAGTGGGCTGCTGTTGGGTTTTTTACCAGTGAAAAACAAAATGCAGCAGGGGAAGAGATGTTTCCACCCTTTCTCTTCACAGGGACCTTTCTGGGCCACAACAAAAAGATCTTATTCAAAAAATTACACTGCACAGGTACTCCAGAGTAAATTCAGAGCAGGAACCTTTCACCTGTGAACACAGAGCTTTACTTTCATATCTGTTCCCGGAGTAATGAGGTTTAAATTCACACAGGAATTCTGCATTCCAGACTATGAACCCATCTTGGAAATATTAGAGAACACAAAGCCATGGACATTGTCTCGAAATTATGCTGCCTTTGAAAGCCATCGTGCTCAAAACAGTGATTAAATGTAGTTTTAAAGGATGCCTTGAACTGTGCTGAGTCAGAATTGGCTGCACACAAATTGTCCTTGAGGGTTTTCTCTGTTCCATGCAGTATCCCTGGGATTCTTAGGGATGCTGCACACTCTCCTTGCTGCCATCAGGAGAAATCAGGCATTGCACACTGGATGGGAAATGCTGAAAAACTGCCTTGGGTTGGAGGGGGAGGTTCTTACACGAGCCTGGAAAATTGAGCAATTTTGAAAATCCATAGTAACAAATGTTTTGTCTAAATCGAGCAACAGGGAATGCATCTGAATTGGAGACACACACAGAGATAAAAATCCCTTCTGCATGGAGAAAACAAAGGGAAAAAATCCCACAAGACAGCACATTACAAAGTTCTTTCTAGTATTTGCTCTTCAAAAGCAAAACTCATCCCAAAATTTTGAAATCATTATAAATACTGCTTGGATATTTATATTTTTTAAAAATATACACACATTAAAAACACAGTTTAAATTCCAGCAATCAACATTTTACTTACCTTCAAGAAGAATCCATCTTTACAACTGACAGAATCAGACACTGAAAATAAATTGGGTTTTGATTAGAAAAACCACATTCTCAGAATTAAACTTACTTTGCAGTTACTCCTGGAAAGATTCTGGTGATGGAGGATTTGTCCTCTCTTCACTTGCACCCCTGCTTAAAATCTATTGTCACCTGCTATTAGATCCCAGACAGATTTCAGTAACTGTGATTTCCCCAGTAATGCAATTTCCTTGTTCCTGTGTGTAACTGTATGATTTGAAAATAATTCAAATGCCTTGTCAAGCTCATCTTGAGGGTTTAAACGGGATGAACATTAATAAAATTAATAAAATGGGTTGTGCATGTACAATGGGATTTTCATAATACATGCATGTAAACCCTTAAAAGAATATATCAGTCATTAATTTAAAAGATTTTGTGCATTAGAGCAAAATTGATGATGAATAAGCCACAGTGCTAAAAAAAAGAAAAAAAAAGGAAGCTGTGAAAAATATTTGGATAAATTAAATGCATCCAAGTTGACAGGACCAGATTCAGTTCACGCAGGGGTACACAGGAAACCAGCCAATGAAATCTGTGAGTCATTAAATCTTATTTTCCGGAATTTGTTGAAGATGTAAAGGGAAGGGATATTTCTAAAGGACTGGTGAAGGGCAAACTTCATGGATACTCCCAAAATGAAGGAAAAGACCTAAAAAATTATAGATCAGCCAGTTTAACTTCAATGTTCGGAGAGAGATACCAGAACAAACCACTTAAGAGTCAATTTAAAAGCACCTACAGGACAGTAAAGGTGATAAAAAGCAGTGAACATGGATCTGCCAAGAACAAATCTCATCAAAACGATGCAATTTCCTTTCCTGACAGGGAATGGCTCTGGCAGATAAGGGGAGGCATTGGAGTCAATCTGTCTTGGTTTCAGCACTTGATGCCCTCTGGACACTGGCAGGAGTAAACTGGGGAATTTGGGGTTGATAAAGACAAGAGATGGGCACAAAACTTCATCCATGTGCAAAACCAATGGTTTGATTTCAAGCAGAAAACTTTTTAAGCAGAGTTCTAGATGAGTTCGTTCTGGGCCCACTTCTACATATTTTTAATTAATATTTTAGTGTCAGGCTGGAGCTAATACAGTGTTCACTCAGAGCAAGAGGCTACATGTAATGGATTGAGTGGATAGAATCCCAAACAGATTTAAATTAAATTTTAAAAAAAATTTAAAAATTTAAAAAAAAAAAATAGAAATAGAAATAAAAATGAAAATGANAATAAAAATAAAAATAGTAAAAATAAGTTTTAGTAATTTCACAAGCTACTACCTTAAGGAAGATGCCCAAAACATTATTTTGCAGCAAAAATAGTAGTGTAGAGTAATTTTCCACAACCTTTGAAGAGTGCAGGGCTGCTCTGGGGATCCCAGGTACTGCTTTGTGCCTTCAGGCAGAAGCCTGCATCAAACCTTGTGCTTTTCTCACACGTTCATGTAAAATTAACCAATTTTGTTTAAAGTTAATTAAATGTTTTACTGTCCTGAAATAGTAGCACAGGAAACAGAGAGGGAGAACAACTTGCTTTATTTTAGAACCCTTTTAAATAAGTTTCTTTTCCTTCATTTTTTTTTTAGCAATGCCCTGGACTGAAATGTAGTTAGATTTTTCTGAACTGTATTTTTTTAAGTAGTGGTTGTGTCATACTGAATGATAAAGATGATAATTTTCAACAAAACCAAAGCAAAAACTAGAATCAATCAATTTATTTGTTGTTATTTATACAATCAGCCTGTATTGGCATAGCCTAAACTTCCTTCATATCAAAGTGAATCTGGTTTATCCAGTAATTTTCGAATTAGGTGTTCACAGGTTTAATTACAGAAAACCTTCATGCTTCATAGGTGCTCAGCTAAAACAGCACTGATATTGTAATGAGAAATACATTTATCAAGACTAACTTGATATAGTAAACTGCAAAAATGCACTGAGTCTCAAAAAGCATTACAAGCTGATTTCTCAAAAAATAAAATAAATAAAATAATTTCAATACCTACTGTTATAGCAACTCATTGTACAACCTGAGCGAGTCACTTCAGCTTGCATTCTATTTAAAAAACAAATGATAATTCTTCCTTCATTTACCCCCTGTGCTGAATAATTAGTTAATCTCTGTGCAATTATTTCAAATTGTATAAATGTGCTCAATATTGTTATTAGCATAACCCAGGCTGGGTAAGATACAGTACAGATACCACTGTGTGTTCTATTATATTGAGTTGTTAGGCCTTGCAGTAAATAAAATAATAGTTTGGCTTAAAGTGAGATGGAACAGGGAAAGGAGAAAATGAATTAAAAGGGAAAAAATAAAAAAGGGAAGCAGAGAGGGTCTAAATAGAGAAATGGAAATATCAACAGAAAAATAACAGATTGTGAGGGCAGAGGGGAACAGTAGGCATGAGCCAGTGAGCAGGAAAACCCCACCCCAGGCCAAAGGCAGCTGGTCTGGAAAAAAAACAGAATTCAGAACAAATGCTCAGAGTGACCTCATTGTAGGGAATCCCTCATTCACAAGTTTGGAGCAAGCAGGAAACTTAAAATAATTTGGATTTTGCAGAATCGCAGAGATTCCTTTAGAGCTGCTGCAGAGAGCAGGATGAGTGCACAGAGAATGAAATATCAAAGCAAAATCCCAGGTACCACAGTGTAAGGGTAAAATAAACATCATTTCTGCACCTAACACTGCTCTTTGTGAGGGTCTCAGCTCTCTGCCTTGGCCATTCTTTACCAAAGATGAGCAGGAAGACAGGGAGGGAGATAAAAGCAAAATTAAGCATCAAATATTACTGAAAGCGGAAAATGGATTCGGGTGCAACTTGAAAATCCCTTTCCTTTAAAATGTTGTGCCAAAAATCTTTTACTGGAGGGCACTGGAGGGTGAATGGTGACAGGTAAATCACAGATACACTCCCCATGTCTGTTTTTTGTGGTGACATTTATAAACCTGGGGCTCCTGTGTTCAGGTAACACAATTTTTGATTTACAGAGGCATGGAAATGTGTTCTGCTCCCAAGTCCTATAGCCCCAGCAAGGAAGCCTCCTGCTGACCAAATAAAAAAGATCAGTAATTGCTCAGCCAGCCATGGGATGAAGAATGATCAATCACCAGAGGAGAACAGGGATTTGGAGATTGCATTGCACTACAGCAAATTAGATTTTTAACCATTAGTGAAAACTTCCTGTTTAGCATTGCCAAAGGTGGCTTTTTTTTCATTTTTTAATCAATAAAATGCCAGCACTTGTTGTCTTTTTTAGCACCCCAAGCGAGCTTGCTTTAAGGTATTTGTCAATATTAAACAGAATTTCTGTAGAGATTTTTTAGATTTTTTTACTTCTTGATTTACCCCTTCGACAAATTGTGCAGGGAGAATCAGTATTGAAGTAAAAAAATCCTGTGTTCCCAGGGCAGGCACGACTGGCAGCAGCAGTTGGCCCAAGATCGGGGTTTGGGTTAGTTTTGGGTTTTTTTGGTTTTTTGGTTGGTGTTTTTTTTTGTTTGTTTTTTTTGTTTTGTTTTTTTTTTGGTGTTTTGGGTGGGGGTTTTTGGTTGTTTGTTGTTTTTTGGGGGGTTTTTTTGGGTTTTTTTTTGGTTTTTTTTTTTTTTTGGGGGGTTTTTTTGGGTTTTTTTTTGGTTTTTTTTTTTTTTTGGGGGGTTTTTTTGGGTTTTTTTTTGGTTTTTTTTTTTTTTTGGGGGGTTTTTTTGGTGTTGTTTTTGGTTTGTTTTTTTTTTGTGGAGGCTTTTTTAAGATTTGTGGGGGTTTTTTAAGATAATTTGATTTAATTGTCTCACTGCCCTCATCCACAGGAAATCTCTTTCTTCACCTGGTGCATATTTTCACAGTATTAACACTAAAATCCCTGTACAATCAAAAATTAAAGAACAGCAACCAAGTCCCAGATCACATCTTCCCAGGCATTACTCACAGGAGCTGAGAACAACAAAATTCAGATTATCTCTGATGCTTCAGTGCGATTGGCACAGTCCAAGTGTCTCTCCAAGAGAAACAAATCAAGAGACTGCTAAAATAAAAGTGGAGTAGGAAACAAAGATCTTCACAGGCACTACACCCTAATCTTAATTATTTTAATTAATATTTTATGGGCTGCAAATGTGAGGGGTTTTGTGCTTTGCCACTTTTGTGTAATCAAGTTTCTTTCACTGTTAGCTGATTAATCTCTGTTTTCTCTTTTAGATGATTGCATTTGTTCAGAGTTTAGCTCAAAATGACACAATTGTAAGAATAACCTACTGCAAAAGCTAATCCTTGTTGGTAATTAGCTATAATGACTTCTAAAGGGAAAAGAAAGATGAAGTGCAGGGGGAAAAAGATTATTTTTTTCCTTCCTCAGTATTTATGTCTTAAAATTATACTGCATGAACCCCAAACATTGCTGGCTCATTTGTTAAATCACAGGTGGTTTGTTGTCAATTTGAGACTTAAAATATTGAACGTTTTAGCACTTGTGACATCTGAATTCTTGAAATTATGAAACTGTAAGCTGGGTATATTTAAATTGTCTAAGCTTACTGATTGCTGCTCTGCCCATCAAATTTATTTGACAGATCTTTTGGTGCACATAAAAACTTATATCCACAGATACATATTTGTATACACACACATTTTCTTCCACTTTACCTTGAACTAAAAGCAAACAGGACTGCGGAGTAGGAGAAGGAAAAAAAGAATAATAAAATAATGCAACCCTGCCATTATCTCACATCTCTGTTAATTTTCCAGGTATTGTGTGAGACTCTCTCCCCAAAGATTCTCCGTGGAAGAAGAGGAATTTTTTCAGAAAGAGAAGCACCAAACACATCATTGGGACGGAGGAAGAACTGGGATTCCACAGTAAAAAGGTCCACAGATGATTTTTATTTGGGAAATTTTGTGTAACCCAAAGGAAAGGGCTCTTGGAGACAAAGTGCTTACTCTGAGTTGTTGCAGTTTAACCACCAGAACAATAAATGAGGAACCTTTTGGAAACCAGAGGAACAACAGATCAGGAGTAAGAGATTCTCCATCCATTTCACAGATACACGGAGAGGAAAAAAGGAGGAGGGAAACCAAGATCACTGCAATGAGAGATCAGAAGAAAACCAACTGCAAAGAAGAGTAAAAGAGGCTTGTTTGAAGCTCTCAGATCTCCTATCAGGAAGTTTTTAAAACTGAAAGGAAGCCTCTCTTTATTCTCCTCCCTCCCCTCTGGATCAAAATGAGGGTCCTTTGAACAAGAAGTAAAACAGAACTCGCAGACACAGAAGTAACAAAGTGATGAAAGGGCTGGGGCCAGAATGAAAGAGTGGAGATCAGAGGATAAAGGAAGAGTCATTGGAAAAGTATCAGGGGGAAAATAAAAAAAGCAAAATGATCAAATAAGATGGATAAATTTAATGTTAAAACTGGACCTTTTGTGTCTATTCCTAGATTGGTTGTTGCTTAAAATATCAAGGAACATATTTAGTCCTGATTCTGCTGTGATTAATATTCTCTGCAATAAAAAACCTTCCAGCATTCCTGCACGCAGAGAGAAAATAGTTGTTTTCAGAAGATTTAAACATGTATTTAATGCCTTTTGGTATTTTCATCTCAGTGTGCAACCATATGCTGCCCTTTGGTACCATGATAAACATCTGCATAACTGGCTTATCTTTAAGTGAAACACTCAACAGATCTTAATGCAAATATATGAGTAAACAGTTCCTGACTGAAAGTCAATGCAAATAAATGGAGCAGTTCCTATCACATCTTCCTTTTCTCAATATTTAATTAACAAGATTAACATTGCAAGGCGGTGTTATTGCATCTTTACAAAATTTTTTTGGGTTTGTTTGGTCGGGTGTTTTTAACATTTCCAGATATAGATATTTCCACTAGAAAGAGCTTCTGCTCCTGTTTCACTGCAGAAACAGAATAATTTACAGCAGGTCTTTATTTTTTTCTATTTATGACACTGAAGTTCCTTTTTTTTTTTGCATTTCACTCCTGCTCTTACTGATCCAGCTCCACAGGTTTGAGCTTCTAGAAATACAAGCCTTAGAAGACACTAGAAGGAGCACTATCCAGGCAGTACCAGATAAAATACCACAATTAATAGCTCCAGTACTGTCTTAGGAAGCCAAAATTTTAGTAGAGCAAGCACTTTTAGGAATAACACAACAAAAACTGAAAAGATCCATGATTCTTATCCTGCTAGCAAGCACAGCAAGCCTGAGATTGGTCAGGAAATATTCTGCAGTTATCTCCCAGCATTTTGCTTCTTGACTTGAAGGTGACAGATACATTTTTTACACACAATTTTAGCTCTGCAAGCAGATACCTTCAGATATATTGCCAATAATAAATATAAAGATCCTCAGCAAGTGCCTCGTGGGTTATTCAGTCTTTCTATTTTGGGCTGCACTTTGTGGATGTTGATTACAACAGTTTTACTCAGAGAGAAAACCTTCATCTCACAAAACTGCATGGTTTGGGCAGTCCTTTCTCATGCCACCAATGTTCTTCCTGCTGGACTTTAAAAAAAATAAAATGTTCAGATCTGCTTTGTGTGCTCAATGAAAATTTAAGCATTCAGATTCGTAATTCAGTATGGAATCCAAATATCCAAGAATCTCTGCCTCTGCAATAGCAGTGCTCACTTTCTAAGATTTTACTCTCCAAATACCCCATTTTTACTCACTTTTGATTTACTGAACTTTCATCTGCTTGGACTAAACTTGCCTTTGTTTTGGAAAATTCCATAACAAACATCCAGCTAACCCCACAACTTACTGCATCAGAATGTGAGGAAAAGTTTATTTTCTGCTCTTCAGAATATGCTGGCACTTTTTTGTGTATGTGTCACATAAAACTAAAAGCCTCTCTTAAAGCATCAGGCTCAGCAGGAGGCAGGAGTAGGAGTAATCTTCACTTTGCCTTGTTTGAGGCAATTTGGTTTGAAATAACAAAGCCATGCAAACCTGACAATACCTGTTTGTGGGAGCCTGGCAATATGTTCATTTACTTGACACCAGAGAGAGAAGCACAAAAATGCTCTGAATGTTTCTTAAGTGCTGGAGAGAAACTGAAATATTTTTCTTCGTGGGATTTATTGACCATTTTAACTTACATAAACTCCTCTTCCATACTGCCTGCTTAAAAGTATGTATGGAAATGTTAATAATTTAATATTTAATGATTTAATTCAGTCTATTTCAGAGCTAGGGAATGATGGGATGATGGGACAAGCACTACAGGCAATGCATTTCTCAGTGTGGGTTTGGGTGGCTCCACAAGTGGGAAGGATGAAAATCTGTTAATGTGGGTGGCAGTTCTGTACCTGTTAATCACCTGCATTCATGTAATAATTCTTTCATTGAAAACTGCTGTGAATTCAGTGAAATGAGACCTGGTAAGGAGAAATAGTTTCTTTCTTGTTCAGTAGAAAGGGAAAGATATCCCTCTAAATATTTCTGGATGTTTCTGGAAAAAAGGAGTAGGTCAGTGGGAGCTTTATAGCATTTTATTCCCATAATTTCCTTTTACACATTTTGAAAAGTCAGCTGAGGAACTGCAGGATAAACCCAAAAGATTGGCTCACCATTGTGGACATGCAGATATTTCTTCTTTGCTGAGTCACATTCAGTCATGGAATAAGTAGAAAATTTTGCTGGACACTGAGCAGCCATCATTAGGGAAAGTTCTTAGCATCCATTGCTAAATCTTTAATTATAAAGTAGTTATTGAACAGCACTCACCTCTAGTTTGTATAAAAGTAGAGGGTTTTTTCCTGTTTATTTTCACTTAAAACTTGCCATCTGGATCTCTCAGGTGTGGTGAACTCTTGCATTTTGAATTTCTGACAAGCCCACAGCCCCATCTCTGAAATTCTGAAGCTGATATAGTTATGAGAGGTGCTGCCATCCCCACTTTATTAATTCAGATAAAGCATTTGTGGGTGCTCTAAGATCACACTAATTTTAATGAAAATTTCAGTATTGGCCCACGCTATATTTTTGGTTCAGAAAAAAAGTACTTTATTTCATAAAGAAGCTATAGACAATCTTTAGATTTTGTTAGCTTGTTAATGGCTGAATAATTTCCTATAACTTCATGTTTGCACCTGTCCAGAGAAGCACTTAAACTGGTTTATAACTTCAAGCAATCAAGTAATCTGGAGAGGCTTTTCAAGCTCTTAATTTCATGTGTAATTAGGATGAAATAAGCCTTAGGTTGGGTTCTTTGAAAATGTCCTTTAAGGAGAACAATGACCCGAGTCAACAGCAGAATAATCAACTTTGTTATGACAATAAGTCAGCATGTGCATTGTGGACTTCTTGCCTTGCATCTGAGGTTTGAAAAACAAGAAAAAAGTACTTAAAATCTCTCACTGTGGATAGAATGGAAGTGAAAGAAAAATCCTTCTGACTTGTTCCAGTGATTTTACAATGTTTGATAGAAGGAGAAAATGGGGGACAAGGTGGAGGGGGGTGTAATTTGAAGGCTTTGGTTTGTCATTTTCTGAGTTCTCACAAGACACCAGAGACAGCTCCTCTGCAATCTCAAATGCCCCAGAGGCTCTTTTTGCTCACCTTTAAAAACAAACTGTGTCTTGCTGTCTCTCATTCACAAAGACAGATGAAAACAGCTACAGGGCAGTGAGCTTGCTTTGGGTGATGTGCAGGGGAACCTGCTGTCAGTAATTATTACTTCAAATAATAATAGAAAAGGCAAAGCAGCCAACTTTGGATGTGAACAGGTACTGAATATTTACATCTGCTGGCTAAAGCTGGTTGGAACTGTGGGTCTCTGCCCAAGAATTGGGACAATTTGTGCTTGGAATAAATTTAGTAGCAAATCTCTCATTGACTTCAATTATGTAGGATGAAAGGCTAAAGTGGCAAGGAGCCATGAACTGTGTGTTGGTTTGAAAAGGGAGATTATTTATATTCTATATTAGGAATGTGTTTAAGTGGAAATGAAGGAATTGAGAAGGCCTTCCAGTTGTTCTTCCTGAATGCACTTAGGTATTTGTCCAAAAACTAAAAAAATGTTGCAGATTTAATTATTTGGGTATTTCTCTGCCCTCTCCTCTGGTTTTGTCATGAATAGAGGGAAAAATGTTTCCCTGTGAAGTGTTTAATGAACTGGTTTATCTGGTACTGAGCTCTTTTTAAATGATAGGGCCCTCTGCACATGATAAACAGCAATTAAATTATCCTGCTCTGTGTTTTTAAAATGTTTTAGTGCCTGTAAAGGGATCTGACCCTGCTCTTGACATCTTGGATTTGGTCAATATATAGTTCTGTTGGAAAATCTGAAAGAGATTTCCTGCCCTCCAAATATTTTTATCTTCAGTTTTTAAATGTAAATTTTTCTCTTTTTTTTCAGAGCTAATGGGTGCTATCCAACAAATTTTGAATGGTTTTATAAACAAAAATTGAACACGTTATTTTAAATAGTCTTATTAAGGCACAAATTTTTGCTTGGGGTAGGGAATCATTTCAATCTGAAGGTTAAGCTCAATATCAGGATTTCAAAAACTATGAAAAACTGGTCAGTGAAAGGAAAGTAAATTGGTGAGTATTGCAAGGAAACAGCAGGGGTTCTGCATCTGAATACAGACCAATTAAAGTGATATTATGCATGTTAACTCCATTTTGATCACATCCTATCACTGAAATAATTTGGGATTTTATGACTTATTATTACTTTTCCACCTATGTTTTTGATGTATCTGAAGGCTGTGAGTTTCAAAACCCTGCAGTGGGGCCAGAAATGAATGTTTTTTGACTAAGGTTCTTTTTTCCCCCTAGTGTTAATTTCCACCACCATCCAACAGTAACAGCCTTTCTCCTAAGAAAAATGTTAATTAAAATCAATGATGTCCTCAATTAAATTGTCAGACTACATGAAGCAAGTATCTCAGAGTAGAAGAGAAGATGCTAATTAATACAATAAATTGTTTTAATTTCTCTCTCTTAAGCAGATCACCACACTGTAACCATTGTGAGTAAGATGGGAATTACTGGCAAACCATTGTTTGAACCCTATAAAATCTGTTAAATGAGCTCACTAAGAGACCTGATACTGAACCCACAACTGGAGATTCACATTGTGCATTGCAGCTTTTCCAGGGGAGGGGAAGAAGCCCAGCCTCTTTTGCAGTGGAAGAAATTTTTAATTTCTTATTTCTTTTCTTATTGGAAATTTTTTATGTTTTCTGCCTGACAAAAACCATCTTAAAACACAAAGCAGAACAATCTTTTTGTTAAAGAAATATTTTTGACCATATCTATTGTTAGTCTTGGTAAATTTGGACAGTGTAAAAAATACCTCTCAGGATGTTTATGTGAAGAAGCATAATTGGGTTATTTATTGTGCAGTAAAATTATGTCTTTTACCTCTACAATCCATTAATAATTTTAAAAAGGCACTGGAGGTGAGTACAAGCAGTGAGATATTGTTTCCATCTCTACCTCTTGCAGCTTTGAACATAAATTGCTCTTGTTGAGGTTTTCTTGTGTTTGGGTGGTCTTTTTAGATTTAGTTCACACATTTCTCCTGTACACAAACTGTTGTGTTACAATTCTACATAACCTGTGGAAGAAACAGATCCAGGATTTTGCATTACCTGTGCCAGAGTACAAATTATAATGTTACACAATTAAACTATCCCACCATTTATAAACTGGGTTTAAAGAAACTCTTTAATGAGCCTGAAATGAGAAATATACCCGAGGTGCAAGTCTGAACTAACAGGCTTCATCTTTGACAAATCAGTTAAAGTTTTAGTGCATTTAATCTCAAGAGGGAATGACACTTGCAGACCCTGGAAACTTAAATCAGATTTAAACCAGTCCAAATGAGAATATCTACTTACAAGTCAACATATTTGTATTCTGTAAAATACCTGCATCACCTGCACACAGTGCAAACAGGATCTTTGATTTTTAATTTTTTTTTTAAGTTTTAAAGATAACCAAATAGGAAATCTTTCCACTAGAAAAAAAAATAATAGTAATTTATGCAGAGTAAACTCCTGCTTTCCCCCAGGCAGATAAAAGCCAGCTCCACTAAAAGGCATGAGTCAGCAGCAGTCTCTGGTAGGATTCAGCAGAGGCAGAGACACCCCAAACTCTGAAGCTGTGGAGCAGAATTTCACATTTCAGTGCTGCCAGCAGCTCATGAGTCACTGGAGTCCCCCATCTCTCCAGTCCCTGTCATGGCAAATTGCCACCTGTGCCTTCCCAGCTCACATTCCTGAAGCTGGGATACCCTCAGGTAGGGTTTGGTGGAGAATTTCTGAAAAAAGCATCCATACCAAGTTCAGCAGTCTGCATGTTCCACTCCACAAAGCACCAATGAATCCTTCAGCCTTTCTGACAACAAACCTTGAGCTCTCTGAGAGTCACTGCAGGAAAATGTGAGGTTCAAAAACCCTGTCCTGGAGGTGACACTCGCTGGGATTAGGTGGTGATGCATTTAAATTTATGATTAATTCTTTAAAGCTTTAACATCACCACTACAGCAGACAGGAAACAGCCTAAATCCTCTAGAAAAAAGCTTTGGTGTGGCTTTCTGAAGGGATCTGGAAATACATCATGGCCTGGTTCCAGAATGTCTGGGATAAATAAGCTGAATCTTGAGCTGCTGGTTCTCAGCAGGACTTTCAGCATTCTGTGTATTTCTAAAGAGCTCTGCAAACTTCATAACTTCACCTGTGAAATGGAGACACTCTCAACATTTTCACCATCCTTTCTGTTTGTTTATAATCCTTTCTAACAGGTATTTTTTCTTATTCTTTGTGCAATGCCCTCACACTTGGTATGCAGGTGTTCTTAAGAATGTTTCAGAGTATTAAACACACTTTATCACCCTTTGTCAGGAGAAATCACACTGTAGGCTCTTTATTAAGAGTAGTGAATATTATTGTCTTAAAATCTAACCCAGACCAAGGAACCCCACTGTTTGTGAGACTGTGAGTCACTGGCTCAGGTATTGCAGTTTTCATTAAGTTCTTGAGAAGAAACCATCAGGCACAAACTGCATTCACTTCATAGCCAATGCACCCTTCTGGCCCCATGCAGCTCTCTGGAACAGGGATACAGGAACATCACCATGATTTGGGCCAGGAGTTTGACCAGAAATGAGCTGCCCAAGCTTTCAGAGCAGTCTCATCCCAAACTGGAACTCTGCAGGGTTTCCTCTGTACCTGAAGCAGTGCAGTATCAGAGGATCTCGAGTGCTATACAGTTTATTTAAAGATGATTTTTTCCTAACTGAATCTTGAGTGAGTCATCAATCACTCAGATATTCTGTGCTGGTTTTCCTCTACTGCAATCTAACATTAAACTTTGTCTAACCACTTATGACAGTTTTTCAAGCATTTTTGAAATGCAGCCCTTTTTGCCTCATCTGTCTTCCTGCCACCCTTCCATTCCCTCCAGCTCTCCTCCCCTGGCATCACCACTTCCATTTCTCCTCCATAGGGAAACAAAACCAGACTGTAATTACTCCCTGCAAGTATTTACTCCCTCCCACATCTTAATGGAGCCAAACTGATCTCTCCACAACCCTAAAATAGGTCTCAATCCTCAGTGAAAAAAAAAATTATTAAACCATGCAGTCTGCTAACGTGCCAGTACTATCCCATGCCACTTACCTCTGCACCAACAACTTTATATAAAAAATATTTCAAAACTTGCCACTTTTACTACCATTGCATCTTTTTTTTTTTTTGGTGTTTCCTTACTCATACCACTTATATCACATCCCATTATATATTACTTATGAATTAGGACCTCCATAGGTAACCATGCTCAAGACAGCTTGAGGAAATGCTCATTAAAAATACTCCCATTTGAAAAAAAATATACTATAAATATATAAAACTTCAAAATTAGCAATAGAAGTGGGAACTACAAAAAGTTTGCAGGTAGATTCCCTCTTCCAGATCTAGGTAATTTGGTGGAAGTTGTAATAGTCACCAACTTGACAATATTTTCCAGTGGACAGGACACTCAACCAACCTTCTGTCAGATTCTGCTGGTGAAAGTGCTCTCAGATTCACCTCGTGCAGTCAAGAAACTAATGAGCTAAATCAGCCTGCCAATTTCAACAGCTTAAACCTCCACACTTAAGGAGTTTTAGAGAATATTCTTGTGAACAGCTCCTTTAACAAGCACCCGCAGAGGTGATGACAGTCACAGTAACTCTTCCTGGGAGACAGAAATCCTGCCTATGACCTGATTTACCTAGGGATTAAAGTATCTTAATTTGTATCTACAGTATGAATTTACTTCATTAGACCAATTTAATTTATGTCATTTTCAACCAATTTAGAAGTTAATCTGGCTTTTCTATGCAAAATAGGCCTGCCAGAAAGGTCAGATGACAACAAAGATAAAAGAACTGCTTATTTTCCTGTAAATTTTCCTTGGATAAAACCAAACTAACCATGCCACCCTTTCACCTGAGCAGAGCACACAACTAGATAACCAAATATTTCATGTGTAAGACAAAGCATCTTCTGTATTGGTGGGTTATAGAAACATTTGTACCAACACATTGCTCACAGATTTGAAAAAGGCATATTGTGTGGCTCTACACAGATATTTACTATAGGTAATATGCTAGGTAGAAAAGTTATGCTGTTAAATTAACATTTAAATAATATAGTGAATGTAGTTTTGTAATTGACATTAAGCTTTAATAATTAAAATAAAAGCTATGTGTGTGTGATATTCTTTTTAGCTCAAGAAAGAGAGAAAATAATCAAGAATTCTTTACACAAAGATAACAGGTACAGAGACCCCTAAATTTTCTAGTGAAGAAGAATTTATGGTTTTCCTTATCAACAGAAACAACCTCTTTTGACTTAGAACCAAACTTGCAGACTCCAGAGGGTTGAAAGACAAGTACCAGCTGAAAAATAACTGTTTTAAATAAAATATGCATATTCATAAAGAATATTCCTCACAAAAGAGAGAGATTCCTCTCTAGGGGCCCTCTCTCCTGACCAGCCTTTGCCTGGAAGGGAGGGGGCTGTGGCCCAGGCTGCCTTCTTTGCCCTTATTGTCTCATGATTTGTCCTGACTCTAAAAATTTGTTTAACTTTTATTATTATTACATTTGTATTATTATTTTTTATATAACCAATTTTTATTCCTTATTAAATTTTTATAAATTTTAAAAAGTGAGTGATTGGCGTTTATTACACAGAGCAGAAGAAATCACATATCTTTGAAGAATTAACTTCCATAAGAGCAACAGCTGCTCAGATGGTGGAGTCAGTACCAAAAATCCTCTCCCAGCAGGTCTGAAGTGATGTGGGGGTGTTGGAGTCCAGAACATCCCTCTGGCCACCCTGGAGGGTTTGGAGACCGGACAGGGGGTCTGGGGTCTGTACAGTTTATTTGCATATACACTCACTTCTAAAATTTCTCTGAAACTTTTAGAAGTCAGTGATGTGTGGGAGAGAGAACTGATTCTGCAGAATTTCCTCTCCTCCCAGCAAGTTTTTGTTTTGTGTTTAATATTGCAGGCAGGCTTACTACAAAGATTACAATTAAGAGACAAACAATTCTGAAGAGTTATTATATGTGTATTTCATACATACAAGACAAACATTTATTTCAAGCATTTATTTTCTTTCCCTTGTACAGAATAGGTAACTTTTTTTTTTGTCTTTTTGCTTCAGCATGTGGCTCTATTAATCTCATTTTAACATTTTCATCTTCTCTGCTTCCAATTCCTACATCACTGCAAGACTGCATCTCATCACACACATCTAATGCATCATTTTAGTTTGAGTCATTAATCTTTGCTTTCCATTCAAAAGATAAGCCATATTTAATAGCTCTATCATATAATCTGCACCAAGGTTCTGGAAGAACAATTTGCAAACTTCAGGAAAATACTGTAGCTGTACCAAATTTAATTACACATCCAAATATCATTTTTAAGAGGCCAAAAGTTCTCTCTGCAACAGCAAGAGCTAGGAATACATTTTAAACAATTTCTGCTTGAATCTTGGGAGAAATAAAAGAACACAATCAGTTCCCTCATGTCCCTCTCCCCCAGGCTAGTTAATGTTATCTTTATACAATAAAGATAAGAATACAGTTTTAAACAGACGTTAGCATTGATAAATATTTAGTAACCCAAAAGCTTCTGAAGAGGCAGAACATTCATAGAAGATTAGATTGCCAAGAGAATAAACGAGTCCTGAGCTGATATTGCACACCTCGAGGCAGGATTTAACCTGTGACAAGCACTGGGGCTTCAAATATTTCTCCAGCTGCTGCCACCCCTTGCTAATTCCATAATTAGTGACAGCACAGCCTAAGCACTGCCAAGCACATAAAGGACACTAAGGCACAACATCCAAAATCAGATTACTTTGATGTATTTGATAACTGCGTGTTAAATCTTCGTAGATATTTTCTGAAGTGCTCCAACAGCATTGGGTCTCTTCCACCCAATGTTTCAGCTCAGTGAGCACCAACCCAGCCACATTCCAGAGTCCTCCAAACAAAATTAAGGCACAGGAAGGGACACGGAGCTCTTTGCTTCTCACCCTGACTCATGAGATAATTTTGATATAACTGGTGACTAAATTGAGGTGTAGAGACTGAAGCTTTTGCCAGAGTTACTGCAATAAGTTATTTGTTGTACTCCATTCCTGCTTGACCTTTTCCCCTGTGATAAGGCGGTGGTGGCACTTTTTAGAATGATCATCCAGCCTTTCAGCAAAGATGTGTCACACACTGGAGTTAAAATAAGGGTAACAGGACAAGATTAAAAGAGTGAACCAACCAGTCAACCAGTCCTTATCTGAGGGAACACATCTAATTAGATTCAAAAGACTTCATTAAACTTTGAAAGGAACTCTTCGCTTCTTAATTTTAGTGGAATAAGAACTATAAATAGAATCATTCACTAAATTAATAGTGCAGGCTCCTTGCAAGAAGAGGATAATATGAGAGCTCATCATAGCACTTCACATCGCAAGTAGCGTGTCAGATAAAGCAGATTTTAAAAGTGCCTCATTTCCTGAAGTAAAATTGCCCTTTTTTTTTAGGAGAACTGGTGATTCTAGCTAGCTGTGAATGACCATTGAGTCCTCTTAGAGCAGTACCATTTCAAGAAACTGTGAAGTATTCTGTATGAACAGAAGACACATATAATATAAATCAAAACTAAGAAACACAGCTCTTCAAAGTTCATTGGGACTCCCATAAGTATGTACAAGTGCTCAACTTCAGGAAATCATTATGCTAAATAAAGTCACATTCCAAGCAGCTGCTTCTCTCATTCCTGAAATCACAAGCCCGAGATGTTTTCAGAGCTTTCATTTAATGAATGTTCCTCAACATATAGTTAGACCTAAAGGCTCAAAAATAAGAAGACAAACAAAAAGCAGTAAAAAATCTTCAGCTTTTTAAAAATCTCATTATGTTTTAAGCCAGCCTTATGAGCTGGAGAAGTACATAGTGATTTTCAACCTCCTGAGGTTCCTAAGAGCAAAATTTTGTCCTTATTATTGTGTTTCCAGCTTCTAGGAAGAAAACTGGAAACACAATAACACACAAATGTATTTAGATGGTCTGCTCCTTTAGTCTTTCACGCTGGCAGTAAATTTAATAAACATGTTTATTGTCAGCAACTGAAACACATCAATTCAGGAAGACCTCAATTCCACCCTTTCACTCCTTTCCTTTACCGTATCTAATCAGACAATATACAGGCACTATTGAATTCTCTAGAGCCAGGTGGGTCCCTGCTTTTGATTTCTTCTTAGGACTGGATTCACAGTTCCTCTGTACACTGTTTTTATGACATTTTTGTCCCCAAATTCCTTTCTCAAGACCTTCCTTATCTCCCAAAGCCAACAGTACATAGACTCAAAATCTTCTCCCTGGAAATATCTGCAAAATTTCCATGTGAAAAAATCTTCCCTTTAAAAAGCTGTGTTTCCAACAAGCTCCATCCCCCCTCTTCATGATTTGACCAGTTCATTAAAATTAGATTGAGACTCACTGATTTTAACTCCTGCCCTGTAAACCTCTGAGCTGCAGACAGGAATGGTATCCCCAAAACCCCAGCTCAGCTCTTGCTGCAGACCCCCCCACACTGTTTATCTCCGTGTGTTCTGTGCACAGCAGAGCTCAGACCGTGTCAGTTCCAGAATTACTGAGCAGGGATTTCACAGATAGCAGCAGGCATCCTTTGGTGCTGGGTGTAGATAAGCACGGGTGTTGTCAGGTGTAGAAATCTTTTGTTGATCCCAGGGTGTTGTAGAGGCCCCCTGCACCTCCTAAACCAGAGCACCCGAGGCTCCATTGGAGGGATTTCCCTCAATCAGGACAGATCCCCTCATGTCAGGAGGAGAAGCTGCCTCTTCCCAGAGTCCTTTGCGTGTTATTCAAATGTGCCCCTGTTCTGCTTTCCTGATTGGTCTGTTGTCTGCCCCGCCCCTTTTCCCTTATATGTCCTTCCCCTGGAATGTTCTCCCTCCCCTGAGGCCCCATTGGCCCTGGTTTGGTGCAATCCCCGCCCACAATCCACCCCTGTTCCCCCATTGGTTCTCCCTGTGCATGGCCCCGCCTCTGCACTGCTTGCTCCCTCTCCCATTGGCTGCTGTGCCTGACTCCACCCCCTATATAAGCCCTGGTCCCTCCCTCCTGCCCTGCCCTCACCCCTGGGCCCCTTCCCATGAGGGTGCGATAAAACCTCCTTTGAAAGGAACTCTTCGCTTCTTAATTTTAGTGGAATAAGAACCATAAATAGAATCATTCACTAAATTAATTAATTCCTTCCTGCAGGTGGGACTCTGCACCTTCCCTTTCTGCCTGCCGAGGGATTTATCACAGCGTTTATTGTGTGAGTGTGCCTGCACTCCTGGCTGCTCTCTCCACTTGGGGACACTTCCAGAAGGCTGAGGCACCTTTCTACCTTTATCCACCTCAACAGGGCTGCTTGATTTTCCTCCACCCACGCCCTGCTCTGTGCTCACACTGCAGTGCAGCCCATGGGAGCCACAAGTGGCTTCTTTGGACCCTGCTCTGTGTCCCCTCAGCACCCCGAGTGCTGGAACACACTGGGTGACTCTAAATGCAAACTGAACTCCTAAGGAAATGTGGTGAAACAAATCCAAATAATGGATGAGGTGAGGAACACAAGGAATCTCATTAACACCCTGCACAGTGGTGCTGTGTGTGTTCTGCTGCTGTTTAATGCAGTGAAGGGTATTAATGAAATGTGCTGAAGAGCCTCAGGCCTTTGGAAGATTCATTCTGTGAAACAAACAAAATCCTATTAAATGCATTTGTGCTGGTAATCTCCCTGTATTATAGGAAAATAATCTGTGGAGAAATCAGAGTGCTGATTATGAGCAAGGCATCTGAATGAAGTATGGGTCAAAACAGAGAGATGGAATTTTTACGTTTTATATCAAGGACCTCCACTTTATCAGCAGGTACCACCAAAAAAAAGCCCAAAACAAAACCAAAAAAACCACCAAAAAACCCCAACAACAAAAAAGAAACAACAAAAAAGAAACAACAACAAACCCTCACAAATTTATGCACATCTTACAAGACACTGAAGTTGGTTAAGAGAATTCAGCTCATTTTCTCTAAATTAATTCATCCCAAATTACTGGAGTGCATTGAACCAATACAGGCATTATTCCATTCTGTTCTGACAGCTCCTGCCAGCAGATGACTTTCCATTTAGTAAAAGCCATAGTCTCCTTGGAAAAAACATAGCTAGACTCAAACTCAAGTATCTCTATCCTGCTACAAATCTGGCTTCTTTCAGAATTACAATGTGCAGCTTTCCAGCTCTTATTCACAATGGATAACTTTCCTCAGTCATTAAAAAATACTTTTTCTAAGCTGTTTCAATGTGATTTCTCAGCTCAGAAACACTGGAGAAGATTTTATTTTATGCCTTGGGATAAAGCTTTCACTAGTCAGGCATTATAACAACCCCTTAATAATTCTGTGCTGATCTTGAGCATTCCAAGCCTATTCCCTCAGTTACTGGAGAATTGTTTAGAAGTACAGCTGAGATTCACTTGATCCCAGTTACAGAGATGCTGCAAGTCCACACAATTTCTTTCCCTCTCTGTTTTCTTCCCCCCATAATCTCATGCTTAAAAATATTATTTGACACCAAATAACTCTTAACACCTGTGAATGGAGTGCTTGAAATCTGCAGAAAATTGTGTATTTACAGTTAACCATCCCCTCAGCTGCAAGGGCTTCTCAAGCTATTCCAATATTCTTTGTGTTACCTTGCAGTAACCACTTTGCTCATATACAGCTGGGAATTAGTATTTTATTAATGGTAGTTCCAATGTGAATTTACTAAAATTCCACACAAAGTGAAATTATAATTAATTGCTAAGAATTTGTTGGGTTTTTTATTCATGTGAACTTCAGCGAGTACAAGTCTGCTGGTTTCCAGTGAGATAAATCATGATAGCCTCAATAAGGGAAAGAACAACTCCCTGCCAAAACAAACACATCACAAGGATCCCAGCAGCTCCTTCTAGGACTATAAAACAACAAAACTATAAAACAACACAATCAGCTTAAGGCCAAAGTTTGGCTGCTGGAACTCCAAGGCGCTTAAATCCCAACAAGCAGGTCATTTGATCAAGGTCACACTTGTTATTTCGGAAAATATTAACTCTGATATCACCTGGATCTATGTCATAGACACAGTTATGGAGCAGTAGCAGAATTCTGCACACTCAATTACTGTTAAAATCGTGGCTTTTTCCATGATACACAAAATTACTGTTGCTTTCTATAACTTGAGGTTCTGGCAGGAGACCAAGAAAGGCCAGAGCTACCCATTGGTTTTTGTAGCTTGAAATCCCCTCATGATTTATTCCCAGAATGTGATTAAACATGTCCCAACATATTATTTTTAGCACTGCCAAGCACAGAGATTAAAAAAAACCCAAAATCTAATTCAGTGCCCTGCAAAAATCATAGTAACTGCCTTAAAAGCCATGAAACTTTGTTTGAAGAAAAGCTGCAAAGTTCCTTCCCTGCCTCCTGTTTTTCTGATGCTCTTAGGTGTCCTTGCTTCAGATTTTCAAGGCTTTCTCCAAACAATGGTCAGAAACAATTGCACTGAAAATGAAAGCCAAGTTTCTCATGAACTCTGTTGACCACAGAAAACAAAGTGTGGAGAGAAGTTATCACAGACCCGTGACAGAGCCTGGCAGCTTTTCAGCTCTGTGTTTTTCTTCTAATTTCTGATACACTTCAGTGCTAAGCAGCAAATGCTTTTGTCCTGGAAATGCATCTCTTTTGTGTGTGAGTTCACCTGAGTCTCCCTGATGGATTTGAGCATTATATACTCGAGGCTAGGTTAACTCTCTCTAAAGAGATCAGTGATTTCTTTCAGGGAAAATGTCACCTGTCAGTGTGTAAGACAAGGACAGAAAGGATACAAAGCCTTTGTGATGAAATAACAAGGCTTCAATACAGGACATTATTTAAGGTGAAACATTCCTCACCTTCCCATTCCAGCAACAATTGTAAGCAGTGATAATTAACTTTAGAAAAAAAGAATAAACAGAGTGTTTTGGTCTTAGTAAGTGGCATTGAAGTAAATCCATTCTTATGCAACTACAGGACTCAGGAACAAACATCTGATATCACTTATGGTGTAAAAATCAAACCATGCTGATTTAGGGCTTAACCATGAGAGATGGAAGGTGTTGCCAGTGATTTCAGATTTGTTATGTCCCTTTACTATAAATCACATAAAACAGAGACAATCACTGACAGAATCAGCACTGACTTATCTCCCAAACAGGGGATTTTAAAAATGATGTGACAATTGAAAAATAAGCCCCTAATTTCAGGTTCTCTTTACATTTCTGAAAGCCACATGACATAAAAGCACACACATATAGAATATGCATTGTATAGCGTTTCCAGAGTATTTTTTGTTGAATAATACCTGGCTTTTATTAATTTCTACTAATATAAATCTTCTTGCTAAGGAGAGTACTGAAGCATAACAAAAAGATCCAAAATCCCTGACAGGTAACACACCAGAGTGGGGGGCCATTAGCAATAAAAGTTACAATAAAAAACCCAAACCATTTTCAGCAATAACTCAAGAGTGAAATAAAATATACATTAGGCAGTGAGTGCATCACTTGAAATTTGTGTTTCTGTATATGTACCTTTGTTTATAAAGGTGTATATATATATATATATATATATCTTTGTATTGAAAGAATCACCATTCTTATGGGATGACAGAAAGGAAATATCATTAAATTCTTGTCAGCTTGCCAGAAATGGTTCCCAACTGTTATTAGATACCTTTTGAACCTAAGAAAAGTCTTGTATTATTACAGAGAGCAGCTGATTCTTCAACTGAGAAATAATCTGTTATTTCCTGGTATGACAGATTACAAAGCACAATATTTGTGATGTCTGTGTGATGTAAAGGCATTTAATATATCTGAAAAATCCATCACAAAAGCATAGTACCTGCATAACAGAACATATAATTTTTCACAGGGAATGGCATAAGGACCTAAAATAGGAAAAATCTGTAGTAATTCACCCATTTCCAAAGAGAGAAAAAAAATCAGTTACTGCAGATGATTGGATTTTCAGAGATGTATGTGAGCATTTTATTTTCAAACACCAACATATAAAGAACTGAGTATGATTTCTTTTTTTCCTTCAGTTTTCCCTCAGAGTCAAATGTAAGTCAAGAATATAGATGTTTTCATTGGTGTAAAACAATGAGAAAGAACCCCATGACAAAGTGTTTTATTTTTACTGAAATGCAAGAGAAGGTATCTTTGTCTGGCTGTATCTCCTGAAGAGGGGTTAATGTACAAAATGTAACTTTCCACTGGATGAGTATCAGCAGCCACTTCCTGCTTAGCTGTTGAAACCCTACAATGCACTCACAGAAATAACATTTCTTTTTCATTGAATCCTGAAGAATTTATCTGCAGAAATCTCAGAGTATGCAGTGATGTGAAAAAGGCACCAAATATTTTTTCCAGAAGCTCTCAAACCTGGATTTGTACCCAGCTCTGAAAGCAAGTGAGGCTCCCCACGAGGGATGTGACAAGCACAGGACCCAAGAATGCAGCTGCTTGGCTTCAAATTGGTTTTCATGTCTCTTCTTCCAAGCTGCTTTTTCTAGCACACCACTGTTAATGCACTGCCTTCCACAGCTCTTTTCTCCACTGCATTTTATGTTCTGCACTGCTGTCACTTCCTTATGAAGAGTCAGATTGTGCACAGAGCAGAAAAAAAATTTATTTTATTGCTGAGCCCAAAAGCCAATTATCAGAAGATGATACAGTCACGCAGTCAGGGCAGAAACATCATTTCCTTTCTCTCCATGGGACCGAACAGGTCTGACAAATTTACATTTCATTGATTTGTTTAAAGCTGAAAAATGAATCCTCAGGCACAGATTCTGTGCAGCACAGGAGGCTCCTGCTGCAGTCAGTGAGGCAGGGCTGTCACAGGACACAGCTGGGATTTCCAGGAGAATGGAAAACCTTTCACTCAGAGCAAGACCCAGGGCTTTGCCTCCGAGGATTTTTATTATTGTGCTTGCTCAAGTCCCTGTGCAGGAGGTGTTCAGCCTCTCTATCACAGCAAATGTCCAGATTTGGCTCTGACACGTATTAAAAAAAAGTTAGAATTTTATTATTTTTGTCTCTTAGTAGAACTCACTTAAAAATTAAATCCCATATTGGGCTTAAGGGTATCAAATTAACCAAATCAGGACTCTCTGCCAAAAGTAGTTCTGATGATATAACCAAACTATTTAAAGAGCAAGATGGTGCTCAGTTTCACTTTGTAAAAATACCTCATAATTTCCATAAACACAAATCCATTCTTTTACACAGAAATATTTAAAAGTATTGCAAAACAACACCTCTCAATTCACATTACTTTTAAAAACAAACAAATTTAAATAAAATAAAACACAGTTTATGACTCCCCTTTAACTATATCTCTTAAATATACAAATGCATTTTATTTTTTGAAGCTTCCGTCATTATGACAACTTAGAAACAGTTTTCACATTTTCCAAATGGTTTGGTAAGAAATAGCTAGACATTCTTTTATTATCCTTTTTTAAAATATATTTTCCTCAATCTTTACTGAGCCTAAAATGTTTGTAGCATTGATGAGCCTTATGACAATTGTAAATCATGTTGAAATCTGTCTATTCATGAAATGAATGTATCAGTACTGTAGAACATAAACAAGCCTTTGTTTCAAATGTGGAAACAATATTTCACCAGGCCTGGAAAGGGAGAACTTAACAATCACTTTGGCTCTGTTTATTGCAGCAATCATTTCTATTCTAGACTGAGCACTGGAAGAGAACTTTAGTGCAAATTGGTTACATTTCCAGTATGTAAACTACATTACCAGCTGAAGTGGAAAGAACACCCTTTATTAAGGGATTCTGCTTTTCTCAGAACTAGATTCAGCTTGACATTAAAAAGCAGAATGAACAAGCACTCAGATGTGCAACATTGTATTCTCATTTACACTACTCAGACTGTCTTAGCTGGGTTTTTACTGTCATGAATTTGGAAATCAGTTTCTAACAGCATTTATAAACTCAGGGTTTTTATACAAGAGTACACAGCAGTGGCACACATGTGAAATACTGAGAAAGGAAACAGCCTTCACCTTACCACACCTCTTCTCCCCTGCATTTGTGCTGCATCTGCTCTCCTGATGCTGCGAAAATAAAAGAGAGGGAATGAATTCAGAAGGAAAAACAATCATTATACTCTTATGCACTTCTAGATTTCCAATACAACAATCCATTAGTGGTGTTATGTGAGAAGTATGGGCATCAGAAGACCTCACCTTAACCTTTTCATTCTGAGCCAATATCTCCTGAGCAATTCAATATAAATAACATCTAAACACACACAAGTGCATACACAAAAAACTGGGAAGCCTTCCCTGTTTCCATGACTGGTTACAAATCTTTTACTCTTTACAAGAACAAAAATTGTTCCCTTCAACTGCATTAAGTTCAATGCCATAAGTGGAAATCACACTAAGCATTCAGGTGGCATCTGACTTGAGCGCTTCCCTAGGATTTACATCCTTGATTAGAATTTATAAATTACATCATGTGCACATTTAAACATGCAGAAAATAGTGTACAAAGTACAAATTAATACTTCAGAGTACTATCAGAGATATTTTACCTCTGTAAACACACAGCAAAAATGCAGAAATGTAAGCCAGAGGCCAATGGGAAAAAATGTAGTTAATTTAAAAACCAAAAAAAAAACCCAGAAGAGCAGCAAGGCTTGTTTTCTACTTTGATGTTTCAATGTCTGATGATTTTGGTGACATCCTTCCCATCATTTTGTGGGTGAATTCTGCTTTAGCAAGCTCCAGCTGATTGCCTACATGGCATCAGTTACCTTTTATACTGCTACACACACCTTTAGTTCCTAATCCTAGCACTTGTCTGAATGACAAGTCATCAGAAACAGGAAAAGTAACATTCCAAAACATGGACTTTATAATTAATTGAGAACAAAGAGGAGAAATATTGCACTTGGACTTAGGAGAGAATTTTATGGGGTCAGACAATGTCTTTGCACTGTCAGTCCATAATTTTTACAGGACTCACACAGTTTCATGTGTGCCCTCAGGGACCCACAGCTGGCCACAGATCTCCTCCCTGACTCCTGCATCCTGACCAGCTGTGAATCACATCCCTTCACACTGTGAGCTCTTAAATCTGCCAGCATTAGCCACTCTACCCTGCAGCCTGTTCTGCAGCCACAGATAGTGAATCTCTTGATATCAAGACAGAAAACATGCTGTCATTTCTGTGTCCAGCCATCAGATCTGAGTTCTCTCACTGCTTGCAAGAGCTGTTTGCCCTGGGCTGTTGATTACAGTAATTTATTCAAACCTCTCACTGAAATATCCAAGTGTAATCTAACCAGCTCATTTGTACCATCTTTGAGCAACCTGTGGGAGGTGTTTTGCCCATTGCAAAGGGGTTGGAATTAGAAGAGTTTTAAAGTCTCTTCCAACCCAAACTATTCTACAATTCTGTGATTTTGAGTTTTGGGGGGCACCTGTGCCTTTCTTTACTGGTGGGTTTTGGGTTTTGTTTTTTCTTTGTGACATGGACAGAGTCACTGGTAAATCAATAAAGACCTCACTTCTCAAGTTTTACATTCAACACAAATATGGCACTACCAGGAGGAGGTGTCTTAGCTTGAGTACAGTAATCCTCATCCAGTCTTGCTTGTGTTCTCAAAATGAGAATGTTGTTAGCTAGAGGAACCATCCTCCTAAGAAGATCACTGCAGACTGAAGACAACCAGATCCAAAACCACCCTAAATCAGAGGTGTTCACAGTTGGCATCTGTAGTCTGTAAATAAAAATGCAAGGGTGGGTTCTACAAGGTGTTGCTTTAAATTTAGAGCAGGGGAGACAGAAGAGAAACAGAAGCCAGAATTCTTTTGATAACTGGGAAAGATCTTTGGGCTCCCCTTACATCCTTAAACCATCTACAATGCAAATTCCTTAGCTCTCCTAACAGATTTCTGAGTATGTTTTCTATACAAATGTCTCTCCAACAAGAACTCTGAGGGCCACAATCCCCCTGCTGTTCTTCAGCTGTCAACTCTCCCTTTCTGTGCTTTTTGGCTCTAAAAATATTTAAACAATAGCCCTATCCTCAGCAGGGCTTTGCTTGGCTAATTGAGCACAATAATGTACACGAGCAGCATTTTTGTTCTCAGCATTCCCATGTGAGCTGGGTCAGCTCTAATTACCAGCTAAAACATTTCCATAAGTACAGAATTAAAATGGTATCTGGGCAAGTCTGATCTGCTTATCCTGATATTCTTGCAGGCATGGACAGGAATGGTTTTGAACATTTTTATGGTGCAAATATCTACATCTGATCTAGGAATTCAGACTTCACAGGCAATGCTGCAGTCTGGGTCTGCCTGGGAGGGTTTGCATGACAGAAACCCCTTCCCTGCTGGCTGAGACCTGAGTGCCCACAGCTTGCAGGGCACATTCTTCCCATCCTAATTATCTAATGTTATAAATGCCAGTACAATATTCCAATTAAAATAATAATTTGGGTTATTAACACAAAATCGAATCACAGAATTTTGGTATAAAAAATCGAATCACAGAATTTCGGTAAAACCCCACCAACAGTGAAACCAACTTGACGGTTTTACCTGGGAAAAGGCCAAGGGTGAACTCTGAGACACAGACCTGGCCGGCTGCTGTCTCCCCCTGAGTTCAGGAATTTGCCCATTTTGGGGCCCAGTTCTTATACCCTTTATATTTCCCCATATTTTCCATTGAGTCCTGGCGAGCTATTCAAATCCAGGGGTGTCTCTGGTTGTGCTGAAAGGAGTTTATTTCTGTCCTGCTCGGTGATAACTTCGGGTTTCAGCAGAGTTCTTGGCTGGTTCATGTCCCTGATATGGATAAGGATGCTCTGATGGCCGAGGAGGGTGCAGCCCTCTGCATTGATGACTCTTCCTCCTTCTCTTGATGTCTCTTCTCCAGCAATCCCCATTCATTCTTTGTCTATTTTGGGATGGGTTCCTGCCTTTTGTTTCAACCATTACACTGTGCTGAGACCCACGTATCCCTGTCCCACATACACATATACAGTAAATTATAACATGAATTACATTCTACACTTTAACCCCATACACACATATACAGTATATTACAGTTTCCATTTCATAATTATCCATAAGAACATGAATTAATCATTTCCCATTTTTCACATCTAATCTATCACATTCATTTATTAGAATAAACCTGGTTTGGATGGCTTGGCTTAAGAGAAGCTTCCCTCAGAGACTGGTGGATGTGAGCTGAGCAAATCTCAGTTTCCTTAGCACCACCACCCCGGTGCTCCTGAACAGCAAAGGCCAATCTCAGAGAACATGTGAGTCGTGTCTTTATAAAGCTCCAGGCCTGGGGCTGTACTTAAGTGGTACTCGAAGAGAATGGTGAGACAAGAACAGAAACCTAGCAAGCTTGTGGCAAAAAAATGTACCAGCAAAGAGAGACTATTCTTTCTAAAAGCCCAAACAAAACACAGGTTCTTGTAACTCCTGCAGCAGAGAGAGGTAGTAAAAAACCTAAAATTTTTATTCTTACTTTCTCCTGAAAGATTCTCTTCATACTCAGTGATACATGAGTCTCCAGATATCAAGGGTTGCTTTATATCTTCTTCCTTTCCTCCTGGCTAACAGCTAATAGAAAACAAAGCCAGCTGAATCAAACTTTAATCTTCATTTTAGCCTCTCAAAGCAAGTTGTCACTTATTCATGAAGACAGAAAGAAGGCATAATGAAAGACAAATAAACATACGTAGCAATAGATTGAGGCATAGCAAAGCCAATTTCCCTGCAGCAAATATTCCATGTACATATTTGATTGTGGTTGGAATTTGCAGAGAAAGGCAATCCTACCATGATATTGCACACTGCTGTAAGATTTAACAACACCAGTGATCAAAGATGTCTTTAAAATGAAGTATATATATTTAACAGAGTGAAATAAGGGAGGATAGAAAGTGAGTCCCTTTTAAATTCTTAACATGACAGTCTGTTTTGTCATTTCTTAGCAGCCTACTCTGTGCTGTGCCATAGCTGATTTTGTTTTTTGGAATCCACAGGAGCTAAACCAAAACTGCAAACTTTTAATGAGCAACTGGAAGCAGCAGAAAAGCCCCAGTGTCCTGCAGGTCCCTGTGAGCTCCTGTGCATCAGCACTTCCCACAAGTCTGCAGTGCTTGGGGGGGTGATGGTGTGTTATAAAATATGCTCTGCTTCAAGCAAGAACGTTCCAAGTCATTAAATGCCAGATCTTCCATGCACAAATAAAAAGGCTTCTGAATTCTCCTCCTCAGGATAATGGTATTGATATCCCTTCATGGCTGTTTAGAGTAATAGATGCTAAACAGTAAAATCACTCAGTAATCCTGTGCTTTATTCTGCAGTGCCTGTGAGTGCAGATATCCAGTGAAACACCCCATTAGCTGCTGTTTGTTCTGGTGACTTTTAGAGCAGACTTTGTAGCCCCATATTCCTCAGACTGTTTCCAGGCATGAATCAGTGCAGATCAGCCTGGATCTCTCTTCCATCAGCCAGGATAGGGACATCAAATCAGACTGAAAATGAGGGACTGAACCTAGAAACATGTGGAGGTATTTTTATTCTCTAGAAAACCAGCCCTTTTCTCTTACCTCTTGTTCACAGTTTCCTTTGTGCTACAAGATCGTTAAAACAAATTAAAAAACCCAGCCTTATCAATTGAGTTGTAAATGTTGCCTACACGGGCATGTCCTTAAGCCTCTGTACTGATGAAGCTCAGGAAAAACTGTTCTCCTGCAGTAACTCTTACAGATGTACTTTCAATCCCAAGTAACTTCATTAATGTTTTCTGTTTGCTTTTTGTCTCTTCCACCAGTCTCTGATCATCATTAGTGCTAAATCAATAGGTATCACTTTTCTAGGCCAATCACTATCTAAAACAAATGAAATGAAAATTGTACACATTTCCCACAAGATCCTTGTTTCCTTCTCACAGCTTACTGATTCCATTAGCTGTGCCTGCTCAGCCTTCAAACTTTTATCTAAATCACTCTGTCCATTATTAAACTGAGATACTAATTCAATATTCCCTGCACCTTTAACAGGATTTTTTATTTGCTCGTAATTTAAATTATGACCATGGTGTTTTCCTCAGAATAATTAAGATGTTCCAAACCAGCATCCATCCTCGCCATCATTTAGACAGCTCTAGTTAGTAATTCCTGGAAAAATATATGGGGTTTTATGGGATTTTTGTTGCAGTCTGGAGATCTATTGCCCAAAGTGCCAGGAGACAAAAAAAAGAAAAGAAAAAAATTCACAAAATCAATGTCATCATTACGTGTGCCTATTTTTGACAAACAAATAAAAACACACTCAGGTGAGTCAGAGCTGCCTCTCTCCTACCCCTAAAAAAGATTATTTTCTTTCAACTTCTTCCCAGGATTTTTGCACAGCTACTGCCTTAAGTAGAGATTATCTGCAGGAAAGTCTTTGAACTCAGCTCCTCGGGTGAGACTCCTGCGCTGGGAAGGATGTGAGCTCCAACTCACATCATCCTTCCTCCTCAGGAGTCTTCCTCTCCTCTCCAGGCCTCCTGGGGAGCCCCTCCTCACTCTGCACATTCATTTGGCCGTGAATTTCCCTCTGGACTGAGGCAGTTTTCTTGCTGAAATGTCTGAGGTTTCAGAATGTCCTTGTTCTGTGCTGGATGGAATCCAAAACCTTTGATGTTTTCTCAGCTAATTAAAAGACAGACAGCCTGCCCCAGAATAACTATCTTTGATAAAAATATAAATTGATCAAAAGAGATTTCTGTCTGGTAAAGGACAGACTATTTCACAGATAGATTTCTTAGATAAGAGACCTAAAATCAGAGAAGAGAGCAGCCTTATTATCATCATTATACCAGAGAAGAAGGAATGCTTATTTTGTGACTCTCTCTTCGAGACAGGATCTCCACACACCCAGTACCCCTTGGCCACCATTAATTCCTCCTTGTCTTCAATTAACTGAGTTAGAAAGAGATTTTACCTCCCAAGAGCAATAAAGAGTTGGAGGTCAGGACCTTGTGAACAGTTAAACCAATATCATGAGTTTTTGTGCTGCTGGCCCAGGATGCCAGAACCAACCCATCCTGAGTGAGATCCCTCTTCTGAGAGGCTTTTCACTGCCCTGAGGACACCCAGGGAGTCCTGTTTGCTGCACAGATCATAAAACACCAAGTTAAACCCAGTGAAGCCTGGAGGGAAACTCCAATGTTAAATAAAAATTCAGAGGGACGAGGCACAAAACCTGAGTTAGTTGGCTCCACAGGATGTGTGTGATGTGGCAGATTTGAGAAAAGCAAATGAAGCCTCAATCCACATCTAACCATGCATAGGGAAATGGTGTGAATCATGCTTGGGAGCTGCCACATCCGTGTGCTAATAAAGCAAAATACAACAACATCTTCTTGCACTATCAGCTGTAAAATAGTTTCAAATAAAACACTGTGAACGTATCTGGGGCAGTTCCACACAAAGGCAGAGGTAGCTTAATGATCCTGTATTTTACTAAGGAGAGGGCAATTGTTTAATTGGCTCATTAAAGAACAAAGGAATACTGAGAAAGTATTTTTTATTTAGATGCCAAACTGTGCAGTTTCAGAAATAACAGTAGTTGATGGATCAAGTCAATGAGAAACATGAGGAGAATGGCTAGTAAAAAAAAAAAAAGCCAAGAAAAATAAAATTTCAAGATGTCATTCCTCCATGAGCACTTGCTCACTGCTGCTCAGAAAGACTAAAGGAGTTGGGAAGAGGAATTTCAGCATCTGACCCCATCACAGAGCCTTCTCCAAAAGCTTCTGGTGGAAGCTGAGTGCAGTAAAACTGTTGGAATCAGGCTCCCTCTTCACTTTGCTGTGTCACTGACAGCTGATTGTGGGCTGTGCTTTTCCCCTGATGCCTGGGAAATGTGCAGCAAATATCACAGGAGGATTGCACTGAAGATTTGGGGTCTGGAGCCATTCTAATCCCTGCTGGGAGCAGAACTTGGTGAGGTGTTAGCTGGCTCAAATGCATAAAGAGAAAGTTAAAAAAACAATTCCATGACACCTCATTTTGCCAGACAGGAAGGGCAGTGGGGTAATTCAATATTATCAGTGTAACATGGTGGATTCCCTAACTCCAGTAATACACGTGGTTTATACACTCAGGATTTGGAAGATTCAATCAGATTTGAATGGCAGAAAGAATGAACACCACAGCAGCTGTTTTCCAGATGAGTTTGAAAGATTTCTGTACCATTGTGCATAAAAAATCTGATGATGGTTGAGGTTACTGATGCAACAGAGCTGGACCCAGGCTCTTCGGTGATTTACTGAGAATAGAAGGCTGTCTTTGCATATAAACAGTGATTTAATGTCATATTCAATAGGCTAATGAACAACAAAGTTATTCTTTCATTCCTTGGATTTCGTTGAAGAAAAAAATGAAATAAAGGACCCCTGATTAGTCACGTTTTGCAGTTTGCAAGACACAGTCAAGGTCACTTGTAATTGTCTGTAATTTCCATGCAATAGGTTGGGCACATTGGGACTCCAAAGCATTTTCCAGATATCAGAATCCACTCTCTCATTTTTTCCCAAGTATAAATTAGAAAATAATTTCATCAGATAACTAAAATAATTTTAGGAGGTCATACATCAAGTCACCTTAGGCAGTTTAAGTCAACTGGATGAAATGACACTAAAATAAATTCTTCTAAGGAAGCCAATGGAAATCCCTTTTAGAATGTGCAAATAATCTATATCAAAACAATTAATTAATCTAACAAATTAATCTAGTCAGTGGATTTTTTCCATGTGAAAAGAAGCATCAGCTTAAAAGGTGAATACTCAAAATTCTCTTTCCAACAGACAGGCCAGTTTAAAAAGGAGTAAGTGGAATTTCCAGCAGCATGAAGGAATATCTTGCACACATCGTTAGTTGTTTTTCCCTTTTATTACCTGTTCCTGTATTTAAGACTGAGTCACAGTTGTCACTTTTCTTTCTTGATGAACTATCTATTAAGAATGTTTTTTCATGTGCAATATAATAAACACCCCTTTAGTTTGACTTATGGGTTGTCAATGTACATTCCATTTACACGATTGTCAGCTCACAGTATATGTTCTCACAAGGAAAATGGGAAGAAAAGGTAAAAATAAAGTTAAATTCTAACTTTGTTTGAATGTTAGGATGACTTTGAATCAGTAACTGTGAGGTATCTTACCTATTATATTATATTCTACTGTAATATCTAAGATATTCTACATGTATAAAATCACTTTCTGTTAGGTTAGATGCCACACTGAACTCCTAATGTGGCCTTAGCAGCATAACTATTTCAAACTGGTAAAATATGTCTGAATTAGAAATTCTTTCCCCTAAGTGTGGTAGGGGTGGAGGAGCTGCACTTAAGTGGGTCACGTTAAAAATCCTTCTCTTTATCACTTTCTACTGATTGGCTCCACAGCAACTGCCTCTGAACTAATTACGAAATTATAAATATTTATAGGATGACCCTAGGAACGAGATACTGTTCCCTCAGTGCTTAAGTGACTGCTGATCTTATTCCATCCCTGAAGGGAAGAGTCCTGCAATTTATCTGCATCACACCCAGGATTACACAGAGGCCTTCAAGCAAAACACTGCAAAGTTCACATACACACAAGAAAAGTTGTGTTTTATGCAAAGTTAAATTAGGAACTTTCTCCTCCCATCACACTAATATTGTAGGTACCAAGCCTGTGCAACATGAATTCTTGCATTTTCACTTGCCTTTTTTTTTTTTTTTGCACACAGTGCCCAGACTCATCACCTCATAGGATAAATATTGCTCTCTCCACTCCTCCCTAAGAAAGGAGTGTTTGAAAAGGCTTCGTTTCAAGGTAATGGCAAACCATCTGTGGAGTCAAACTGAATTTTGTAAACTGTTAGCTTAGTGAAATAATAAGGGAGTGTAGAAGGATCAAATGGAAGTCATTTTACCATGGATTCTCTCTGAGGTGCTGTAACAGGCAGCACAGACACTTTTCTTCTCTGTGGCTCTTCATGGGGTGACAACACCATATTTCATAATGTTCTTGTGTCCTCCAGACAGAGCTACCCTTGTTCAGCTCCATTTACCACTTCCAGACAAAGGGAATTTTCTGATCCTCAAAACCTCAGTCACTGCAGACTTTTACACTTTCATATCCCTAGAAGAGCTTGGGGATCCTTTCATCCCTCCTAACTTTTCAAAAAACCTTGCTTTAACTTTTGTCTGCACCAACAGAAAAACAGACATTTGTGAGCAGGATCAAGGCACAACAGGGAACCACTGTAACCTCACTTCAAGTCTTGCTTTTGCAGTGAAGTCTTAGAATTTCCATCCTTTTGTGAGCTTGAGTTGCACCAGGAAAATTTAATGTAGCTTTTGAGTGAAAAACTAGGCAGGAATTCATCTTACACACACACAGCACACAGAAATATGAACCCATACCAGTGAGGCAGTAGGACCTTTGGCTGAATGGATGCAGAATTAAACCCATCTATTGTTTTATTTGAGGGTAGTAAGAAGACTGACCTATGTCTATGAAATCAAGCTAAAAGTAAATATAGTCCAGGCTCTAAATTCCTACAACACTTAACAGCTATTAAATATTAGCATTATTAGGGTAATCAAATTAATGTGATGGAGCCAGACTCCCAAAAGAGGGGGAAAACAACCTTTTGTTGTCCCTTAGTCATGTGGAAAATTACCTATAAACCAGAACTCTTGCTTTTATCCTCAAATTTTCCCAGATCTAGACTGTTTCAGAGTGTTGAGAACTGAAGTTTCAGCAGTTCAACTGTCAGTGATTTAAACCCATATGGTAGGGATAGGTAATTTCAATAGAAATATTCCCTGATTGATGACTGAGGGATAGATACTCATTTCCTTCAACTATCAGGTCATCAAAAATCATAATTCTAAAAGCTGAACACATATCACCTGGATCATTTATATATTCTATCAATAGGAATATAATTGTTGTATTATTATTTTTTCATTTCATTTCCCACACTAACAACCAGCATTATTAGTCAGCTCTTCCTTTTATAACACAGGCCTGTGTAAATCAAAATGTAATGTTGGGGAGATAAATACATTTAGAACTAACTTTAGAAGTTACTTGAATAAAAATTAAATGGTGAGGGAACATAGGAACTTCCTAAAGAAGGAGATGACAACCTTGGCAAGACTATCAGGTAAGCACAGATCATTGTATGAACATAAAACAAATAAAGTAATATTAGTGCCTCACTCATAGCACCACCAGAATTAGTTGTTAAACATTAAATCCTTTCATGAACCTCACACAACCCAGGCTGCAGGTTGCTCTGCCCAAGGGCTGAAGCTCTTTTGTCCTGGGTTCCCATGTGAGAGTCACTCTGAGCTCATTCTGTCAGCAGAGCATTGAGATTTCACACTGGAATTCCAACTCTACTTCAAGGACATCTGATCAAAGGGTGCCACAAATCCCCACAGTGGATGGCAGACAGGAAATGGTAAAGTATTATTTATGTGGATGACCATTATGAATTTGAGATGCTTTTCTAAGCCATTTCATCATTACCCATTCACATTTTAAATAACCCCCACTTCCTGGCATTGCAATTCTCCTCCAACTGCAGAATATCGCTGTGAGACCAGCATGAGATATCACGTACACCCAAATAGGTATTTGAGCATTTTTTAAATTGAGTAAAAGAAAAAGTAATAAGAACAATCAAGGAGAAAATAAATCCTTTACTTCGTTCTGTGGATCCAAATCTTGTGTCCTTGGGAGGGAACGTGACACTGATCAAGAACTCTGTGGTTGATGTGTGTCCTCCAGGTAAACAAGCATTCTGCTTCACTCAGCTGTGCATATCAAACATGCATGTAAATCAGTAATGTTCTTTTATTAAAGGGAAAATCATATGTGAAACATGACTGATTAAAACCCCCACCAGACTCCCAGTGAATGAGTTCAAGAAAATGAGCATGACAAGTCAGATGTGATACTGTACAAATAAATTTAGCTGTGAAATATTTTTCTTAGACAATGTTTCTTTACAATCTTGAAATTTGTTTAATCACTCAATATTATCTGAGGAAAGTTTCATGAACAGCTGAAAATGACATTTATATGAACTAAGTAAAACAAAGTAATGGCTTAGAGATCGTGACACAAATTTTTGTGTGCATAACATCACCAGAGTAGAATTTCCATGATTCAAATACAGATCAATAGTTATGAAAGTGTTGAGGGCTTAAGAACTTCTGCCAAAAATGTCATTTACTGAACTATTCAATACAGCAGTGAGAAAGGCATTTTCTACCACTGGTGAACCCCTCCAATCAGCCAAACTGAAGGAACAGAATTATTTATAGTGGAGTACACAACAGTCTTTACCTAACACATGCACCAGTGTAAACTGGCAATTTATTAGTTGTCATAAAAATAATGTGCTCAAATGCAGAGAAATGATGAAATTTAGATTAACTCCAATCTGGAAGAGATCTCATAATTCATTTCTATCTACAAAACCTTGGAAGTGGAAAAGAGCCTGTGTGTTTTAGTCCAGCTGTTAGGATGTTTGAGGGAATGGGATCACATTGACTGGTATCAACATAAAGGAAGTTTCTGATTCAAAACAGGACAAAACTGAAGCTGAAAGAAGTCAAAGATACACACAAACTGACTGAAAAACAATTGCAATAAACCACACCTAACTGACTGAATTGAGTTTTTAATAGACCATTTTTCCCTTAAATCTTTCTGTTTTTAAACTCGGATTATTATGGTTCAGAAAATGTCTGAAATTATCAGTACAATTTTGCAATAGAGAAATCCACATGAAGTGTAAAACATTTTAACAGATCCAAATATAAAGGAATAATATCTTAGACTCTGAGCAGCCAGAGTGAGGAATATGTTCATACATCAAAGTCAAGGGGAAAAAAGCTCAGATACTGAGACAGTGGAGAAGAATTAATGGGAAAAGGCAGCTCTGCAGCTTAGCCTTAAAATCTGCAGGTTGCTTGCTAACCAAGATATCCAATCCCTGTGCCAGATTTGCACAGCTATAAACAACTGCTGATTAATTTCCATTTCTGAATACATTACAAGGCAGGCAGGTTGAGAAGGGTACCTTTCAAGTTTACCCTATAAATAAGGAGCCGTGTTTTTGTACCATTCTCACATCTTCCTTTTCATCTTTGTTGTTCCTCATGTTTCTGTAGTTATTTTCATCTTTCTCCCATTACAGCTGTTTAATGATAATGAGACAACACTTGATCCAACCCTAAGTACATCAAGGTGCTTTTTTTTTGAGTGAATATCAAATGCCTGTACTCACACTACAGAAATACATGGCCCAGGTAACCATGAAAAGACACTAAATCCTTTGATAATAAAGGTGACTTACATTTTTGCTGTTTGTCACCCCAGAAAAGAACAATGAGAAAGGAGAAAGAAGGTTACAGAGTCCAGAAGGAAATTCTTTTCTCCTAGAATGACTAAGCTAGGTGGGAAGAAAAGGATATAAATACTTAGTGGAAGAGAATCACTAGCAGAGTATAACCACAGGGACTCATAAGCAGACATGGCTTTATATGTGGTGTAAGAGTCTGCATTTAATTCAGAGTCATTTGAGGTCAATGGGAAAAGTCTGGATGAATTTTGCGGCACTCAGAGGAAGGTGTGACTCTGGGGGGAGCCACAGTGCCCCTGTTTGCATTTTTTCCTTGAGAGGTTCATGGGATGTGTGCATTTTTTGTGTAGAACACCTGTCCAAGCTGACAGGTAAAGTCATAAAGCACATGACAGAGCCTGAGCCAGTCCACAGACAAACCAACAATCAAACTCATGCTTCCACCAGAGCTGGGGGACTTCTAATGTGACTTTTTTTGGTTCCCTGAATTTGTCCTGTAACTCACAGGGATAGGGATTCTTCTGAGCAAGAGTGGAACACCTTGGTGTGAAGATGAACTCACAAGATTCACTTATGGTAAAAGCTCAAAGAGGAATTAAGTCCATGAAATAATCTTGATTCATGGTACAAGCTCTCAATGACTGACTTCTTAAAGTTTGGTATTTCAATTACAGCTGTATAAAATCCTTATCTCCAGCCTCAGCCAGGTCAAAAGTGGAATTGCTCTCAACTTGACCTGACCTCCTGAATTAGCAGTGGACTGCTTGATCTACTTTCAATATCTGCAGACAATTCACTTGCACTGGAGGGGAACAGTCGTGGTCGACTGGCTTATCCTGAAATGTTCTGAGCCTGCCATGCATTTAGAGTTCAAATTGAGGTCATTTCAGAAGCTCACATGCTACTTTGGCCCTCACTTGGTTAACTCAATGTCTGAACACAGGAAACTGAGTTTAATGATCTGTTTCTATAGGTGTTTCTCATGCTGCTGTACCAAATGATGCTTAAAAGAGAGTGCAAACGTTTTTCATTTGTAATATATTTATGTATTGTCTGTCAGGTCAAAGCACTAAACTCAGGCCAAATAAATCTGTGCTCTAGAGTTGTGAACAGGGAGGAATGTTCTTTCAGCCTCCAGGATGCAGAGATGTTAAGGAAATGACTGAATCTGTTTTCTGAATTTTTTGAGGGTTTTTTCCCTTTAGTGAGAGTCATAAAGAGGCTTTTTTTTTTTTTTTAATAGCATGCAAAGGAACAAAAGGTGCTGTCTGCAGCAGGCAGAAGAGGTGGCCAGAAACACAAACTGGGGCTTGCTGAAAACTCAACCAGAAATGCTTCACTTCAGCTGGACACTGAGACCAGAGACCCTGAGGGGACAATCAGCACCCAACCCTCTCTGTAGCACTCAGGGACACTGAGACCAGAGACCCTGAGGGGACAATCAGCACCCAACCCTCTCTGTAGCACTCAGCAGGATTCCCCTGGCCCCAGGACCTCCCCTTTTCCAGTTTGGAGTCCTCATTCTGACACTGAGGACTGCAAGTGCTTCCAGAAGAACACTGTCAAATTTGACTCATGAGTCAGATGGCAGTGAATTAAACACAAAAATATCACATCACACCAAGGACCTTAAATCACAATCAGTTAAGTTTGGCTTCCCATTATTATTTGCTGAAATGTGGCACACAGGATGTGCACAAATGGATCCTGTGTCATCTCTGCTCTGCAAGGCAAACAGAAAAGCTCACTCTGCTTTCTGTCAACAGAAGTTTTGTGATCTAACTTCCAAATTATTTCAAATTTATCCAGTGAATTTAGCTGGAAAAATTCTACCTAGCTCACAGAACCCTATACAGTATCTAGCTTGGAAAGCTTCCACTTCCAAATTATAAACCACCATGCAAATCAGAAAAATGACTAACATTTTACTCAGATTCTTGTGAAATACTCATCTCCTTGAAATGTCACACCAAGGATGAGAAAACAGTGATCACACTTTTTCCCCCATGCCTATTGCAAGTATCAGTTTGATTGTGACTTCTCTGAAATAAATGAAATCTGCCCTCTGTAATAAAATGCTCAAGGAGTCCAGTTTGTCAGAACCAAAGGCATTTTTAGGTGTAAAAGCTGTCAGGTGTCCTGGCACACCAGAGGAGTGTGCAAGGAGGAAATCATACAGGCCAGATCACCAGGACAAAAAAATCCATGAACATTTTTGTCATCATTTGCTCTCACCTTTCAGTCAGCCCCTGCCCTGGGAGAGAACCTCTGGTGTTCATGCATCTTTTGGGTCTATCACAACCCCAGGCAGATCTGCCTCTAAGAAATTAAATTTGGCAGTGCGTGCTCTTCATGCCTCCCCCAATTTTTCACAGCTCTACTGACTGCTCATTTATTAGATCTTTTGACTTATTTGGAGATTTTCATTGTGATTTCACTTATCTCTCAGCATTGAACAAATAAACTTTCACTGGCATCTGCTGGGTGAGGGGGAAGGGAATGAAATATGGTTGTTTTTATTGCCTATACATAAATTTTACTGGTACTAATCAATAAACTTTTTACTTGCAGCACTCAGGAGTACACAGTTTAACTATAACAAGTGGAAAAAGGAATGCAGAGAACTGACATTATTTCTGGAGGTAAAATCACATAAAATTGTTTTCTTTGGACTATTTATGCCAAGCTACCCTGTTCAGGGGATACAACTCTCAGTCATGAGAGACGTGTATACGTGATTTAACTGAACTGTTTTGTGCTTTTTAAGTCAATCCAGGCACACAGTTTGCAGTGCATAACTGATTACCTTTGTCTCAGTGTGTTACTTGCTACCCTGGATCAGGAGTTTAAGAAATCATAACAGAAATAATTGCCTTTCCAAAGCAGTCTTCCTGCAGGTGAAATGACAAGAGGAAGAATGTAAAAAAAATAAAATAAAAAGGGAAGCTTCTAATTAGCCAAGTGGCAGCTCTTTCAGAATTAAAATACACAAGTACAAAATAATCCAAGTAAAGCCTAAAGTGAAAATTAACAAAATTTTCAAAAGAGGGTGGAGAGTGTAGATGTGGCACCCATCCCCATTATAATGATAGCAGAGTCACAGCTTCTGTTGAATTTAAATATACATTTCAAAAATTATTTAGAAAACATTTTAACATGTTTTATAAATGCAGCAGTGAAATGGTATCATACACTTCAAGTTAAAGAGATCATGGATGAAGGTCATTGGAGCAAATAGGAACTGCAAATGTGTAGCCATTAATCACTGTACCAGCACAAAATTTCTTTGGAATCTATGAATTTCACCTGTATCTCTGGATAAGATAGGGAAACCTCCCTTTCCTACACCACATTAAAATCCTGTGCTGGAACAAAGTTGAAGAGAAAATGAATTATATAGATTTTTAACTGCAATATGGGACACAATAAACTGAGTCCAATGGAGTTTTATCATGCTAGAAAAAACACTACTATTATTTCTTTTGCAGCAGTATCAGCAGAATACAGCATGAAATACTCTTCAGAAACTACAAAAAAGACCCCAAAGAATTTATGGGGAGTGAACTGGATGCTCTGAAAGGCAACTACAGTGGTACAGACACATCATGGCAATTCCTGGGTTCATTTGTGAGAAACACTTTAAAGCATTTAATAGCAGCACAGTAAAGGTGCAGGGAAGGTTGGGACACACATTATTATTATTATTATTATTAAAACTGATGACCAGAGTGAGACATTTGTCCCTAAGAATTTTTGAGGGCTTGACCATGAGTGATGCTTTATCCATCAGATTCCTAACAGCTTTAACAAAACAGGATGAAAGAATTGAATACCAAAGACAGACCAGAACACAGGAGACATTTCAAAGGGAAAAATACTTCTCTAACATATCTTTTCTTCTTTTATTAAAACAGCCATGAAAAGTATCATTGCAATTGCAAAAGAAACTGGTAAAAAGGTAAAAAACAGTCACCCAGTCAAACCCAAAGTCTGGAATATGACTAAAGCACTGCTCTTATTAGAAACTGAAGATTTTGTTCTGTCAAATTTAGGTCATCTGTCCCCCAGGAACAAAGATAAGATCTCTAATTTGATCCCAGAGTAACCTGCTGGTTTGTCATCCTTCCATCAGAGAGGAAAAATTTGTTCACTAATTTGTTCACTGCAGTGAAAGGGGTAGAGGAACCTAACAATGCAGTGTTTATTTGGCTGGGCAACAAAGAGAATAAATGCAACTTTGTTATTTTGACACTAACCCCAGCTTACTACTGATGGCAAAACCAAATGCTGTATTTAAAGAGGTAATTTAATTAAGTTCATTCCTCTCCAATTGCAGGCCAAATTAGTATCACTCTGCCATAATGCAGGGCTGAGAGGGTACTTAGTTTGTTGTGTTTTGAGATGTGGTATTTTTACTATTAAATTATGCTGACTTTAATTTATTAACAGCTCTAATTTCTGCACATTTAGGTTTTAATGCAAAAAAAGTATTTAATAGCGTGTTAAACTGCAGGACAAATTATTAACACATGAACTCCTTGTGATTTATATTTCAGGTGCTGTTTAGAAGGCATTTGCCCAACTTCACTTCTTTTAATGTTGTGTTTAGGACATGGCTCATTTTTTGAGGGTCAGACTCATTTTCAGAGTGAGCAGTTCCCAATCATTTTCCCACTGTGAGCAACTGAGGTGTATAATGGGAGACACAGCCTTGGCTTCTATTATTCATGCTTATTTGTCTTACATTAATATCCAAGATAAATATCAAGATTTAAAAAGCCACTAAACCAAGGATTACAGAGAAGCTGCACAGAAAGAAATCCATCCTCAAAGTGGAATTTACAGTCTAAATACAGTTTGTATCCTCTTAATCTTTGCAGTATCTCTGCCATCTTGCAGGCATGGGGAACAATCCAAGACCCACATTAATCTGTTAAGTACTTCTTGAAGCAATTGTTATCTTTGCTAGACCCATCTGAATATGGTGGGATGGTTAAGAGGGCATTTAAAAGCACTTTCCTCCTTTTTCCATATTTGAAAGAGTCACTCAGGCCAAGTCGTTTCCTCTTTGGTTTGATGGACATGAGACTGAAATACTTTTGTACATCACAGTAGCTTAATTCTACTGAACTGCTTTCAAGATGTATTTAAATCACTAAGTATTCTCTACCTCAGCCTAATCCCTCAGCCTTCTGAAAAAACCTGATTCTTGGCAAATAGGTATAATTATTTCATGTGCTTTTCTCTGTGAAAACGTAAGCCCACAATCAGCTCACACGAACAGGCACAGATCAGAAGAGCTTTTAAGTGGGATTTTCTTAGAAATCTTTAGAATAAAAATTATTGCTAAGCTTTCCTGGATAATTTTGTAAAGAAACCGATGTGGAAGTCAGACCCCCTCTTGGGGTCACAGCCTATGTGTTTTTCCATCTCTGCTGGACTAGGGAAAATACTGAGAGCACAGCTCAAGGGTTCATGTGCCAGATACTCCAGGAATTTCCTGTCCCACCTCATTCCCTGGCACAGATTCCTCTCATTTTCAGAAATGAAACAAGGTTTGGGCAGATATTTCTTGTCCAATCCATAGATGGGTTCATCAGTGCCAACAGAACCAACCGAGTCTTTACCCCATGGAGAAGATTAGTAAACCATGACTTAGAGCAGAGGTTTGATTTAAAATAAACCCCTCTTTTTTAATAGAAGTATTTTATTTATATGACATCCTACAGGGATCTCTGAGATTTACTCTTGTGTGGATGTTACAGCACAGCTCTTCTCTGGTGCCCTGGTTCCACACAAAAACAGGCATGGCCAGTTATCCACACCATTCCACTATCAAAAAGAAGAAAAGATTCAAGTTTATCTTGTCTCTGAATTACTGCTTGTATATGCTTTAAAGCCTGCCATCCTCTCAGAAACTTTTTCCTCTTGCATTTTTCTTGCAGAATTTCAGAAATAGCTTGCCAAGATTGCACACAAGCTGCCATGAAGTTCACAATTTGAAAATAAAGTGATTTTTTTCTTTGATTGATGGCCAAAGTGCTCTCCCAAGATGTGACTAATGCAGCTACAGAGCAGTGGGGGAAGGTCATTAAGACTTGTATTGATTTCCTCTGAATTCTGGATAATATATCAACAATCTTTGCTACCTCTACTTGAAATTTTTAATTTAAATAACCGGAACCAAGCAGTCAATCATTGGCTTCCCTTAGAGCTGAGGCCATTTGGCATTGATATTCCAGATGGAACAGAAACCATAAAGCTGCTTTGTGTTATGCATGCAATTAATAACATTTAGGCTGTGATGATACAGCAAATGTAAACAAGCAAACAATGCACTTCATGGGAGGGTTTGAATGGTTCTGCTGCTGCTGTGGAGCTTTGGGCTCCACAATATCAGAAGGATATAAACTATTACCAAATCAGAAAATGAAAATACATCTCTTAAAATAATAAAATAGAAGAAATCTACTTGTTATTCAAATGTTGTATGAGGATGTGCACATGTCCTTGACATTTATTGTGGCGATAATCTGCATTTGCACAATATTATACTCAGTCACACATAATGCTCACGCTGAAGGATGGGTGCCCTTATTAACCTCAAAGTGCTTACAAATTATTGCTGTTTTCTTCATTAGTTTGTTCAAATCCACTTGAAAAAGCTGCTGAAGGATGTCCTACAGAAAAAAAACCAGCATCCTTCGAGGCACTGATGGTTTCTTCACTCTCCTCCCCTGATTTGCATTGAATGCATCCTAGCACTCCTGACTTTCTTGTCTCCTTCCTAATAAGTCAACTACTAATTAATCAAATGCTGATTTTAATTGGAAACATTTTCTCATTAAATTGTAAGATGATTGAAAGAGATTTAACTCAAGCATCAACTTCTGGTCTCCCAAAAAATGACTGTGTGGAAAAATTCCTGTTTCTAAAAAAAGTATCATGTCAAGCTCTCAGATCTGCTCATGTACGGGGAAAAGATATTTTTGTATTTTTGTAATACTTCACCAAATCAACAAAAATGCAATAAAACTGCAACTTGAAGAGCATTCAAAGTTCAGAACTGCTTGCCAAATTGAATTCACTGTGTTTGGCTGGCTGTCTCACCAGTCTGACACAAGCACACATTCCCTGACAACGTTTGCAAACGTGCAAGCACAGAGTAACCTCAGGGTTACTGCACTGTGCATAAAAAACTGCACTGAGAGGTGGATTAGTCTGACACCCATGGAATCATAGTCCTTGTTTCATTTTTAAGCAGAATTTCAAGAATTTTTATTTCCAATTCCCCAAACTCTAATCTAGGTAAGGGCTCTTGCTAGCACAGAGCTGGAGCTGATTGTCACACCAAGCATCAGTAAAGCATTTAAGGACTGGCAGTGAAAATCACAGTAACTCCCCCCTGCCTGCAAAGAAAAGGCATTAAAAACAATCTGCAGCAAATAAAACGTTGAGTTCCTTCGTAATAAACAAGCAAAATCAAAAATCCCCACTGAAAGTTCATGGAACTTATGAAAATATTGAACTCCTTGAGGGCAAAGGATAAGATCTATGCTTAACTATTGAGATCATTCAAGTAATTATTAAAATCAGGCCAAGGAGTTCAGACACAAAACAATCACCCCCTCTTTTTCCTGTCTTTCTACAGTACCAGACCAAGTACACAAAATCCCAAGCTTGTTGAACACAATCCCACATTTTAAAGTGATGATTTACAAAACACCAGCAAATGTTGAGAGCTGCTCTGACCTCCGTGAGATTTTCATCATCTGAGTTTTAGGACCTACATGTGTTGAGCTTCAACACCCAAAATATCACCAGTGTGGGCCACAGAGGTGTTGAATGAAAACTCTCTAAACAGCTACTCTTCAAAAAAAAAATTTTTGAAAACACATTAAAAGGATCCTTACTGCAAATTCTCTGTGCTCTCCTAGCTTTTGAGCCTATGCAAATCATCTACATAATTGAAAAAACTAATTGACGTCCTGATAGACGGGAATATGCTCTTTGGTGGAACAGATGTTAAGAGTTTTGTTTCATAATTTGTCAGCTTTACTAAATGTCACTGAGTTTGTCTTAAAACTGAGTTTTCTTATTGTGATCCAGAGTCTGTTCCCTGAGCAAAACCTATTTATTGAACGTGTCCCAGGTTTTAAAGTTCATTTCCATCTGTAACTGAAAAATTAATATATCTGGATAATGGACATGGTCAGACTACAATAAATGCAACAAGGGGGTTCTTTGGGTTCTGTATTTTCCTCCTTCAATGGATATAAATCAAGATTTGTTCCAGCACTGGAAATACTCAGACACAGTAGAGCAATGACATCATTTTGGGAGCAGACAGAGCCCAGGGATTTAAATAGAAAACTACTAAAGCTTTCAGTAACATAATTACAAATTTATATTCAAATTAGATCTTTTGGAATAAATCATTCTTCTGATTACTGAATTCAAAGTAAAGGACATTAAAAAAATAATCATTATTATTTTCATTTAATGGTTTGTTGTTTACTAGACAAACATAGTGACTGTAGCATAAAGCCAAATTTCTTTATTAAAATGTCAAATGCTATTCTTTCCTAAATTTCCCTGAACAACAAAGAAGGTTTTAGGAGAAACACCTGACCATCAATTGGATTTCCAACTGTTAAATAAGCAAATTGATGGAAAAGAGACCTGAAGAGGAATACTGTACTGCACTGCAGTTTTCTTTCCCTTTCCTAAAACTCATTGTTATTCAGTGGCCATAAAATAGAATCCACAGACAAAAAGGCACCAATTCCATATACTGCACTGAGTGAAGTAATAAAATTATCTGAACCAAAGGCTTGGTTATTGGCTATTGTTATTAAAATTATTCAATATACAGTTCTAACAGCTTCATAACTTTGTGCAGTACTTTGCCAAGCCTAAAACAGAACAGACACCCATTCCACAACCTAAATTCAAGTAATGTAATATGATGAAATTCAGCATAAAAGACAGGCAAAAATATAAAAATATAGAAAAAAATAATAAAATGAATGAGTGAAATCACAATTCTATCAGCATTCATATAAAAGTTTCCCAGCACAGTAAACGAGGCTGTGATATTCATAAAATGAATTTTCATAAAATTCAAGTGGGTTTTTTTGTTGTTGTTTGCTTCATTTTAAAACATGTTTTCCTGTTTTTTTTTTAAATTGCCACTGGCCTTTACTCATCAAAAATTTATAGATGAAGACCAATAAAATGAATATTTTAAAGGGCTCAATTTTTTTAAGGAATGTCAAAGTGTTCTGTTGAAAGGATCCAACATGTATCAACAAAAAAGCTGCCCAACCAGTTAGAATTTAATTTTTTTTCTACAAATGCCAATATCCTCAGTGCTCAGTAATCAATTAAAAAAAAAAAAAAAACAAAAACCATAGGTGTTAGAGTTTTCTTTTCAGAAATTGTGATAGACCAAAATAGATTCATTAACATTCATATTTTCCTTACCTGAAGTGATAATGGACCATCTCGCTTGTCAATCTCATGTGCAACAATATTTTTCAACGGACTCCCCCAAATTAATTTATGCTGAGAATGGAGCTCAATACACCTCATTCTAATAGCCTGTGCCATGCAATTCAAAGATAAATACACACATTTTTATCTCTGAGTAGGATAAACCTGCAATAAGCCTCCTAAAATTAATTGGGGTTACTGCAGTCTCACTCTGATGTCACTCAGATCTGTGTGTGGTCCAGAATTAATACAGAATATTTGCACAATGGTAAATGGATTCTGCTGCAGGAAGGGATTCAGATGTTTGTGAAGAGCATGAAAGTTCCTCACCTAAGAAAGAGATTGAGCAATCACCACCTCAGAAGTGAGGCCATCATTGGCTGTGTGCATATATTTAATTTGTGAATTCTTCCTAGTCCATATATTTTATATTTAATTGTCCATATATTTAATTGTCCCTGCAGAGGAGCCACTGTTGGCTGAGTGTTGGTTTCCACAGTTTCCATTATGCTCCAGAATAATAACAAGACTGACTTGGAATCAGCATTTCAGTTTCCCTAGAAGAGTCAAACTGGATGTTCAAGACCTTGAACTTACAAAAACAAAAAACTCAGTTATCCCATTCTTACACATTAGCCCACAGAGGGCTGCATTCTCCACTTTTTCAGCGCTATCGACAATGAAAGATTTCAAATGCATAGACTTAAAACTGGTTAGTTTTAAGTCTGGTAAAACTGGTAAAACATAGACTTAAAGCCAGATCTTTTGCCAGGCTGCATCTGAAGAGAAAGTAGTTGCTCTATTTTACACAAAAAAAAAAAAAGTAATTTACTATGAATTAAAACAAACCACAAGATTAGAAGTAAGGAGAGATGATAACACAGTGTGTATTCTGTGGGAATGTTAGAATAACTAGAATATGGACTAGGAAGAGTTATTGTTTGTCTCTTCCTGTTCTGTTTAGATGACTACTATTAAAAACTCAATTAATAGCCCTGGCAGGAGGAGTCTGTCTCTGTATTTCAGGAATGTGTGACTTTCTGCAGAGTCTGCTCAGCAATGTGTGTGATACACCAGAGGAGCACATAAATAACCAGCAGCTGGGACCAGTACAGGTTCCAATGATGCTGATGGTTCCCTTTTCATATGGCTGACAATTTTAATAAAAAAGATTAAATCCCAGAGTGGGTTTAACTTTATCATTCAATATAACTGACACTGCAGGAAGTGCAATATGCAGTTAGAAGGAAAATTAACTGTGTTCTAGATAGCAAATCCATCATGCATGAGCAGAGTAACTACTTGGGGTAATCACCACAGCTTTTTTTCATTTAGCTAAAAATAAATATTGGAAACAGAAGTTAATCAACTACACTGTGAAAAAAATATTCTTTCTATCTTAAATCATACTGACACCCATCTGAATATCAAGATGAGCATGAGACTTGCTCATAGCAGGTCTGTCCACTAAGGGAGGGAAGGAGGAGACTGCTGCTACTCCAAATGACTTAGTTATTGTAGGAAAGGCTCATTTTGAGGGCTCTCAGTGTCTGTGGAAGTTTTCCTGATGGAGGTGAGTAAATAATTTCTGTTCCAGTCTTAACCATTGGCCATATTAGCTGTAGCAATCTGACATTCTCCTTATTCCAATCTAATATTATAACTTCTGGCATTCCCCCTCCCATACTTACACAACGGGAAAATATATTTTTTCAGTCAATTAGCAAACCAATATATTGAAATGCTTTGTTTGCACATAATGAAAAACCAGCTAGAAACAACACTCATCTTTCAAAAGCCTCAACAATCTAGAGACAACACCCACTGTGTCTTGCATTAACCTAACAGTTCCTTGGACAGAAGATTCACTGATCAAATGGATGTTTGATATATAAAGGAGGAGTTCACCATAAGATCTGATAAAAACAGTTTAAGACTTACAAGTGAACCAAGATTAGAATTACAGGTTACCCTGGTTACAGCTGTCACTGAATTTCAAAGCAGTTTGTATTATCCTGAATCATTCACTGCGTGCCTTAGCTAAGATATGAAAGAAAAAATTTGACAATGAATTATCGCTTGGGAAGGCAATTCTGATCTGAAGTACTGTTACTAAATGTAAACAAATTTTTAATTAGTTTTTCTCAATGACTTCAGGTTGTCCTATTATTACCTCAATTGTTGTTTGCAAGTGAGCAGAGGCTTTGCTAAATAAGTTATAGAAGACTTTGTAATTAATTTTGATGTGATCTACTCCTCTTGATAAAACCACTGGGAAATTAACTCAGCTGGATACTACCACAATTATTTGTATTAAACTCTCTCTAATCTTCTACTGTGATAAAATATATGGACTAGGAAGAATTCACAAAGCTGTATTTCAAATAACCATTAAAAATTCAATGAAATGTCATGAAACCTACTCAAAAAAACTGACTAAGTATTAATACTTAAGAAATTGTGAGGGAACGTAGCAATTGTTTGGTTAAAAGAGATCAAAGGGAGGGGAATGGTCATTTTCCCAGCAGACAGAGCAAAGATTATTCCTCTTTTGAAATATGCTAAATATTTATCCAAATAATAAATGTAGTTTTTTCTAGAGTTAATTCATCTTCACTGATATTGTTTTATGGGAGAGGTCCTGACAGAGAGATTTAATGCTGGGGAAAAAAAATTAAGAGAGACATTTAAATAGTCTAGAAGAATTGCATGAGGAAATTTACCTAATATAATCTTCAATGTGCCCTGAGCTTAAACCACTCTGAGGATGAAGCTCTCTGAGTTTCACCATCTATTTTGCCCATTATTCATGAGCTAACATTATAAATAACCTTCCCTGGCAAAAAGGCAAAGAAAGAAACCAAACACAGAGTTCTTTCTATCTAATGAAAGCAATCTGAAGATCAAACACTGAAAATTCTAGCTCCTACTAAAAGTCAGCAATTTTATGAACAGCAACATTTTCTCAGCCAGGACCTAACAAGACAACCAACTCCTATCCTGCAGTTTTGCAAATGTCTGTTATCAATAATGATTTCACCCACTGTTCATATCATCCTCCAAGAAGAAAAGAAAAAAACGCTGCTTCACTAAAAATTGAGGCCAGATTTGAATTTTCCTCTGGTTGTCAATAGCTCATTAAACATAACAGCTTCACCACAAAGATGTAGAAGTTAAATATGTAAATTAAGGTATTTTAATATTTAAGTGTGTATAAAAAGTCTAAGAGTTTTCTAAATGCCAGAGTAAAGCTCAGGGATTATCAGTCCAGTTTGTCCAAGTGACACAGCAGGTTCAGCTCCTGTGTGCCAGAGCACAATGCTGAACAAAAGTTCCTTCAGAGTTCCATGGGAACCCAAAACTCTTCAAAAGCTTTTCACTTGTGCCTGTGGCTCCTTTTAAAGATATTTCATGTTTTCTTACCCTTCTTCAAGTCATATTTCCCACTCTCCTAGATATCCTACAGTCAAAAACGAATTTAGATGAATTTACTCTGCAGCCTTTCTGTTGAAGCAGAGCAAATATGAATTTGGGGTGAGATTCTGAGTTAAGGAAACCAAGGTTAAATGGCCTAAATTTGTATGACAGTTTTTAGAATAGGGCACTTCTTGGGTCTCTGTTTCCAGCTTAAAGAATTATCACATTTCATTAATCAATTGTCCAACAACTCAAGATAATCCAGTTTGTTCTCGCTCCAACACTTCCATTTCAACAGTTAGTTGAAACAATTAGTTTATAGAAAAGTATGAATAAATATGCAACAAGCTAATGCAATAAAAAAAGTATTTAAGAAATATTTCCAAAAATATTAAATATGTTATTAGTAGAATGCCAAGCACCCAGTCATTTTAACCCTTTACTTTATTTCTGTCTCCTATTGTCTTTTGATTATTTTTTTAAATTTTACCAAAAAAGTAAACCTCATTTCTCACAGAAAGGAGCTGCCAGCACCTTCCCAAAGCTGCTTAGGTTCAGGCAGAGGTTTGAACAGTGGCAGTGCTGATCCTGTCTGAGCATTTCCTGCCCTGCTTTACTTTTTTAGCAAATCTTATTGATCCTTTCACAGAACAACCTCTTATGCACTAATGGGTTAGGATGGACAGCTCCTAGAAAAATAACTTACACATACAAAATTATGTGCTGGCAACAATTCATCTTTCTTTTCCTCATATAAAACCTTCTTTGCCTGGTACCTCGTTGAAATAAACTAACTTTTCACTTTTGTGAAGCTAAAAAAGATTTATAGCAGCTGAAAACTGCCTGTAGTCCACATTTTAACTCCCAGGACAATTTAAATACTTTGCTGTACTGGAGGTTTTTTTGTCTAGAGACAGAATATCTTTAAAAGAAAATAAAATCTGACAAAAATAAAGGTTCTAACCAATACAATTTGGCTTGATAAATAGGCAAGGAAAAACTTGCTAATATTCTGCACCATAGCTAAGTGAACTTGGAGGTAGAAGTAAAAGATTATTTTCCAGTGTAGTTTTACCTGAATCTCATTTTGTTCCTGGGTGAAAAAGAAAGGCCAAAAGAAAATAGAAGAAGTGGGGAACTTGGACATACAATTTTGGTAGAAGAATGGAATAATTTCCATCAGAAATATATCTATAGTAAAATGAAAATTTTTAGAAGTTATTAGCCTGCCTGAGATGCAATCTTGATACTGTATGTGGAATGTTTTCCATTTTCTGAGCAAGTATATTAAAAACTATTAGATGAAAGGAAAAGCAAATCACAGACCACTGTAAAGTATTCTTTGAATCAGTTTTTCAAAGTAAATTTAGTCATTTAGTCCTGGGCCTTTAGAATTTCCTAACAGAGGTACCATTATTATAATTTTTTTAAACCAACCAGCATTTACAAATGCACAGTTCACTTGATTCATGCCAGCGAGTCTACAAAAAGGTGAAAAATTTGCAAAGATAAATTTCTCTAAATAAACTTTTCACACACAGTTTGAAGGCCTCAGTATTTATTGCTACAAAATTATAGACACAGAGGGTTTGATGAGCAAATTCACACTCTTAAATCTGTGGGGAGAAGAAAATAAAAGGTACTAAGCATGTTTCTGAAGCCTTTTCCTGATCTAAAATAAAAGACACATCAAACACACGTGCTGGGAATCTCCAGTGCCTCCACCTTCAGTGGCAAATGCCAAAATTGCAAACATCTAAAATTCCTTTGGCACCTGACACCCAGATCCAGTTATTGTTAGCTAAGCTCACTTAGGGAATTAGTTTTTATTACCCTATTATTAAAGCATAAAAAGTGTGAAATTTCATTTCTGTTTTTTAATATTTTGTCTTTATGACTTTCTTTTTTTTTTTTTTTTAATTCCTTTAGCTACACTTACTCCTACTGCAAAAAGAATTCACCAACTTTCATCAAAATTCTGGATTTCAAGGCAACTTATGTGTCAAGCAAAGCTGTATTACTATATTCTGAAAAGAGGGAAAACACTGCCCTCTAATAGAAAGAAAGGAGGAAAGAAAATTATTTGAAACATTAAAATGAGTCTGCAGTGAACCATTTCTATGACAATAGCAAGAGGGAGCTTTCCTGAAAGGATAATGAGAAAATCACTTAGCAGTTGGTACAAAGAGTGTTTATATTGACTTCCCATGGTAGATTTGTGGTTTCTGGAAAACAAAAAATACTTGGGGGGTACAGAAAAGGAAAAGCAGCTCAGGCCAGGGAGAAAATTTACAATTTAAGGTGATCCTTGAATTTAATCCTTAAATCCAGGTGTAACTGGCCTTGCCTCCACGTGCCTTGATGGAAAGCAAAATGTGTTAAATTTGTCTTAAGAGTTTTATTTCCCACAGAACTTGAGCTAAATAAAGGCACAACATGCAAAGCCTCTGTTGATAACCAGCATTTCTCTCACTGCTGGGAATATCTGTTTTACTCACCCTGCAAACATCATACTGTAGATCTGAGTTGGTTTGAAAATGTTTCCAGTCGAGGTTTTCCTCATTTAGTTTCCTCCTGGACCTTTGTTTCACTGAGCACTGTTCAGAGGATGCAGGATCTGATTTGGAAGGATTCAAAGGGGAATTTCAGGTAATTTTGTGCAAATTGTATTGATCATAATAAAACTTAAGAAACAAAGAGTGGGATTAAATGGAATAAATTTGGGACAAGTAGTTTACATAATGGAAGAAATGTGCTGCTCTTCAGCCTCAAGATTCTGAAGCATTCACTGTTAAAATTACTTATCCAGTCTTTTTAAAGTAAGGAAATGCCATTTTCTCTGTTTTGTACAGAAAAAAAGAAACCATTACATGGGAAGATTATTTGGTCACATCAACATCACTCTGGAGTATTTACTTCACCCTGTGACTCCCACATTAAACTAAATTATAAAAATAAATATCATAGTTATTTTCCTTTCAGCTTCCTTTCTAGTTGTGGAATAATTTGAAATGTGGCCTGTGGATGAGAGTCCCCTCTCCTCACAGTAACATTCCTTCTTTTTTTTCTGATGACAGAAAAGATGTGGGAGCTGCAAGAAAAATTTACTTATGAAGTTATTCCAGCAGACCAGAAGTAGCAAAAATACTTTTGTGTGACTACATTGAAACAACAGAGCCTGTGAGTTTATAGAACCAGTACTTGAACATTTCCATTACCATTAAATTCATGCCTCAAATAGAAAAGAATTTCAATGGGCTAAAATATCCTCTATTGACTAAAATTTTCATTATAGGGAACCTCAGAGCTCAGAATATAATGGGCTCTTGCTGTTGGTTTCTAATGGGTGTTTATTATCCCCAGGCATGCTGCAGAGGGAGAGCATTGCAGCTGATAAATTATTTTACCTGCTGCAACACAGCAATTGCAGAAATGCAATTTAAAAAAAAAAAATTTAAAAATTTATCTCATTTTTTATTTTAACAGATACACCACTAAAGTGTAAATATCCAAGTATTTGTAGAGAAGGACACTTTGGAATCAATAAGGAATAAACTCAGTCACCTTAAGAGTCATATAATTTGGAGTTTAGAAGTTATACCTTTTATGAACTGACAGACTTTTCCCTACTGGTAATTTGAGTTACAGAACAGCTTCATCTTTCGGATGAGTTGTTTTGGAAATATCTTATCACAGAAAGAACAATTCTATCTGTGCTGAAATTAGACCACCCAGCCTGGGCTGAGTGTGCCACAGGCATTACAGAGTGTGGCTCATCCAGCTTTAAAATCACACTGGTTTGAAATTGTTTTTGCTGAGATGAACATGGCTCAGGTCTATTTAATTCAGAGATTAATTAAATTAATTTAATTTTATTTTATTGGTGAGGCCACTTTTCTTCAGGCCAACTTCCTCCCTCAGCTCTGCCAGTGATTTTGTACCTGCAAAGAGACCTGCAGCTCCCCAGGAGTTTCCATGCTGTTCACAAAATCATGGGTGTCAAAGATAAAATTCTCATTTCCAATGAAGGAGGGAAGGAATAACTGCAAACCCTGGAGCTCAGGCACAGTGGCATTCATCTTGCACATTAAAAGTACAGATCCAGGCTATTAATCTGGAGTAGCAATTAAAAAGTGAGCCTCCCATATGAGAAATTTTAAGTATTTTAAGTGCTGGGTGCCTGGCTGTTCTAAGGTAGACAATTTTCTGTCTCCTTTTCTTTGTTGATAATGGCCATTTTGTGAATGTCTTTTCCTATCTCTCATTTTGACCAGGTCTTCCATTCTGCATCTGCCCAAAGTCTGGGATCAGGAGAGATTCAGTTTAGGGGATTCAGCAATTTTCAAACAGAAGACCTCTAAATCTTTTACAGAGCATTCCCAGGTGATTCTGCTTGTGAACATTTATTACCCTGAAGGCTTCCACTTCACTGAATTTCAAAAGTCTTTTGCAAGCAGATGAGGTGCTGAAAACATTCAGATAAAGGTTACAAGAACCCTCTATAATATGAAGTGTCAGGCAGCCTAAGAATAAGAATTGCTACTACTTCTTCCAACAAAAATTACCCAGGATAGCTCTGTAATAACGATGGCATTAGAGAACATGGATGTTTTCCATTCCCAGATAAAACTGTTGTCCTGTAACCTGCAGATTTATCAGGGATAATTCCCCCTTTTGCTGTATCCAGGAGCCCCAACATTTCACCCCAAGAAAATCAGAAAAGAGCAGCTCCAGCTCTACAAGAGACCTCCTGACCCTGCTTGGTCACATATCACAAATAAATATCAATTAAACCAGCACAACTCCTAAAGTGTCATTAATTACCAACGCTGCACAATGACTTTGTGCAGGTTTCAGGTCATCATCACAATAACCAAGAAAAGAATATTTTATAGGCAGTCCTGAGGCATCCACAGTACAGTGTGAGTCACCATTCCTCTTTAAATTCAGTTCCAGGGGTTCAGCTCTCAGTCAGGACATTTCCTTTTAACCAGGAGTCAGAAGTCCTAAACCCCCCACCAGTTTTAAGCTGTGAAGCTCCTCTGACTCCTGTGGAGCAGTTTCTGCCATGAACTGTGAACGATATCAGGATTGGACACCTCTCTGAACACTCAGACCTCTCCTCTCCTGGATCTCAGCTCTGCCAGGCCCTGCTCACTGCCTGAGCTTCCCTCCCAGCAGAGTGGGTACTGCAAAAGCCACGTCCTGCTTTGCCACCACATTTCTTTTCCCTATATTGCCCCTCTTTAATGGAATCATTCGTTTTCCTGAGATTACTTTTCCAGTATTAAAAATAAACACAAAACCCCTGCCTAATTAATCTTGCAACCCTCCTTCCTCATTTCACCAATCACAGATTTTTCTGAGCCACATTTCTTAAGCAGCTTATGTAAACCAAATCATCACAGTTTGTGTCTCCTTCCTCTCAAAAATCTTGTAGTATAACCCTCATAATACTCCCTACCTCGTTTCTTTGTTCCACATATCCATCTCAATAAAGCAATAGATGAAACAGTTACTGGCAAATAAAAACAATGTATTCCCAGGCTCTGATAGCCTTGTCACTGTTTTCTCAAACATCTCTTAAACTGCCAGCTGGATTTCTCTGGTTTTGAATTCTGGATATCTACTCCTTCCCTCCCAGACCTGACCTTCCATCTAACATTTGGCCTATGAAAACATGCAGGAGCAAATGGAAAATAACTTGGATTTTCATCTCTGGCTCCTGTGGTGTTTCAGCAAAAGCAAAGTCAATTACCTCTAGCAAAAATTGACAAATCCACAACATTCTGAGAGTACATTTCCTAGATATTTCTAAAATACTGCAATGCAATATTTTGCTTTGCACTTTTGCTTGGTGAGAGAAACTATTTGTACAGCTTTTCCTTTCATCTCAACCAAAGAAAATCATCTGTCTAGTACTTGTCATATGTACATGGCCATCCTGGCAGGAAACTTGCATAAAACACATTTGCTTGTTTTATCTAAATAATCCCATTACCTGCCAGCAAATAGTGTAAACAATGCAATGCACAGAAACAGATATCAAACTGGATTTAAGTCAGTAAGCTAAGGAGGAAAACACTAACTTATGTCTCAGAGTATGGGAAATATAATCCTGCCAGGTGTGTTTAAGTCTTATTTTGTTCACATCAAAGCTTGGTTGCAGGGAGAGCTCATTTATTTTCCCTGGGAACCAATCTGAGGATGGGATATTCAAAGAAAAACAGGTGGCTGAAGACAGCTGGCAGAGACTCAATACCCAGCTTCAAGGCAACTTAACCATAATGACATGAATCCTGCAATTTCTAACTTTGTAGCTTGCTTTTCAAGAAACACTTTAAAACTCAGTTTTAAAGAGGAGCAGGTTAAAAGGACAAAGTGTCTCTACACCAGTAACAACTCCCCAGCTGGATCAGCATGGAAGGAAAGCACCCAGTAGCTTTCCAGGCTTGTCCAAATCTGTCTAGATTTGGTTCTCAACCCATTTTACAAGTTGATCTTAAAGCCAAATGTGCTTTCCCCTTCCTCCAACCACATCTTGGGAGGAAATCAGAGAATATGGAATATGCTGGGTTGGAAAGGGCCCATGAGGATGATGGAGCAGAGCTCCAGCCCTGGACAGGACAGACCCAATTAATCTTCCAACCCTGCTCCTTAATTTCACCAACCAATCCCACCCTGTGCCTGAGAGCATCCCCAGGTACACACACCTGGGCTGGTGCCTTGGGAGGGCAGAGCTGGAACAGAGACTGATCACAGCCAGAGAATAAAGCAGAGATTTATTCAAAGGCCTTTAGGATACACCTTGGGCAGGACAAGAGCCTGGCCAGGGCTACACCCAAGGTGGACCCAAAATGACCACAAAATGGACCCAAAATGGTCACAAAATGGACCCAAAATGGTCACAAAATGGACCCAAAATGGTCACAAAATGGACAAAGGGTCACCAGGTCTCACACTTTGATAAGTTTTGGTCCATTTGCATTTTGGGGTTGAATTGTCCAATTCCAGCTGCAGGTTCTGCAGTCCCACCCTTCTTGTTTTCTCTCCTCAGCCCCCCCTGTTTGTGCTTTTGGGCTGAACACTTGTCCCAGCTGTCCTTGGTGTGCAGCAGGAGAAGGATTTGTTTTGTGTCCCTGCTGTGTGCAGAGCTGAGTGAGCCTGAGTGTGAGCTCAGAGCTGCACCCTGGGCACCACAGAGCCTGAAATACAGGGAAGAGAAAACTGAAAGCCTCAGTGCCAGGTGCAGAAGCTGGCACTGGTTCCTGTTAGACTTCACCCAGCTGGTGATCTCCAGCTCCTCTGCCCTCCAGGGAATGGACAGCTCCTCACAGTTTAGTCTTGTCACAAACTTGGTGTTTCTTCGAGTCCTGTGTCAATATTTAAAGAAATGATTGCACAGAGAGGCAAAGAGGAACTGGGCATCTGAAGGCACCTCAGAGTGAGAGGTGATGCCAAAGGAACAGAAACGAGAGGATAAAAGAAGTGTTAAGAACAAAGGAAAGAGAACGTGGAAGGGAGAACCAACAGAGCCCTTCAATAACTGAATAAAAACTGGGCCGTGTAATCTGGGAGGTAAATTAGTGTGGTGAAAATTAACCTGAAGATCTGTGCCACTTCCTACCCATACTTACTACCTCATCTTCCTTTTTAAATTATGTTTTGGAGCCAGGTTTTGTTCCAGACTAGCCCTTAGTGACAACAGATTCAAGAGACAACTCTGCACTGCTACAGGAGACACAGACACACACCAGACAAATTGAGATGGCAGCGCTGCACTTCTGTGGGAGGAGGTAACATGTGGCACTGAAAAATCCCTCTGGCTAAACAACTTCCACTGAAACTCTGCTGAAAAAGCTCTGGGCTTCTGAAGGGTTCGACTTTTTAAAAAGAAATTATATGTAAGCTGCAGGCAGCATTCAACGTCCCTTACTGTAAGCCCAGAACTCAGTAACAAAGATGGTTAAGTAGCTCACAACGTGAACCAAGTTTTAATTATATTTAAATTCTCAGCACATTTAAAGAAAAATACCAACTTAATGAGTCCATCACAGAGCAGAGATAAAAACTGTACTCCCCAAACAACCAACAGCCCAAGCATGAGGCTGAGACAGTCAAAGGAGCAACTCATGCTTAGCACAAAAACCTTTTATGGGTTTCACACCTCAAACACTTTCATGGATCCCATTAGACTGCTATGAATGGAGACAAAGATTAAAATGTATTCACTGTCCTTCTGGAGTTTTAATTCAATCCAGGCACAAGTTGAATACGAATTTGTGAAAATCAGTTTTCACCTTGTGCTATAAGAGTGAGTTGTGGAAAAGGTGTTTTTGTGCAAGGCCCCATCCTTGCAGAAAAATTGTGAAGTAGAGGGTGAGCACAAAGGTGAGTGGATAATGGAAATGCCTTTGAGACAGCAAAGAAAGAGCAAAAGGGGCTGATGTTCTGTAAATAGTCTGTGAGATTTGCACAGCATTTCACATGGAACCAGGAAAAATCTATATTTCTGTGTAGTGCTAGCTTGTTCTAGAAAGCTTATCTGCTTGTTCCTGACAAAAAAAAAAATAAAAGAAAAGAAAAAGAAAAAAACTCTTCCAATTGATAAAACATATTTTATAATTGTGTAAGCTTCTTGGAAAGTTCCAGAGTAAGGGGTTTTTAAGTCTGCTTTCCAGAGTATTCCTAGTTACACAGAAACTTCTGAGATAAGTTGAAATAAATTACATTTTCTTACTATACATGTAAACTGTGACTTCCCATTAGGGGAGACAGTAAATGTTACAGGGAAAGGTAGAATCAGAATTTTTATTATCTTACAAGAGTTTGTTTTCTGCTCACACCTCCAGCTGACCCTGAGAGTAGATTAATGACATTTACTTCTGACCAAAACAAATCAGTGAGTCCTTTTTTTTCATTTTCTCTCAATATATTCCACAGTTTTATAACAGATTTTGTCAACAACCACAAAAACAAAAAAAAAAAAACCAAAAAANTAGTGTATATATAGTATATGATATAGTATATATCATATAATATGTAGTATATTATATATTATATATATATTATATATATTATATGGTATATATTATATGGTATTCTATTGCAAATCTTCAAAACATGCTGGTTTTTCCTCTTAAAGAATTTATTTTTGAGGCTCATAAGGACTGTGCAAAAAAAAATTTGACATTTTTTTAAGAGAAAAATGTTGAATTCTTCCAAGACAGTGTTTGAAAACTGAAATCCTGACTGTTCAAACACCTATCCTCTAATCCACTCAAGTTCAAAACAGAACATTTGAAGCTGTCATAAATTGTAAAATTGAGAGACAGCAGTTAGAAGTAGAATAATAAATTCACAATGATTTTACCCTTAAGAATCTGAGTTCAATTTATTGTCAAATCCAGAACACCCAGAGGAAGAAGCCTGAAGAGTTCCTCTTCTCAGAATGAGAGAAAATTTCTGAACATTCTTAGCATCCTCTCAGTTAAGAATATTTGTTAAGGTTTTTACACAGATCTTAAGGAAACAAAACACCTGATATGATAAACTTCATTTTGCTTCTCATTACTGACAATTGTAAGAAAATAGATCTTCATAAGACACCACAGATGAGGATAAGCCTTATTTATTTTCAGTTTTCTAAAACCTATGGTCGAATTCAGCCCTTGAATTATGTCTGTATTTTATTTACAAGCAACTGAAATTTTCCTTGTATAGTCTCTCCCTCATCATTAGAAATTACTCTGAAAACCTTCCAGCATTTTTTCAATCAAGCTCAGTGTACTCTGGCCTAAAGTTTAGTGTGCAGCTTTTGCAGTCTCTGCCCACCAAATCTCCAGAAATTAATAAATATGAGCATGGACCACTTTTGGCTTGTGAAATGAACAGCCACATGTAAGCATTCTGTGGTGTCTGAAATCTGGATTGAGATCACAAAAATTAAACCAGAACACACAAAATCTATTTCTATATTCTAAATCCTGACAGATTTATGCATTACTCAATCTCCACTGTAAGGAGCAACCTCTGCCCTTCTCATCAGGATGGAAATTGCTGAATATTTCTCACAGAGCACATCCATGTGAGTCGTGCTGCTTCTCAAGCATCTGCACTAATCCAATCTTAAACCAGCACTGAAGGCAGCCCAGCAGGGTCTGCTCGTGCTGGTTTTAACCTCAGCAGCCAGGCTGGTGGGGACTGAGTTTTTCTGGAAAAAGTCTGCAACTGATGGCTGCCCTGGTATTCCCTAAATAAATCCCTAAACTGTGAAATCACAGGAATCTTCTCCTCTCACTCTGTGGCACGAGGGGCAGTAAAGGCAACCACAACATCCTGTGCAAATCCCACCAGGACACAGGCTAAGGAATAGCCAGGCAAAAGTTTATGATTTTTTTTTCTTCCTACTTGTGCACCTTTATTCTTTTAGTACTTTATCATTACTCCATTACTCCCGTACTTCAGTTGGATTCCATCAAAATTCAGTGGCAGGCTACAGAGGGGCTGAAATCTGAATTTGCATACTAACAAGACAAAGTTCTGCAATCAGAAATATCAAAGACATGTTGAACTAATCTCTGAAGGGAAGAACTTCTGATTCTACTTGATATTTCCTAAAAAATATGAACAAACTACCAATTATAATGGGTTCCTGACTGACAGATAAAACCAGTCTGCTTGTAGGTAATTTAAGCATGTCTAAGCTCAAGGAGCAACTTGTATGACATTAAATTTTATTGCATTAACTAAATGAAAATAAACTTTTAAAGTTTTCCAGCCTGATTCTGTGCTGAAAAGAATGATGAAATTGAGGCAGAACTTACATGCAGCTGTCCCCTCCACCAGCTAGACCATTGCATGTGGATGTATTCTGAATAAACAAAAAAAATCAATCTGCTTTCCTTTCAACTGCCAACATGTAAGGCTCTCATCTCAAGAGGCAGCTGGCCTGTCTCTTGTTCTGATAGCTCACACAGCTCATGGCACAGTGATTTTCACCTGTTCTGGGATGAATTTTATGCAGACTAAATGTTTCCTTTCTCCTTTTATCCATTCCCTTTCCACTCTTTGTTAATATTTTAAAATATTATATTTAACATTGAATTATGTGTCTTGTCCAGCATTTTGCCCTCGCAGTTGCTTTATCATTTAAACCCTTCAGGTGCTTTGAATCAGGTGTTATCCTGCACTGGGCACCACTAACAGCACCAGCAGTGCCAGAAATGCACTTGTTAAGCAGACACTGAACAGTTCCCTTTATGCTTCCATGAAAACCTGGCAGGATGTGCAATGTGCTGAGTTTGGTGTCTAAATTCCCAATTACAGCTACGTGGTGAGATCCTCATGGAACAGCTCATGCTCAGCTCCTGGTGGTGCAAATCCCATTGTCCCTGTGGGAGCCTCACCTGCACCTTCCTGCCCTCCTCCCCTGCTCTGCATCCTGCAGATTTGTTGTCATGGTTTTTGGACAGCACAGGAATNCTTCCAATTGATAAAACATATTTTATAATTGTGTAAGCTTCTTGGAAAGTTCCAGAGTAAGGGGTTTTTAAGTCTGCTTTCCAGAGTATTCCTAGTTACACAGAAACTTCTGAGATAAGTTGAAATAAATTACATTTTCTTACTATACATGTAAACTGTGACTTCCCATTAGGGGAGACAGTAAATGTTACAGCGAAAGGTAGAATCAGAATTTTTATTATCTTACAAGAGTTTGTTTTCTGCTCACACCTCCAGCTGACCCTGAGAGTAGATTAATGACATTTACTTCTGACCAAAACAAATCAGTGAGTCCTTTTTTTCATTTTCTCCCAGTATATTCCACAGTTTTATAACAGATTTTGTCAACAACCACAAAAACAAAAAAAAAAAACCAAAAAACAAAACAAAACAAAACAAAACAAAACAAAACAAAAAAAAAAAAAAAAAAAAAAAAGAAGTTTTTTCATCTGCTACTTTTTTT
>VXBR01011084.1:181821-235339 GCA_013400215.1 Cisticola juncidis
TTTTATGCTGACGTGATTTAGGTCAAATTCTGAATCACTGACTCTTAAATTCCAACTTTAAGGAATTTAATATTTCTCTCCATCCACCCAAATCCTGCTTTGCTCCCTACTGCACCCAGTATTTCAAATCTGAGTTTTAAGAACTCTATTAATCATGTTCCTAAAGCTGTGTGTCCTTTCTGTAGTAAGAGAGAAATCCAGCTGCTCATTATAACTTATTTACATTACCAAAATTTAAAATACATAAACTGCTAAATGAAATTTTCAGTGAAGCTGAGATCCAAAGTTCAGCAGGGGAAGGACACAGCAGAAAGCAGGGAAGAGTCAGGGGGTTTAATCCTGCACCTCTTGCAAAATGACTCTGATTTCCAGAAAATTCAGTTTTCTAGAAGGAGGAACACAAAAAACAGCTGAGCTCTGTTGCTCTGCACAGACAATAGTATCTCTTTTATACAGCTTTTATTGTTTTTGGAATGATATTGTTAATAGATATAATATATAATTATATAATTTATAAAAAAAGAATTTATTAAAAATTATATAATTTACAAAAAAGAAAAGGGGAAGAACCATCCCAACCCCAAAGGAAGTTTTTCTGTCCCATTAACTATTTCAGTCCTGCAGGATGGAATCACTACAGAATTTTGGAATGATGGGTGAGGTGAGAAATTCCTGCCCAGCTGAGGGAGAATTCCCAGGCAGTGTTTGTCTGTGTGCTCTGCTGTTTGATGGAATATTTAGCCAAGTCAGAACCACAAAAGCCTTTTTAAAGGGTTTTTAATAGATGGGGAATGAGTCTTTCTGAGCACTGAAAGTGTAAAAGCAAAGTCTGTTCTGCAGTCTATGGGGGGAGTGCAGAACCTTAAAGTTTAATCTGCATTTGTGCAAAAAAAACCAAAAAAAAACCCCCATAAAACCAAAACAAAACAAAACAAAACAAAACCCTTATAAGCAATCAAAATAAGTTTAATCTAAAACTAGAAAAATATTCATATCATTGAACACTATTAATTAATAAATAGGCCATAACCCATGTAATTTTTCGAATCTGATGCATTACATTTATTTTGTCCATGTAAACAATGCAGTCTTTCAGATATAAAAAAAAATGGAGACAGACACAGTAATTTAGGAATATGAAATAATTCATTATTTACAGAAGAGAGTGTGCATTTTTCTTGATTGCTTAGTCTTTTATCCATAAAAATGCTGCTCAATAAGCACACAACTGGTCTCATTTTGACTTAGAGACTTTTAATTTAAAACATATTTCAAGTCCACTTCAAAGTTTTCTCATTGAACCATTTCAGGAGTTCTAGGGATCAGAAACCTGTTACATAACCCTAACAATTCCAAGCAAATCTTTTTATTCTTTTAATTTTTAACTGTGATTCAAAAAGTCTAAAAAATAGGTTTAGTGTAGAATATAATTTATTATAATTATATATTTTTTTAAATTTATACTATTTATAATTATATTAATTATATAATTATATATTATATCTATTAACAATATCATTCCAAAAATAATAAAAGCTATATAAAAGAGATACTATCGCTGTGCAACATTATTAATAAATAACCAAAATATTATTTTTCCCCCCCAGCAGTGGCTCCTGTCAATCCCTGGACAAAATGCAGGGTGAGGTTTTGTTTTCTTTGGTATTTTTTCCAACAAATTCCCTGTATTCATCATTTCAGTTGACAAATAAAAAGGCAAACTCATGAATTGATAACTGAAATCTCATTATCTACTTTCTAAGATAAACAGTAAATATCAGAATGAAAGCTGCACAAATTAACCAGCCCTCAATTTGTTCCCTCTATGGCAGACAAAATAATTTCTACACAAAAACTCTTTCTGGAGAATATTTGTAATTAATCATAAACATATTATTTGCTTCTTTCTTTTTTCCTAAGTGAATCATAAAGAATTATTTCAATTTATTTGCCAGAAACTTGGAAATTTGAAATGAAAATTTTTGCCCATGAGATTTGAACTGGATCTATGTAGGTTCCTCTTTAAAAAAAAAAATTATCCCCAACTCCCACTGGAAGAAATTAAATCATCTCTGGGCTATTCAGACAGCATTTTTATTTAGCTGGCCATAACTGAGATGAACTGAAAGGGCAGCTGCTGTTAAACTGTACTTATATAAACTTCCAAAAAAAGTCTATTATTTCAATTGATATTTCTGTTATGGAATGATTTCATCTTCTCCTCTCTTGACCTCGTCCATGTTCAAGTGCAATAGTCTCAAAAAGCTGCAGTGCCACATTCAAAAAGGCAGAGCTGCCCAGCATTATTAGAACTCAGTGGAGGACATAAATACAGCTTTTATTTCACACTCTCAGTCATCAGAAATGCTTAGAAATAATCATTTAGAAGTATTTTATCAATGTTTTGGTTGTCTGGGACCCAGTGAAATGGAGACATATTGGAAATGACAGTGGATTACTGAAAGGTGAGTAAAATATTTGGGAAAAGGTTCCATAGGGATTCAGTGCAGTCCATGTGCTTTAAACACGACTGTCACTTATTCCAAATGTCATCTGTACAACCAGAGTGCCTGGAGCTCTGCATCAGCAGCTGATTCATTCATTGTAATTTCTATAAATGCCAGAAGCCATTCATGATCTTTGTTGTCCAAATACATTTTGTCACAGCAAACCCCAGCAAACAGCAAATATTTTATGTTCTCTTTGATTGAGCTTTGCTTTCCTGTTAGTGCATCTCATTTTAACCTCTGTTAATTGTTCTAGTGTAATTTTTTCAGCTATTGAAAGGTGCCATATTTCAAAAGTATATTTATAAAAGAATTTCTTTCTTCATCCCTTTAAAGCTTTCAAATTAAAGCCCCTTGGAGATAATTCCTCTGCACAAGACATTTTTTTGTGCAGGTCTGAACCAAATTATGAGGTTGACACGTGTCATGTAAAGAAAATAATATTACTGAGAGGTAATGGCATTAAAATGCATTCTACATTTATGCCACATGAGTTCAAAATTAATAAAAAAACACTTTAATGCTGCTGTGCTATGGATACCAAATCCAGAATGGATTTGTTTTCTGCTCCATGGAGCATTCCCAGCCTTTCAGCAAGAGCCTGCAGGGTCCTGAACTGACCAGAGCTGCTGTGCTGGAGGGAAGAGCAGGAATTCTGCCAGCAAGAATCAGAATTATTTCAGGATGGAAGAATAAAAGATGCCCCCTTGCAGAGAAGTCAGTTAGGTGAGATGGGGTGGGGCAACCTCCATTCAATATTGTAACTTTCAACAGTGTTGATAACTCTTAAAAAATTAAAAAGAAAATTACACAACATATTTTTGTTGGCTATTAGCCATTGACAGAGATGGGAAGACTGACTGGGGACCAGAATCTGAATTTACTGTGAGCTACAAATGCTTATTTACCATTCTAGGAAGGCTGGTAATTTTTTTACTACAACGATTGGGTTAATCATCACATAAACAAACTTATACATTTTTCAGCATCTTTTGCTTGCTGAAGTTGATTCAATCTCCTTTCCTGTCCCAATCTTGATCAATCTTCAAAGCTCTGTTTGTTCTTGCCAAGGCATCCTGATTATCTGATTTTTTATGCTAATCAGGTCCAAAGTGTTCTCTTGGCCTTGTGTGCCCCAGTGCCTGCCAATCTCCCTGTGAGTAAGGGATCCCAGGTGTGACAAAGGAAAGAAAATCTCCTGCCACTTCTTTTGTGACACCACAAATCTTAAAATACCAGCTTTAGCACCAGGAATTCAGAATGCAAAAATTGCTCCAGTTGTGTTTCTCAGTAATATCAACAGAGTTTATGAGCCACTCAACATTCAAGTGAACAAAACCAAGCAAAAGAAGGCAAGGTAGCATTCAGTTTGTAAATAACAAATAATTACAACAAGTCCCTGTTACATTCCCCTGTGGGAATGGTTTCTCCCCCCTCAGGAACCCCTAGAGCTTGTACCAAGTCCCTCCTTCTGATTTTTTAAAAAAATTGGTCTCAGATGCCTCATAAATAAATAAATAGATAAATAAATAAATCGATAGATAAATAAATAAACACATAAATAAATGCATACATACATAAATACATAAATAAAATAGATAAATAAATAAAATAGATAGATAGATAAATAAATAAATAAATAAATTTGCACTAGGATGTTTACAGTGAAAAGATTTAATTGATTAGGAAGAGGTGCCTGCATAGAAATGAGAGCTGTCCTGTCATAAAAATCAGCTGGACTGTAACAAACTGACNGTACCAAGTCCCTCCTTCTGATTTTTTAAAAAAATTGGTCTCAGATGCCTCATAAATAAATAAATAGATAAATAAATCAATCGATAGATAAATAAATAAACACATAAATAAATGCATACATACATAAATACATAAATAAAATAGATAAATAAATAAAATAGATAGATAAATAAATAAATAAATTTGCACTAGGATGTTTACAGTGAAAAGATTTAATTGATTAGGAAGAGGTGCCTGCATAGAAATGAGAGCTGTCCTGTCATAAAAATCAGCTGGACTGTAACAAACTGAATTTCAGTGCAGCAGTTCAGAACCTGACTTCTTATGAAGGGTGGGTGCAGCTCTTCTCACTCACCAGAAGCAGCAGAACCTTCAAGTCCTGCTGTACATGGATTTACAACCCAAGATCCAAGCTGGCAATGACAAAAATGTCTAATTTTGCCATCAGTTTACACCCACTTCCAAGGAATCAGGCCAGGTGCACACAGGGTTGTACAACCATAAAATCTCCATTTGTCCTCACTCTGAGGACAGTCACATGCAAATATGATTTAAGACAGAGTGGTTTCATTCCTTTCTGCAAAACTTTCTCCCCTGATTATTACCTGGAACTGATTCTGATGTTTCCAAGAACACAAATACAGATTCACCCGGGAGCTATCACAGACATCCTGAAAATATGAAGGAAAGCTTAAATCAAAAGGGAGAACTAGAACTGGAAAATATCACTTAGTCAAAAGATGTTTTTCCAGCAATTTAACAGAATCTGCTGTTGTTCAGCGGGTGCAGCACCAAAACACAAATTACCTTTTCTGAGGGAGCTGGCAGAAATGCTCAATTGCCTGTAACTGAAGAAATGGAAGTACAAGCACCAAAAAAGCAAAATAAGTGTTCAAAGATCTGTGGGCTTGTAAAGAACAACCCATGCCTCATGCTGGATTTTTAAGTCTTCAGTTCTTTCCAATAAATTGAGACCCAAATGCTCTTGTTTACCTTTTATATAAGAGCAAAATATATTTCTACCTGCATGAATCAACTTAGAGAAAACTTTGGGAATTGCTCCAGTTCACTTCACCTGCACAGTCTAACAGAAACTTTTCAAATCAGGGTATCCCAAAGACACTCCTGAAGCAATTCTGGTGAGAATATGCACTTAATATCTGTTCATCAAAGAATGATTATTCTTAGTGAGCTCTAGGCACAGCACATCCCTTTCCTGGAATGCATTATGAAAACATTTATAAATATTACATCAGTGTGTGAATCAAAACCTCTACATCTTAAAAAAATATGAGAAAAGCCACCTTCCAGTTCAAGGAAACACCACATGCTGCAAGCATTCTCAAAAGAAAGACAATTATATTTGAAATTTTCCAGAGTCTAGGACAAAGGATTTCACTCACCCAGCTGCTGCATGTTCTCTCAAATTTCTTATTTTTTTTTTTTTTTATATTGATGACACAAAGAGAACTGGTGACAGTGTGACCCCAAGCAGTTTGTCCCTACACTTCATGTCTGACAAATCTGCATTTTCTCTGCTGGATTCAGTGCAGCAGCACCAACACCTGGTCCTTTCCTCTTCTGGGAGTTACCACATGGGGACACCTGCTGGAGAGGCACGAGATTATCAAGCCCAGGATAAGTGAAATAAAGGTGCTTCCAAATGACTCCTGATGAGAACAGTCTCACTGACACCCCATAGAACATTCTCCAGGTCAAAGCACTGGCTAATTCTCTTACAAGGACTGAGTTTTATAAAGCTCATCAGAAGAAATACAAAATCACAGTCTGGTTTAATCACTCTTCTTGCACTGTCCTCATGAGGTGACAAACATCAAAATACCCAACCAATCTGTGGGACAGGATGGCAAATCCTTGAGAGCAGGTGGAGAACCCTGGAATAAAACACCCAGACATCAACAGTGCATGGGAACAGATGATTTGTATCAGATGATTTGTACCTTTGATTTTTTGGGGTTTTTTTTTTTTTGAGGGGGGGGGGAGGTTTTGTTGGGTTTTTTTTTGTTGTTGTTGTTGTTGCTTTGTTGTTTGTTTTTTTTACTTGGTACTCAATTTATTGTTTGAATGGATGGTAAGGGTAAAGGCAGCAAGCACCAGAAACACAGCAGTAAATAAAATTCATCCTTGGGAACTATTTTCACTGAGATCCATTCTGCCTTACAGGTGATACAACAAAACAATAGCAGGAACCTCTTTTCAAATAGGGATAATTAAAGATAATGCAACAATTCAAGATCTCGTTCCTGTCCTCCTTTGTGTAACCTTGAGCCCTGTGAGCTCTCGAGGAAATGCAGGGAGAGGAGCCACCCTGGCATTCCTGAGGTCACATTTTGTCCCTCCTGTGGTTCTGCTGTAACTCCCAGGGCCTGCTCAGCTCTTGAGCATCACAGCCAGAGAGTTCTGGAAGTTTTCTTGGCACACTGTACTTTTTAACCAGAGCTAATTTTTTAGCCCTTAGAAAATTAATTAAATTAAAAATGCCATGCTTGAATGTGTTATGTATCAATTTTGAAGACTTAATTATAAGAGGGAATTAAGCTTTGATTAAGCTTTTCTTCTGAGAACAGTAGCTGTCATTCTCCTTTGTCTTAAAATGAGAGAATCTTTTTGGCTCAGTCTACAAAAAATGCCACTCTATTATTTATTCCTGACAACACAGAAGTCAGCCTGGTTTGAAGATGAACACTGCAGGTACCGTGGTCATTTTCTGCTCTCTGCATCCTCAGAGAGCCACAGCATCACAGTCTCCTTGTAAAAGCTGGGAGGAAAAAAAACAGTACAAAGTGGCAATAACAAAACATTTAGAATCACATAGTTTGGATCAATTTGTTGAGGGAAGGTGACATTTGAAAAGGAAATCTTCTGTTGTGTTACCAGAAAATTCCTATTGGGTTTTTGAGCTTTCAGGCATGATAAAAGTGAGAGGAAGTTGTGGAGACTCTTGTACCTAAATTGATAGAGAAAAAAATCTAATAAAACTGAGTTAATGAAAAAGTAAATCAGGAAATTTCAGAATCAGAACTCTGAAAAACACAGCACTAACTAACTCTGGCTAGAATTGGGATGGATGGGGGTGAGGGATGTATTTCTGCACTCTACATTAGCCTGCTTCACTCATTTGATGTATTTCCATGAAAGAAAAGCACACACAAGCAGGCAATATGTTCCCAGGAAATTTTGAAAGCTCTCAACACTCAGCACCCAGTAACAAGAATTAAAATGCAGCTGCAATAGAGACTCAGTTTGAACAGTGACTGAAGGTTTTTTAACAGGGAGGGAAGCAACACCCACAGAACAGGACATTTCCACCTAATTCATGTGCCAATCCTCCTCCTGGACAGATTCCTATCACTCAGAGTCCTGCCAGGGGTATTATACAGACTTTAATCTGGAAATGAGGTGCTACATTTAATTCCAAAATCATTAACGGCTGCCCCTGTGTTAATGCAAATTAGACAGACCCACAGTTTGGCAGAGGAAATGAAATTTGACTGATGCAAGGCAGAAACAGGGAGAGCTTCTGTTATTATTTGTATTATTACAGCAACGAAAGGGCCCAACTACTGAATTTAGAAAATGAAAATCAAGGCTGCATTTGAATAGACCTGTATTCTTGCAGACAGTACTTGTCTGAGAGAATAGCTGGGATGAGAAAAGAGGAGTAAAAGCAAGCACTCTTCATTTTATAAATAGGAGCAAAAGCAAAGAATTCAGTGGTTTCAGCCCACACAAATATAGACAAAACTGAAACACCTGAGCTGAGAGAACAGAAGCTTGAATTTTTTCTTTATTCAGGGGAAGAGCTGTGTACAGCTGTGCAGAAATGCCACACGTTTGTCCATTCATTATTCAGGAAGCCTTAGGCAGCAGCAGGACTACTTTGTGTCTCATTAAATATCAGAAGTTAGGTGGGATAAATCCAACCCTGGAGGTTTGGAGACTTGCCTGGGGTCAGACAGGGTGATCCAGCAAAGAAATGAATCAAAATAACCTGCAACTCCCAGACCACTTCCAAGGCAGGGTCCAAAGGCATTTCTAGCACCATTAGTGAGACACATAAAACTGAATTCTCAAACTCCCTTGCCTAAATGAAGCCTCAGAAGTTTGATGAAACCTGGACATGCTGAGAATTCCAAACACACAGCACCTTTCTGAAACACTCCCAGAGGGAGCAATTGCAGCAGAACATGGTTCTGTGGTGTTGTAGCCCCCAGGTAATTGTAAAATGCCTCAGAGCACAGACACAGCTTGGATTCATTTTTATATTTGTGTTTTGTGAGTATAAACCCTCAGGGCTGGGCTTACCAAAGAGATCTTGCTCACCATGAGGCAGGTCAAGCCCTCAGGAAGGGTGAAAATGCCCATTTGGACTCTGTTATTTGTGCCTGGACTTATTTAACCATGGGAAACTCCAGGGGAAATGAAGAAATAATGAAGTGTACTGCTCACCCCAAGCCTGCTGTCTCTGGAGGACTCTGAGGAGATGATTGATGTGTGGGAGAAGGAGCTGACACTGTCTGTCATTGATGCTGTCTTGTTTCTCCTGCATTTCTTTTCCTTGGAGTCAGCACACTCAAAGTTAACTCTACAATTCCACAGAGATTATGGAAACACAGGAGGAGGAAGCAATAAACAAAAATAAACCCATCATAAGCATAAGCATAAAGCTTCAAAGCATCAAAAAATTGTGTGAATGCAACTTAGCTAAATGCTGATTTATTTGCTTCAGTGTCCAACCTATTTGGGTTGTTACCTTCTCAGAAAAATGGACAAAGTCCCACACTGAATCTGCTCAGGAATTAACACTGTCTCATTGGTCCACTCATATTAATCTTATTAATATTAATAAGAACATTTCAAGTTCACACTGAAATCCTAATTCTAGGAATCACTAAAATTAGAAGATGCTTCACCCAAAGCCACCAAATGAATCCCACAAACAATTCCACTTTATAACCCAACTCTTCGGTGCTCCAGAGCAAGGTGACAGACAATTCTCATTAATCTCCACAAGTGTTTGCTGGTGGCTGAAGGAGGGAATTAAGCAGATGAAGGTCAGGTCTGGATCTAACTGTGGTTCTAAATGACCCTCAACACTCCCAGCCAAACATTTAATATTCCACCCAAGCAGGGGAAATGATTACAGCATAGAAAGCTTATGACAGAAACGGCTTTGCAATATTTATATTTAACAACCCCAAATAAAAAATAACACACAGAGTACAATGCTGATTTGCCATTCTGTGCAGCCACAGCAACACAGGGATGCAGGATGCTCATATCAGAGCAGGAGATTCTGTCAGGAGCACAGTCCTGCCTGCATTCCAATGATGGGCAAAGTACTCCTTGGTGGAGCTTGTATTATAATTTTTCAAGGTTATTGAGTACTTCTGGATCCCTTTGAAGGAGAAGTGCTATGCAAATATTGATAAATTATTTTGCTATATATATGCAGTTGTAATTTAGTACTAGAGGGAGATAGGCCATGGAGTACAGTTAAAACTCTTGGAATTCAGCAGCAGATGATTTTTAGGGTTTTTTTCTTTGAGCAAATAAACCAAGTGGGAGAGCCATGAAATCATTAAATCATTTTAATTTTTTTTTTTAATGTAGAAATATATTATTCCTGAATGAAGGCATTGAGGAAAACTGATTTGAATACAGTGAGTTACATCGCTTTTTAAAATAAATAAATAAGCACAAAATTTAAAATAACCCATGGTATCAGTGTTTACTCCATCTTCTCAGGTAAATTCCAGCTTGTTTTGATATTTTCAAGCAACTTTAGGGCTTCCCAATGCTCTGTCACACACAGAGCACAGTTGAGATTCTCCACACTGAAATCAATTCTGAGCTGAAGGGCACAGCCTGCATGGCAGAAAGAGTTGTGAATTAAGTACCCATTTAGTCTCACTTCTGCTTTTGTCTTTATGTTTGTAAATTTATACTAAATACATTCAGTGAAATGTGTTTCAAAATACCAGGTGGAACCAGATGGAGCAACACCTTGGGCAGGCTTTGTAAACATTAATTCAATGGAAAATGAGAATAAATATAGTGGTTCACCCTCTTAATCCAATTGTTCTCACATGCTGGCAACAGAAGCCATCACTGTATGTCCCAGAGGAAAGTTAAAAATCCCAAACTTTGTCAAAGATTTAACCAGAACTTCAGGATCCCCTTGTGCACTCTCAAAGGCAGAGCAGTGGTACCTGCATTTTCTGCACTTTTACCTTTTCATGGACAAATTTCCTGCTCTCTCACTGTTTCCCCACCCATTCAAATAGGTGGGGTAGAAATTTATTTAAGCCTTTGTTGAAGATACCTTTTTAATCAAATCTGGTTTCCTACAAATACTTTAATATTCCAACAACCATTTGCTGAAATCATCGCTGTAATTTCAAACCCTGTTTTTTCCTGCCTTGAAAGAAATACGACAACACCATTCCCTTTTGAGAGACATTTCATCTGTTTTTCTCACTTTCTTGCCTCCTTCAAGGTACTACATTATTCATTTCAGTATTTATCTATTTTGCTTTCTCATTTCTGTACTGTCCTTCACTCCCTCCAGCCTCGTGGGGCTCACATTTATCAGGTTCTCACACAGACATTTAAATCTTAGTCAAACAGACCTCAATGCACAATGCCCTAAACACATCCAAATTCCTCCTATGAGCACAGATTTAACCCAAAGTTTATGTGAAACCTTATTGCAGCACTGGGGGTAACACTGCTCTTATTTTATCCATGAACATTTGCCTTCTCCAATCCTGGGGAATTCTAATGCCTCCCCTCACCTTCCCAAATTTGTTTGGATGTGATGAGGCTCCATTTTCAGGCAGGAATTATGAATTCCACTGGCTCCAGTATTAATTTTTCTTGCTTTCAATGAGACCTCTGCAAATTAAAGAGCTATGCAGAAACTCAGCCATGAGATCAGACTCAGGCATGACTTTCAGATACCACAGAGAAAATAAATGAAACCATCTAGCACTTCTGACAAGTTGATAACACAACATTTCTACCTCAGCCAAGGTATGGAACTGGAAATTATCCAGCAATTGCTTTTTCATGCAAAGTGATGCACTTTTTTCAGGCACATCACACCTTTACACTGTGCAGATGACAGGACATTGCTAATTAAACCATGACCTGTTAGCAGTCATAAACAAAATAGTAACAGATTTGGAGTGAAACTAGCTGGAATATACAATATACCTCCAAATGTGGAGCCCATCACAAAATAAATCTTTTAAGCCACATAAACAGAAAACACCTATTTGTTCAACACAGAAAAAAAAATAAAACAAAAAGCCAACTTTGCCTTAAAATATTCAAATAAAGTGGAAATCATTTTCTGTATGGAAACATTCTGAAAATAAGGGCCTTTGTGAGAATTTTTGTCACTGAGTTGGCTCTGTGGCTCACTCAAAGAAGCAGAGGTGATTTTAGAGATCTTGGCCAGTTCTGATTTTCCTCTGTGGCCATCTGCAGTACCAGTGAGGTGAATTCCTGATGTCAGAACAGGGGATGTTCATGGGTCTGATATTTTATTTACTGAAAAAAAATAATGAAATAAAAATCCCCTTAGTTTTTATTACAGAATGCCAGTTCATGATAATGCCCATTCCTTGTGATTTGAGCTCTGCATTTTCCCAAGGGATTTGCTTCAAGCATGCTCACAGCTTTTTCTAGTTAAAGGAAATATTATGATATATAAGAAAACATGTAATGTGTTACTGACCTTTACCTTTCTGAGCTCTGTTTTCCCCACTGTTTTTCATTCTGTGCATCCAGCTCACACCATCCCTGAGTTTTTCCTCTTTACTTTGTAGCTTTGAGTTTAAATAAAATGTTTAAACATTTGAAATGATATATAGCAACCTAGCTCAGGCTCTCTGTAAAAATAGTAGATTTATCACACAAAAAACATGACACTGGATGCCAGAGAAGCTCAGCTACATTCAGAGAACTGCAGCTCCTTGGAATTTGGCAATAGAGATAAAATAATGGAATTGTAAGATGGGAGCTGAGCCTCGTGGTGCTGTGCAACAATAAATTAATCATCTGTTATGGAGTGGAGAATGGGAATTGGATTTGATTTTTCAATACCTAAATGTGACAAGTTCTCTTTTTAGTCAAACACACAGAAAACCCCAGCCTATCTAAAGCTCAGAAAGGAGATTGGTCTTTAAGTAAATGCTTTTCATTTTGTTATATGTCTAGTAAACTCTGCCAAGCCAAAAGAAAGATGTTTTAAATGTTCCTATATTACAATATATGACATTATAAGAGAATACATCCTTTATTTCAGCATTTTTTCATGGTTCTAGAAAACGAGATTTTTATTGTTGAGGGAAAGGACCAACAAATCCCATCCCTTGCTTAAGAGGTTAAAACCTCTTACTGAGTATATTTCTATATATTTTAACCTATGAAGTGGGTAATGGTCCCAGCTGCCCCTCACCCTCATTTGCTAAACATATGAAGAGAAACTTAATTAAGATGCACCCTTTTCTGCTGCAGTGGATAAGGGTTTGCAATCCAGTTTAGGAATGCAGAATAAACACATAGAGAAGGCTTGCACTATATATATATATCCTGGACAGCTCTGAAAATCTCAGCTACCTACTACCAGCTGTGGTTTGCAAATATGTCACTTTAATTTGGGAATATTTACCAAAACTTTTCTTCATTTCAGTGTCCCTGTGGAGTGCCATTAATAATTAGTTTTACCAGCAGTACTCCAAACTAAACTAGTTTTTCACTTTTATTACAGATGATACTCAATAAACACCAATTTGAAGAGGTTTTATTAGGACTGGGAACTGCAGGACAGTGGTATTTCAGCAAAGATAATTTCTGTAACACAGAAATGCAGCAGCTCCAACAGCCCTGCTGGGAATCAGGTTTCAGTATGGTTTGGAAAAGCTCACACACACTCAGTGTCAAACAGGCTTTGCTACAGAAAAAAACCTCTTTGCAAAATAGAGAGGGACTAGGAAGAAAGAAAACTGCAGAAAATCTGAGAACTTTGTCAGACTGCCTTAGTCAGGAGGGAGGGGAATGAAATCCAGAAGTGTCTCACAGTGCAGGGCCTTTTCTAGAACTAACTTGGTTGATTTTGATGCCTTGGGAGGGCTGAGCTGGAACAGAGACTGCACAGAGCCAGAGAATAAAGCAGAGATTTATTAAAAGGCCTTTAAGGACACACCTTGGGCAGGACAGGAGCCTGGACAGGGCTGCACCCAAGGTGGACCCAAAATGGGCACAAAATGGACACAAAATGGACCCCTGGTCTCGAGGTCTCACACTTTTCTAAGTTTTGCTCCATTTGCACTTTGGGGTTTCACTGTCCCATTCCAGCCCCAGGTGATGCAGTCCCATCCTTCTTGTTCTCTCCCTCCAGCCCCCCCTGTTTGTGCTTTTGGGCTGAACACTTGTCCCAGCTGTCCTTGGGGTGCAGCAGGAAAAGGATTTGTTTTGTGTCCCTGCTGTGTGCAGAGCTGAGTGAGCCTGAGTGTGAGCTCAGAGCTGCACCCTGGGCACCACAGAGCCTGAAATACAGGAAAACTCAAATTTAAAGCATCATTTTAGCTTCTGGTGAGATGGATGTCACCACTCCTCTCCCATGATCCTGTGTCTGGCTGGAGTTCTCTGGTCTGTCCCTCTCCCATGTGGAGCACATGAAGTGACTGATGTCCCTAAACTCTGCTGCCATATGGCTGAACACAGCTTAAACATTTAGTGAGCTGTTATAAATAAAAATAATTATTTAAATCGTACTGATCAACAGATCAAGGCTGCTGTATACAGGAAAACAGATTGCTTTTCTTATGGAATAAATGTGTTTGAGTCCTTGGCCTTTGGGGACCTTTCCTTTTCTCTTTTTTTTTTTTTTTTTACTCAGCACCATTTAACATTTTCTCAGCTTTTAATGCTCAGTTGTTCAGCCATGCATGACACACTCCCAATGGTAAGTTAGCATAACAGCACATGTTTTTCCTGCTCATTTGGATTGTAAATATTTGTACTGCTTGCTATCAACAGCTTTGCAATTCTGTACCAGGCTGCATATATATATATATTTAAAGACATTATAAATAGAACTACATACCGCATTCATACATAAATATATTTAAATAAAAATGGCAAAACAATCCATGTATAATAAAGAATAGTTTCATTTTCAGGCATGGGCTAGCTTGAAATTGAAAGATATAGGATGTTTGTGGTTCAGGTAGCCACATTAAAACATTAACTTCCATTGACAGTGGCAGGAGCTGGCAGATGTTATTTTGCTTGTGCTAACTCAATAAACGCAGGTCAAACCCAGTTAATAAATCAGGCATCACTAAGTGTCAGGCACTTCTGGTACTCAGAGAAGACAGGTGAGGATCCAGGCTTGTGCTTATCTGTCAGACACACATCTCCACCTGCCAGCCCCAGAACACTGAGGAAAAATGGGATTTTTTCCTCTTTTGGTCTCACCCAGGCAGGGACACTCCAGCCCTGTTGCTCACATCACAACAGGATTGATTCAGCCCATTTGCAGGGGGACTCAGCTTGTTCAGAAAACTGAAAAAAACTGAGAAAACTCTTCAGAACCAAGGGAGGAACAAGTGCTCAGTGCCACACTGCCAGGACTGTGCTCCAGACAGCTCAGGAGCTGCCTGGATGACAGATTAATTGAGACAATGAAGTCTGAGGTAATTAAAATTAAATATTTTCAAACGGTTGAAAAGAACCATTTTCAGACAATTTTGTTTTCTTTTTTTTTTCTTTTTTATTTCTTGTTTTGTTTTTCTTGTTTTCAGTTTCAGGCAACTTTGTTTTCTTGTTGTTCTGAGATAGATTTTTAGCATGGCAGTGCTGCCCTTCACACGTTACCTGCAGCATTCCCTGGAAGCTGCTCTGCTCCCCCAGGACGGCAGGGCAGCTCCTCAAATCCCACAAAACTTATTTGTGATGCCAAATGGGACCTGCTCTGTCATGGATTCAGTCTCTGAGGCTCTTTTTGAAGTCTACCAAGCTTTGAATTCATTTTTAAATGCAGCAATCCCAGAGGAAAATCTTCAAATTGTTGTCAGGACAGTGACAGTCCTTTGTGATGCTTCAAAGCATGTACAAAGCATGTTGAAAATTGCACTGTCTAAACCCATGCTAATAAGAATATCACTGGTCATAATAAAGGCTGTAATTCTAATTCTAGGCAGGTAATTCACAGGATTGTTTAAATATTCATTTAAATTCATTTAAATTAAATTCATTTAAATTAAATTAAATATTCATTTATTATTTTATTTATTTTTTAAGAAACCCTATTTTTCTCTGTGTTCTGAAGATGGCAGGTGGAGATGTGTGTCTGACAGATAAGCACAAAGCAAAACTTTGCCTGGCAGGGGAAAATTCTTCATTTTGAAGTATGAATATTCAGTATGAACAGTGTTCATACTGTTTCTGCCATCCCAGTCTCATTCTGCATCAATAGAGAGAGAATACACAGCTAACAGTAAGAAAATATTTTTTCTCTTCCTGCTTTCATATTTTTTCAAGCAAAAATTAAATGTAGTGCTCCTCTTCCAAGTTAAAGTAGCTTTAAATGTTAATAATAATAACAAATTACTGAAGGAAATGCATAACATGTCCAAGGAAAAAAGCAAGTTGCCACTGCTGTGTATTTCTAATTCAGTAACAACACAGGTTTTACAAAATGCTGTCAGGAAACAAGAGCCTTTCACCTTTCTTACAGCCTGAAAGAGTTTACTGCAAATAAAGTGTAGGAATATGCTAAATACAGGAAGAGATCATCATATGGTTGTTTTAATTAGGACCTTGAAAACCCAAGTATTGAAATTTTAAAACTATGTGCTGACATTTTAGGGCTATGGCATAATGAATATTTAAACAATCCTGTGAATTACCTGCCTAGAATTAGAATTACAGCATTTATTATGACCGGTGATATTCTGATTAACATGGGTTTAGACAATTTTCAGCAGCTTTATGCTCTAAAAGGCTGCTCTGTTAGGTGTAAGGCAGCCCCAATTTCACATGAGGAATCACAGATATTTAAGAAATTATCTCCTAGCAGTTATCACCTCATGTGAGATTGCAACAACACATTTCCTAAAGGCACCAGAGGGGCGAAATTTGCTCGAAAATCACACCTTAAGGACAGAGAGATGCAGAGAGAAAATACACCCACAAAAGGAGACTGGTGTACATACAATATTCAAATGGCACCTGGGCAATAGGCAGGGCAAATAAACTGTGATGTCTGCATTTAATGTCTGTATTTAATGTCTGTATTAAAACTGTAATTAATGTCTGTAATGAATCAGGCACGGCCCACATCCCTCTCTCTGTGTAGGGCCATGTCAAATGGGGCCCTGAAATAGGAAAGTGAATTGTGTACTGTTCTACATTAATTAATATTTAGTGGTTAATAATTAATATTAATAATTCTATTAATTATATTATTATAATTATTATATTAATAATTAATATTATGTATTCTGCTCTCCATCTTGCAGCCTGTGAAGTTCCTGTCCTTGTTTCCCAGGACATCCTGGACTACAGGGGTGGATTAATAACTGGGAAATATTTGCTGTTGTTAATTGTAGGATTCATTAATATTAGCCCAGCCCTGATTGCTGATTGTGTTTCTGCTGGGTACAGAGGCTCAAATTCTCTGCAGAGTTGGTTTGTAGCCTCTGAAGGCTACAAAAAGATAAAATTCAGAATAAGCTCCAGGACAAGAGATAGCAGTTGTTACACAGATTTACACTGTAAGAGAAATTAATGATGCAGCTAAATAGATAAGTTAAAGAAGAATAATTTTTATTCCCAGCATTCTCTTGGAATACTGCTGTCTTTTCCTTTCTCCTCTTTAATGAATCTATTCAAGCTGAGATTTACTGCTTCACACCCAGAAAATGCAAGGGTAGAAGAACATCTTTTATTTCTGTGTCTTATATTCAAGTTTAATATATAATTCTGGGTGGTGACAGCAGCTCTTGAGCTTTAGCCTTAAGATTTTGGCAGTAATTTTATTATTAAAATTGCTGCTTCCTCTTCTGAATATAGACTTCTGCTAGTGTAGTTTCTTACTAGTAAAGCAGTAACTTTTCTCTGAGTACATCTTTATTTACAAAGCTGTGGCTAAGTCTGTCCAAGTCTAACCATTTACACCACAGCACAGTCTCTCCCCTCAGTCTTAAGGATTTTAAAATATGTTTAATATCACTTTTTATCACCTCGTTCCCCAAGCTTTAACACAATGGCTGAGGAAGGGCAATTCTCAGAACAAAATGAACCCGAATAATCCATTTATGAAAAGCAAAATTATGCCAGCCATACTTCATCACTGGCAATTAAGCATAGTTTCTGGTGCCAGAAATAGGAGCAAAGAGATTTAAAGGCAGACAAGAGAACTGGCTTCATCTCCTAGGCAGACATAGCACACTTTGAAAAATTTACTTTTAAAATTACAAAATTACTTTGCCTGGATGGTTACCTGAGCCCAGAAACACAAATCCAGTCAGGATTTCAAAGGACTGTCCTTAACCTCTCCTTTGCTTTGAAGGTTGCTGTATCTGACACATGTAAAACAGAGTGGGTATTTTGTGGGGCAAAAAAAAGTTACTTTTTCCTATAACTGCTCATTCATCTCCCAAACTCCTTATCAATATTCCCCTAAATTCAACATGGTTATGCTTTAAAACCTTCATTGGCCACTCATAAGCATAAAGCTGATGAAGCAAAGGTGGCAAAGAGAAAGGAACAAAAGGCAGGAAGGGAAGAATATTCCTATTCCCATTCCTATTCCTATTCCTATTCCTATTCCTATTCCTATTCCTATTCCTATTCCTATTCCTATTCCTATTCCTATTCCCATTCCTATTCCTATTCCTATTCCCATTCCCATTCCTATTCCCATTCCCATTCATTTATTCCTATTCCCATTCCCATTCCTATTCCCATTCCCATTCCCATTCCCATTCCCATTCCCATTCCCATTCCCATTCCCATTCCCATTCCCATTCCCATTCCTATTCCTTTATTGCATTTCCCTGCTGCCAGTCACTGAGAAGTTTGGAAATGAAATAAAAATAAAATAAAAAAGAAATAATTCCATTCTTGACCATGGTGTGCCACCAACAGTACATTTAGAAATATTAGGGAAGGTCAATTTGCAATATATCCCAGAATATGTAATTATGTGCCAAGAAGAGTTGTTAGTTTAAACACAAGTCTGACCTTCTTACCTGTAGCTTTTTTACCCCTCTGGTAAATCCAGAGATGGTAGAAGGATGGGAAATATCTCTCCAAACTGACACCAGTTCTACTTGACCTTGAGTAATTATAATAATTATTGTGCATACACTTCCACATATGTCAGCATAATCTTTGCATGTCTAACTGTGTTTGAAATATAAATAGCAATACTGAAAAATTAACATATCAGTCTCAGAAACCCGTGTGTGCCTTCTGCTTAACTGTGACAACATGGAACATGAAGATGCACAAATTTAGAGCACCATCTGGAAAAATCCCATTAAAAATATTCTTAGATGTTAAGTCCTTAGCAAGCAATAAAAACTGCTAATAAAAAGTACAAAATTTTTATTGTATATAAGGAAACAGAGCATATTCAGGAAGATTTGTTAAAGGACCTTGACAGGGACAGAATAATTAATAAGAATTACTGGTTTGTAATCTCTTTGTGTCATAGTCATGGTTCCAATTTACAGAATTTCTGCTTCTTTTGGCAGCACATAACTTATGATTTAATTTGTGCCCAGTTCTTTGTCTCTTGCTCTTTTCCTGACAACTTCTGGACTTAAGGTATTTATTAATTAATTGAATTCTTTCATTTAATAATATCTTTACAGCTGTCCATATCCTCTTCCAGAACTGAAATCCATTCTCCATGAATAAGAAACCTGCAAAATAAAGAACACACTGCAATATTTTTTTTTAACTTTGTGGTTGAATAACACCTTTATGGTTGCCCATCAGGGACAGATACAACCACTTCTGAAAGAAATAAAGATTTTTTTTCCTGAAAATGGAACTGTATTGTCAAGGACATACAAGGACACTCAACCCCATAGGAAATATCAATACATTTGATGCACCCAGGGCTTGTTTTCAAGGAGATTTGTTCCTGAGGATTTGTTTAGATTCCAAACAAATTTTTAAATTCAGCTGGTTTTTATATGATTCACTTATTATTGATGCATTGAGGTGACTGAATTTTCCCTTATAGACCTGTGTGATTGGTTTCTTAAGTTTTCTATTTGAATTTTTAATATGGTTGGGCTTTGGGGTTTTTTGGTTTTGTTTGATGACATGCTTTTATATTTGATGCTTGATATTCTCCATTTAATGAATGATTTTAAAAGTCCTTTCTGTTGAAAAAAAGAGTCATCTAAGGTAAAGGACTGGAAAGGTTATCTTGTAACTTAGATGACAATCATAAACCATTAACAGAATATATTAAAAAACAAAGTAGGTGAAATGAAAGGTGAACCCAAGCAGTGGAATTTCTTTAAAATACATACAAAAAAAAAACCTATAAAAATGAGTCCAGCACCAGAAATTAATATCAACTAAGAAGAGACAAAGGGCTCCATTCATCAACTAATCCAGCCTCCAAGATTAATCTAGCTACCTCTCATCTCCTCTGACTTTAATTAAATCCCTCTGTCTAGTTTCTTGAGTTGGTAAATCTTTTAAAATTAATTCCACACTCCTGTTTGCAAGACTGTTTTTTACTTCTAACCTTGGCTAGGGTGGCTGAGAGCCTGGCACCCAGTATATCTCCTCATTTGCTTCCATATTTAAACAGGCTGTTAAAAATATTCTTCATGGCCAAGAACAGAGTTTAAATATATTTCTAATCCAGTAATAGAGGATTGCAGTCAGACCAGTCACTCTGAGAAGACCATGTCCTGTAAGCTGTTTAATTATCCTATAAGAATGCAAATAATTTAAAATGTTCCCACCCCAAAACAATCTTGTAAATCATTTCACAATGCTTTATCACACTTAAGTACTCTCCAATTTCCCTCCAAGCATGTAAACCATTTCCACACATTATTTTTATGTTTTATGGGACTCTGTAATTTCTTTTAAAGAAGTTGGTTGCATTTCAAGTTGGAGCCAACATAAATCTATCACGTGTTTATATTAGTGGGGAAAGCATAGGAAGCTCCCAATGCTGGTTGTCCTCTGGCCACAGCAAATGTCAGCTCTGCCTCTGCACTTTGGTTTATTCCCCTTTTCCTGTTTTTCCTTTTGTACAACACAAGAGGGGAGCTCCAACCAGCAGGGCTGTCCCTGGCACAGACCTCGTGTCAAAAACATCGAGTGCAGACAGGAATGGCTGAGTGTCCCTGTGTGGGTCTGACCCTTCCAAATCCAAAAATATTGGAATACCCAGCAGCTTTGTGGGCAGGTATGGCTGAGTGTCCCTCTGGGGTCTGACCATTACACTTCCATAAATATTGGGAACAACCTGCAGCTTTGTGGCAGCAGCAGCCCCAGGAGAGGCTGCAGTGCATCCCCACAGCCAGGTGCAAATATTGGGAATAACCTGCAGCTCCCAGGTAGGGCTCCACTGCATCCTCACAGCCAGGTGTAAATATTGGGAACAACCAGCAGCCCCCAGGACAGGCTGTGTTGTATCCCCACAGCCAGATGTAAATAATGGGAACAACCAGCAGCCCCCAGGACAGGCTGCACTGCATCCCCACAGCCAGGTGAAAATATTTGGAACACCCAGCAGCTTTGTGCGCAGCAGCAGCCCCCAGGACAGGCTGTGTTGCATCTCCACAGTCAGGTGCAAATACTGGGAACACCCAGCAGCTTTGTGGGCAGCAGTAGCTCCAGAACAGGCTGCACTGCATCCCCACAGCCAGGTGAAAATATTGGGAACAACCTGCAGCTGCCAGGATAGGCTCCACTGCATCCCCACAGCCAGGAGGAAATATTGGGAACAACCAGCAGGAGCAGGACAGGCTGTGTTCATCCCCAAAGTGAGGTACAAATATTGGGAATAACCTGCAGCTCCCAGGACAGGCTCCACTGCATCTCCACAGCCAGCTAAAAATATTGGGAATAACTTGCAGCTCCCAGGACAGGCTGTGTTGCATCCCCAAAGTCAGGTGCAAATATTGGGAACATCCAGCATCTTTGCAGGCAACAGCAGCCCCCAGCAGCTCCACTGCATCCCCACAGCCAGGTGCAAATATTGGGAACAACCAGCAGCCCCAAGGACAGGCTGTGTTGCATCCCCACTGCCAGGTGCCAGCCATGCCCACCTGCCTCTGCCCCGTGAGCCTGCAGACACCCCCCAGACACGGGAAATGCTGTGACCAACCCTCCAGCAGCTCTCTGAGCGCTGAGCAGAAGGCAGGAGTGTGTGATGTGTGGTGAGGAGAATGCCCTGCCTGCAGAACAGAATCACCTCTCGCTGCGAGTGCGCGGCTCTCTCCGATCTGTCAGGAGGAGGCAGGCACTGAGAGCTTTCCAAGGCTATTGATTCTGACATGCCTGCCATTTCCTTAGCAAAATAACTCTCCTGTTCTCTACACAGAACCCTGGCAAGGGAACATTCACCATCTGGCTCTTAAACAAGGGGCAAGGAGCCATGCCAAGACATATTGTTCTGCTCAAATGTGTCAGAGATCCTTTCATCTTCGGGTGGTGTTGGGTGAGCTGCCTTGACTGGCAGAACAGCATCTCTGCTGTTTGGCTCTCTTGCCTCTGAAACAGCAAAACTGAAAGTCCTGTGTGCTGTGTTGCACCCTCTTACATCAGGCAAGGTAAATAAATGTCCTACAAATCTGCACCTTTCACAGCAAAATAAAATAAATAAATAAATAAATAAATAAATAAATAAATAAATAAATAAAGTGAAAAAGCTAATGCAGGCCAGCATATTTCCAGGTAGTTAAAACACAGATTTCAGCAAAACTGAAAGCTCTGTGTCCCGTGTTGCACCCTCTTACATCAGTCAAGGTAAATAAATGTCCTGCCATCTGCACCTTCCTCAGCAAAATAAAATAAAATAAAATAATTAAATTAAATAAAAAATTAAAGTGAAAAAGCTAATGCAGCCCAGCATATTTCCAGGCAGTTAAAACATTGATGGCCTTGGTGAAAGGAGGGAGAAGACAGACTCCAGTGGGAAAGATTGTGAGATTAATCAACTCTAAATGAGGAGGTTTTGATTCAGTTCTGTCGAGTTCAAGGAAAAGCATCACACTCCAGCCCTGGATGGGGTGGTGCCCTTGGTGGCACAGAATGAGTTCTTGCACTGTTTTCACAGTTTTGCACTGATTTCTGCTAAGGAATTAATGGCCAAAAGTAATTGCAGCTCCCTTGAGGGAAGGCTCCTACAGGAACCATCCCTGGGGAGTGGAACCATCCTGGAGCATCTCAGGAGCTGCAGGACAGCCCCACACCCTGTTTGAATTATTCTGCCCNACAGCCAGGTGCAAATATTGGGAACAACCAGCAGCCCCAAGGACAGGCTGTGTTGCATCCCCACTGCCAGGTGCCAGCCATGCCCACCTGCCTCTGCCCCGTGAGCCTGCAGACACCCCCCAGACACGGGAAATGCTGTGACCAACCCTCCAGCAGCTCTCTGAGCGCTGAGCAGAAGGCAGGAGTGTGTGATGTGTGGTGAGGAGAATGCCCTGCCTGCAGAACAGAATCACCTCTCGCTGCGAGTGCGCGGCTCTCTCCGATCTGTCAGGAGGAGGCAGGCACTGAGAGCTTTCCAAGGCTATTGATTCTGACATGCCTGCCATTTCCTTAGCAAAATAACTCTCCTGTTCTCTACACAGAACCCTGGCAAGGGAACATTCACCATCTGGCTCTTAAACAAGGGGCAAGGAGCCATGCCAAGACATATTGTTCTGCTCAAATGTGTCAGAGATCCTTTCATCTTCGGGTGGTGTTGGGTGAGCTGCCTTGACTGGCAGAACAGCATCTCTGCTGTTTGGCTCTCTTGCCTCTGAAACAGCAAAACTGAAAGTCCTGTGTGCTGTGTTGCACCCTCTTACATCAGGCAAGGTAAATAAATGTCCTACAAATCTGCACCTTTCACAGCAAAATAAAATAAAATAAAATAAAATAAAATAAAATAAAATAAAATAAAATAAAATAAAATAAAATAAAATAAAATAAAATAAAATAAAATAAAATAAAATAAAATAAAATAAAATAAAATAAAATAAAATAAAATAAAATAAAATAAAATAAAATAAAATAAAATAAAATAAAATAAAATAAAATAATTAAATTAAATAAAAAATTAAAGTGAAAAAGCTAATGCAGCCCAGCATATTTCCAGGCAGTTAAAACATTGATGGCCTTGGTGAAAGGAGGGAGAAGACAGACTCCAGTGGGAAAGATTGTGAGATTAATCAACTCTAAATGAGGAGGTTTTGATTCAGTTCTGTCGAGTTCAAGGAAAAGCATCACACTCCAGCCCTGGATGGGGTGGTGCCCTTGGTGGCACAGAATGAGTTCTTGCACTGTTTTCACAGTTTTGCACTGATTTCTGCTAAGGAATTAATGGCCAAAAGTAATTGCAGCTCCCTTGAGGGAAGGCTCCTACAGGAACCATCCCTGGGGAGTGGAACCATCCTGGAGCATCTCAGGAGCTGCAGGACAGCCCCACACCCTGTTTGAATTATTCTGCCCCTCACTCCCATTTCTGTGTGGAAATGCAGAGCCCTGGAGACCCCAGAATGATCCAGTCCCACCAGTGGCACTGCCCTGTGCAGCTCCAGTGGCCTGAGCTGCCACTGATCCACAGCTGGGATCAACACTTTGGTTTTCCAAATTGTCACTGGCAGATCAAAGGGGGGAAGATGAACACTTAGGACTCAACTGGTACCATCAAAAAGAAAAATAAGCTTTAAATGGTGGCTCAGACTGAGATGGGTGTGCCAGTTCTGAAGATGGAAATGTGGAAACTCTTTGAATGAGAGAATATTCCTGAAGTGCAATTCCCTCTGTCTATTTAGGGAGCTGAAGGAACCAAGTGCATCAAATCTGATCACATCTTCTAAGCCACAAAATGTCCAGAAGAGAGAAATAATTTTATTTCATGTAAAGGCTTGGACATGCTCCTTTCCTCAGAGCCCATTCTAAAAAAAAAAGGTCAATTTGGAATATTCTTCAGTCAGAATTTGACTCCCATTTGTTTCCTACACACGTCCTTTGTGACCATCTGGTATTAAATGGAACAATATGTGCATTTTTTCCAAAAGGTGAACAAATTCAGCACTGACCCAGAAGCTCTACAACTCAACAGGAATTTCTAAAAGAGGAGGGAATGTTCAAATCTCATGCTGAGAAAATAACAGCCACATCTTTTTTTCCAAGGAAAGGAACCAGCTCTAATGGAAGCGAACTTAGTTCGCTTAAGTTAAAGTAAGAAGAAAAAGAATAAAAATAGGAAACACAGACCTTCCATCTGGTTTCCCAGCTGCTTCTGTAAAGAAAAATTTCTCCCTGTTGAAAATTACAAAATTGTTGTTGTAGTGCTGCTCTTTCAGAGAAAAAAAAAAAAAAAAAGCACAAGAATTCCTGACTGACAAGGCCTTTCAGTAATGACAGAAGTCAGGTTTTGTCTTGCACTTGTTACATTATTTGCATGAGAGATTTTCCTAAATTACACACGAGAGATTAAACAAGACTGAAGGAGTTGTAGGAATGTGCTGTAAGCAAAATCATAAAGTAAAAGAATAAAGGAAACATAAGCTAAAGAGCAATTTCTCCAAAGAAAAAAATTGTTTTATTTCCTTGAGTATAAAATCTGTGGAGGAATTTCAGCAGCCCACAAGCCTGAAGTAAGGAAAGATCATGAAACACAACAATTTTGACTGGTCAAACCCCAAATTTTTTGGAAAATCTTGTCATAATAGAGATATTTAATATTGTGGCTTTCCTCAGCAGTCAGAGGAGTGTTCTTCAGTCAGAATTTGACTCCCACTTGTTTCCTACACACATCCTTTGTGACCACCTGGTATTAAATGGAACAATCTGTGCATTTGCATCCTTTCTGGTCTCCTGGGAGTCCCTGCTGACCCTCTGTCCTCCAGCCCTGCTCCCTCCTGTCCCCAGCTCCAGACACCACCCAGAGCAGGGTGCAGATATTTGTGAGTAGAGCCTGCCCTGTCATTTCCTCTAAGTGCTGCTAATAAGCAGCATCATCAAGTTCCTCATGAAGCTGTTTTGAGAATGAAAATTTCCTTTAACACAACAATCTGTTCTGAAGGTGAAAAACACACCCACCTGTAACAACAAGGGATTTGTCCCTTGAGAATCAGTAAAGAAAAATGTAAAAAATCCAAGAATAGATAGATTTGATAGACAAGTAGAATCAACCAATAGAATAATTAACAAGAGAGCCATTAATTAGGAGTTGCCTCAAGGTTGAAAAAACTGTATAAAAGACAGCATTTGGCCATAATAAAGAGACTTCTGAGCACTTCTGCAGTGCTGCTTGGTAGTCCCTCAATTTTATAAGAAATATAAATTAGTTCCTCCTAATTCTAGTCAGCCAGCTCCTTGAATTTCAAATGTAATTTGGGATTGTTTTGGTTAAAGAAGCAAGCTCTGTCAACACAAAGTCAGTCCTGAAGATGAAACTTTGCTAAAACAGGATCTTCTGTGGAAGGCAGATATATGCCTTGGATGTTTTTTACAAATATAAAAAGTTTTTGCAATATTGCATCTTGTTAATAAAATATTTTCATATTAATGAGTAGGAGAAGTAGAGAAAAACAATCAAGGAATCATAAAATAGAAAAATACCAAAAGAGAAGACATAGAAAAATGGAGATTATAGCAAAAAAAATAAATATTGATATATTTGTTTTTATGCTTTGTGAAAATGTGTAAGACTAATGCTGAGTAGCAAAATGCCACCTAGCAACACTGGCATCAAAGGTTGCACAAAGAATTTATGTTAACTAACCCCATGTAAATGCATTTTAAACACATTGTAACAGCTCTTGATGTGCCAGAAATGACAGGTAAAATGAAATTTCTCTTTTCTCTGCAGAAGTCTGATTGCAAATGTTGCTCTTCTGTAGAGCATAAGAATCCTTTAAGTTTTTTGGTTTGGCAGTTTCAGAGAGCACATGAAAAGCAGGTTCTAAAATTAATAAGCTCTCATTTTATGTATTGAAAAAGATAAATAAATAAGCAAAAGAAAAAAAAAGAGGGAAAACAAACAAACGAAAAAAAAAACACAATAAACCCTACAGACTTTAATAAAGATGAAACTTGTAAGATTCTATAAGAAGTATATCAGATTCTCTAAAGGGAGCAATATGTCCTTCCTATAGGTCTTTAAAATCATTATGTTAGACTCTGAATGCACAACTGTAATTTTCTATTAACTTTTATAGGATGTTGAAAAAAAAAAACTAGGCAAAATTAATTTCTTATTAAGTTCCATGATTATTTCTTGAGGCATATTGTAGTATTATTATAAATAATGTATCATTTGTATGGCACATTTCACCTTCAAAGAACTTTACAACTATTAGGCAGCATTTAATCTTTTCTGAGTAGAAACATCAGTGCTTTCCAGAGAAACAATATGAGCTCTACCATCACCTCAGAAGTGCATTTAGAATTATGTCTGGCTATTCTGAATTTCAGTTTCCTGGGGCTAAAAACATGGCAGGAATCTCAACTTTGTCCAAAATCCAGAACTTTCAGACGTGGACTATTAAAGGTGTGCATCCAACTATACATAATAATAAATAATACATAATAATAAATAATAAACTATTGAGTATAGATGCTGTTCCCAAGGGATGGAGAGAGGCAGAGAAGTTGCAGGGTTTGCTCAAAGCCCCTGATCCAAGTTGGAAGCTCAGAGTTGTTAGAATAAAGCAAAGAAATGTGAAAAAGTGTTGACTAAAATTGTCTGTGTCCCACAGAGTTCCCATTTAAATCAAAGGCAGAATTGACTGAGCACACAAATAGTGTATGTAAAAAATGAGAAATGTTTCTCTTATGAACTCTGCTAATACTTTATAACTGTGACTGTTGTGCCTGAAGCTCATTTCTCCCTGCAGAATGTATTCCCCAATATTTATATCCATTTATATTCACGAGGATTAGGAACAGTGGAGCTGTCTCAACCAGTTAGTAAAATCCCCCATACAAAAGCTGTAATCCTGAACATTACTGGAGCTGATTTATTGACCACGACCCCAAAATCCTAAATTTCCAGAGAGCAGCTCTCCCCAAGGCACTTCCACACAGTTTCCAAAGGGAAACCACTTCCAAATGAACAATACAAGACATGATGGTCCAAACCTCTGACTGGCTTGCTGCCACCTACTTACCTCAGGGATAAATTATTCCATTTTGTCTAAATTAATTTGCTCTTTTGTCTTGAGGTTACATGATTTTATGTATGCTTTTATGAACCTCCACATATAACTGTCACTAATCAAAAAAAAAAACCTCAAAATGCAGCATACTGAGAAGAGTCCAAGTTCAAAATTCTTTCTGGTTTTAAAATAATTTCAAATCATAAGCAAAGTATTTAAATAACCAGTTTTAGAGCATATTTTTACATTTAATTCTACATAGATCAACACCTGTTTTGCTAATAGTTTACTGCTCAGGTTTACTAATTCCTGGAAGATAATTGCATGAAAAATTGTCAGGCTAAGTAACAGACGTGGTTTAAAACCAACTGTGACATGAACACGAGGAAAATGAAGTGCCATTAATCTTAATGAAATTTAATGAGAAATTATGAGATAAAAATACTTTTCAACACTGTTATATAATGCCATGGGTTTGGTAATTGTGCATACACATTTGTAAATGTGTTAGTAAGTCCTGTAGGCAGGGTTCTGAGCCTAAGGAGAGGATTTTCCTTTTGAAATCAGCAGGAGTTTTGTTGCAGAGTTCTTTGGAAACAGGTATCCTTCTTATATTATTCATAAAAATTGATACAACTCCCAGAAAAAGAGAGGGATCTGACATGATGTGCAAGTATTACCTCTGCACTCCAGAAGGTGATACAAGGCTGTGAAAGGAAAATACATCTTTGTGTTGCCTCAAAACCTATTTGAAGCCTTTTTAGTGTTCAGCTATAAATCTGAGCAAAATTTCTCAGTGTCAGCTGCAGAACAATGTGGCCCCAGTAAATCTGCTGAGCTGTCAGAGTGGTCAATTGGGCCCATACTTTCAGCATAATGTTGTGAGGACAGGAAATTTTTGTGATTCTATTGTGTTCATTTGTCAGGCAGTGAGTGCTTAAGAGCCCATTACTAAGATGTTGGAAAACCCAAGCAGGCTCTATATCAGATGGGAAAGCAGCCTCCAGTTTCCTACTGTTTGGAAACCTCCTGGTTCAGCTGGACAAGGCTGTGCCACTGCAGAATTGTCAGGAACAGACCAATTAAGGGGTGTTTGCCTTTTAAGAATTGCATCCTGCTGATGACAGGAGAAAATTGGGTCAATCTGTTACTGTTTTCAACTTGGTGGATGCCAGGTTCTTACTGGTAGCCACAATCCAAAGGAAAAGCAGAAGAAAATGTAATTTCTGGCACCAAGGTGTTTTCAAAGAAATTTTCTAAGTGACATCATCAAAAATACTCTGGAGAACCACAGGGGTGTCACTCAAAGCCCTCTTCACCTTTCCAGGAGAGACTTGGTGAAAGCAGCCCCAGCAAGGCAGCATTGCAGAGCTCTCCTAGGCCACTGCACACTGAGAAGCAGAGCTCTTTTCACCAAAAAGGAAACATTTCATAGAGCAGGAGAGACTTTGACAGGTTTGCCTTCCTTCAGGGGGGCAATTACAACACCAGGATGTCTCTGTTGTGCACTGGTTCACCAGTTTCTCCTGAATTACCCAAGTGCATATAATGCAGTGCAACCCTGCATTTTCTGTGGTGCATTTCCCATGGCTGCTCACCATGAGCTGCCCACGGATTGTTGGAGACCTGCAGCAAACAGAAATGTGTTTGATGCTGACCTCCTCTGGGGTGAGCTCCCCTCCGCAGGCAGTGGGGACTGTGCTCCAGAAAGTGAAATAAATCCTCCTTTTTAACCCCTCTGAAGTTCCAAGCTAGCTCAGGCCTTAAGAGGCTTTGGAGGAATATTTCATAGACAGGGAAAAGGACCCAAAAGAGGCTCTGACCCTCAGCTGCAGTCAGATGTTTATTCCAGGTGGTCTCCAGGGGGAAAGAGGGCACAGAGGAACAGGGTTATCACTGTGAGGCTCACTAGGAAATGAGACTGGGACACAGGTCTGGGTTCACAGAGCATGCAGGGCAGGAAGCCCCAGTTTATTCACAAAACTGCACTTTTATACATTTCCTATGAGGCCTGTGGATTGGAGGATGGAGTTCCCACCTCCCCACCACACTGGTCAAGGGGACTGTCACCCAGTCTTGTTTGTCCCAGCATGGAATGTAAAACAATGGCTGTGTTTGTGGAACAGAGCTGGTGTTTGCATTAAAGGAGCGTGAGAAGTTACAATTTCTCCTTAATATAAAACCCTCAGGCAGCCAGGGAAAAACCTCATGGCAACACAGGGTCTGTTCTCAGCTCAGAGAGGGGCGGTTTGGGACACAGCCAATGGGGTCAGGAAGGGAAGGAAGGGTCAAACTCCATGGTACAAGCTCTAGGGGTCCCTGAGGGTGGAGAGACCATCCCACAGGGGAATGTAACAAGCAAGGACCTCAGGATCATCTCCCTGATTCAGCTGAGCCGAAAAACCCAGCAAAAATACCCAAAACAAAACCACAATGAAGCCAACAATTACACCAAGCCTGGCACAGCCCAAAAAGCACCTGGACAATGCTCCAGGGACAGGGTGTGAGTCTGGGGCTGTCCTGGGCAGGGCAGGGGCTGCACTCCATGGTCCCTGTGGGTCCCCTCCAACCCAGCAGGTTCTGTGGCTCTCTGACCCATCTTTGCCACATTGCCTGCATCAAAACGCTGCAAATTAAAGCAGTGGAGCACATAGGGCTGCAGTGGAGCACACGGGGCTGCAGTGGAGCACACGGGGCTGCAGTGGAGCACACGGGGCTGCAGTGGAGCACACGGGGATGCAGTGGAGCCCACGGAGCTGCAGTGGAGCACACGGGGCTGCAGTGGAGCACACAGGGCTCCAGTGGAGCACACAGGGCTCCAGTGGAGCACACGGGGATGCAGTGGAGCACACAGGGCTCCAGTGGAGCACACGGGGCTCCAGTGGAGCACACGGGGCTGCAGTGGAGCACACGGGGCTGCAGTGGAGCACACGGGGATGCAGTGGAGCACATGGGGATGCAGTGGAGCTGTCACCATGGCAAAGCACGGACATGAAGCATCAGGGGATCAAAGAGCAGAGGATTTTGTGGTTTTTTCTCTTTGTGGCAAGCGAATGCAGCCCACACAAAGCTCTGCTCCAAATGTTCTGGAACTGTGTCTGCTGACAAAGAAAGTGTTTAATGCAGAGATCCTTTCCTAGTGAAAGATAAAGGCCAAGTTCATGTTCATAAAGCACATTAATATCATAGGCCTTTATTTCATTATGAACTAACTCAGTTTCACACTCAGGATATTTGAGTAAATCTAGCTTTCTATTTTCATCAACTGCTGTTTAATAAGAGTTTGAAGCAGAAAATGATGGCAAATCATTTTATAATTTTTTAATTTAACTCTGAGATTGTTCTGATGGCCATATTGGCTTGGAGATAAACAACAATAAATGCAGATTGGCATCCACAAAAAGGATGGACACTTCTCCCACCACTGTAATTAATATTTCTAGGCTGCATACTTTAAGGTCCCTGTGTTTCTCAGAGTTGTGGTGTGCTAGCTAAAATCTGTTCAGCCGGGCTGATTTTGGCTTTCATCCACATATATTAATTTTGCCCAGAAGCTTTCCAGAAACTTAATTAAGCTGGCAGGTTGCATTCTCTTATGGTCCATCTTGAGCACAGTCTCATTTTTAAGACTTGAATTAGAGAACATATTCATTTGGGCTGCCTGCTTAAAACTCTTAAAGAAAAAATTTTTTAAAAAGGTAAGAAAAAATGAAAGAAGCCATCTTCCCTCAAAGCATGATTATTTAATTTTCCATGAAAAAGCTGGGCTGTTTTTACTGAAGTGTTTTAAGTGCACTCCTTTTTCTGGAAGGGAAGGTGCAGGCTGTGCAGTAAATAACTGGCCAGCTCCTCAGAGAGTGCACACTCTGCTGCTGTTTCCATCCAGCAGAAATGCAATTCTCTGACATTTTGTGATATACTCAGACCTTGACTGTTTAACCACCGGCTCAGGCCTCCTAACTGTTTCACTAAGTCACAAAAACTTTTTTTTATTTACCTCTAAGCACAGTGAGAGGATGGACCTGGACCAACCCTTCAGATTCAGGACTCAGAGCTGACTCAAAATTCTATCTCTGCCAGGAAAAGAAGGAAATTTTAAAACATCAGGACATATGTTTAATTCAATCTCCAAACCTGTACCCATGCTTTAATTCAGTGACCAGGGACTTTTAATTATGCATTTCCTAAGCTTCTATTCTGGGTTTCTCAAATAAATTCTCTTTTACCCTAAAAGATTGTAAATACAGAGCTGGGTAATTTTCATAACCATTTAAGCTTGACACAGAACCAGTGCAGAGGTCTGACCTGCTGTGGTCTGTGGCAGAACAGGGTCCTCTAAGGAACTGTAATGAAATTGCTCCAAAACAAAATTTATCTCCTTGAGAAGGACTACTGGCTGAGAGGAAAAACTCAGATGTAATTCAAGACAGAAATAATTTACTTTTTTACCCAGGAAAATTAACAAAAAGATTGAGAATCTTTGAATTCTTGAAGTCTCACCTTGAATTCTCCCAAAAAGAGGGTGGAAAAAAGGGCCAGAACTGGCCAGAGCACAAGTGGTCGCTGAGTCCCCGCCAGTTTGCCTCAGTAAGAGTTAATTGATCACCTCTGCAAATATTTAGCTTATATTATTAAATATAATTAAATATTTAACTTAATATTTAGTTTGGACCCCCCTATGTGCAGAATTGTCTGTAGGAGCATGTCCTAGCATGACTGTGGGGAACAGAATCTCCTGTTGTGAAACTGCAGAATAAATTATTGGAAAATATTTAAATAAGCTAATTCAGTGAGAAGTTGATGGCAATTGTGGATCTTCCCCATGCTGAACACAAGAGAACAGATCAAAACAAGGAAGATTTTTGGTTTTCTTTCCCATGAAGTCCCCAGCCCCCCATGTGCAAATGACATTTTCTCTATTCTGCCTACAGAGGGCTTAACTGAAGGAAACTTATTCCCTACCCAAAGATCAAATTAAGTCTATTCAGGAAACAAAGTTAGAAACTGAATTTCAAATAATTTAATTATGCTATGTAATTACTTCACAGAATCCATAAAGTATTCATTAAACAATAGTAATTCCTACCTGATTCCCACCACGACACACATCACACCTTTGAAACATAAAAAATCCTTAAATTCTTTCTTTTACTGATCTAATGAAAATGTTAAATTGCACTGGCAAGAGCCAGCTGAGCAATTGAAACAACCAAATCAAACAGATGATTGGGGATGATACAGTAACTTTCAAAGGCGGGAAAACATTATTAAATAAATTGCTGGGGCATGAATGCAGCACCCGGTGGTTAAACTCAGTGAGTCATAAAGGATTTTAACTGTGAGTTCAGTGTTATTAATGTGTTCATAGAGCTCTCCAAAACAATCAGGGAAATTGTGGGTGAATTTCTGTAGACAAATGTTCTGCAGCAGAAGAAGTCTCACGTTGTCATTTAGTTATCACACACCCTTAGAGAGCTGCAGCTCCCATGAAAACAAATGGGAAAAAGAAAAAAAAATCTATATTATGTGCAAAAATGTAGGAAAAAAAACTACAAAAATGTAAAAACTGGGAAAAAAAGCAAAATTATAAACTGATTTCACCAAAAAAAAGCCAAAAATGCACAAAAAATGTGAAGAAAGCACCAAGATGAAAAAAAGTGGCACAATGCAAGCAAGAAAAAAAAGTTACATTAAAAAAAAAAAAATGCAAAGATTTCTTTTCAAAGTTGCAAAAATACCCACAACAAAACCACAATGAAGCCAAAAATTACACCAAAACTCACCAAAACCAAGCCACAACTAAACTAAACAACACAATTAAAATGGAAGAACTATGGAATAAAAACCCACCAAAGGAGCCTCCCAAGAACACAAAGCACAAATGCCAAAAACAACTGAGGATCTTTCCTGTTTCCTTTACATTTGGATTTTCCAGGCTCACCCTGGGTCTGCTCAGCTCCATGAATACCCACACCCAAACAGGCTCCTGGGCCACTGGGAATTTTCTTCTGTTGCAGCAAAACAACCTTGAACTGTTATTTTTACACAGCCTGGACAGCAGGAATGACTGACTCAAGGACACACCTATAAATCTGAGGAGTCTGAGCCCAGAAAAAAACAAGAGATAATTGAACAAATATTCAAACTCAACTAAACCAGACTCACTGTGGAGGAAACCAAGGCTGCTCCTGATTATCAAAGATGTTCAGCCAGCCCAAGGGCAAATTTTTGGTGGCAATGTGCCACAACAGAGGCTGTCTGCATCTCTCTTGCAATCTGAAAACCATATGGTTTGTTTTCCAAAAAAACAGACTGGCAATAAGCCAAAAAAAAAAAAAAATTAAAAAAATAAAAGTGGTTGCAAAATTTCATTTGCCACAAAACATCTCAATTTTTTCAATTTTCATAAAATTCTCTTTGGATTCTATATTTTTGTTAGAGGCTGGACTTGAAACCTTCCCTGCATCTGTATCAGAGCACAGGCAATAGATGTTACTGCAATATAAGTGATAAATAACAGTAACAGGAAAGATGTCAGTGCTGCAGCATAATCTTAAATATTTCTGTATGCTGCAGAGCAGAAATACACAAACATTTAGCAAATCCCAGAAGAAAAAATTCTAGTACATAAGAAATCAGGATAATATGTTTATTGTGTAATTTGCCTCAGTAAATTAACCAAACTATGAGAAAAAATTATTATTTAAATCAAGACTGTTGCTTTTCCACTTGTGTTTCTTCACCTAATTTATTTTGGTTATTTCATATCTTTGCAAATCTCTTCCTAATTATGCAGACTCACAATCTGACTAAAATCACAAAACACAGAAAGTGCTATTGCTAATGATGTGGAAGATTGCTTTCTGCCTATATTTGTTGTCCAATTCCCTATGCAAATTCCCTTCAGCACGTCTGGGAAGATGCATTTGTCCAAGTGGTTGTGCCATTTCTTGCTCTGCAGACAGATTTGTATTGCAGCACAAAAGTGCTGCTGTAATCTACATTCATGATCTGTTCTGTTTTGAAGGATCAGTTTGGAGAATATAGTTTATAGACTGCTTAACTCAAAGATATTTTGAATTAAATAATTCACCAGGAATTCAATTACAAGCAGAGCATCACCTTCTCTTGGCACAAGACTTTCACAGGGGCTTCAGGAAATGGCCAAACACAACCATTTCCAAATTAATGAATTTTTACACGAGAGCAGGAGGTCAGCAGCAACATTTTATGGGTATGAAGCTGAAATTTATTTTACTTTCTGCTTTGTGTCAGGGTTAAAACTGAATTTCCCACAACATTTCCTGGGCAGAGTGCTCAGCATCCCAGAGCCCACGACATGCAAGGGAGGGAGAAGTGGCTGGATCTTCCTAGAGAAAGGTGAGGCTAAACCACAATTACTGCATTTCCTGCAGGCTGCCAGCAAGCTCAGGGTTAATTAAGATGACAGATTCATTGCAGGTTTTTTAATCAGTGTATCTTGTAAAAGCATAAGGAGAATTTTCACCCTGTGTTGCCCCATGTCAGCTACAACAAAATCTCTTATTGGAAAGCTTCAAAACTCCCAGAAAGACAAGAAATCTATCAAGAGTTTGACCCTGAAATTTAGCAGTTGTTGCATTTTGCTGCCATCTACCACTACAGCACAAATGGAGCAGCTTATCTGTACAAATTGCTAAAATGTGCTTTTTTTGTAGCAAAAACCTCAGGTTTCCACAGCACCAGCTCGGCCAAAAATCTCTGCAGCCTCCCTCCCTCCACTCACCACTGTCCCAAATGCCTCCTCAGTAAGTCAAGGCACAAAGGGATCTCTCCAGGCCTCCCTTTCCTTTTTTTTTTTTTTTTTTTTTTTTTGAGTGAGGCAGAACTTTCAGCACCACCTCCAAACCTGCCAGAGCCCAGCAGGAAATGTGACAGGGCTGACACTCCCTGGTCTGCAGGGGATTCAAGCAGGTCCTTTAAGGCCATGGTTTACATTGAATAAATGTGGTTTAAATCCCACAGAGAGGGCAATACCCACCCACCACCACTGCTGATCCCTGTAAATGTGACTGAGATCTCCAGGAGTGCAATCATGAGCTGATTGCCTGCTCCAGGATTTATTTTAGCTGCTCTGCATCAGGATCAAAAATCCATGGTCTGAGTGAGGAAATGTTCAGCTGCAGCTCCTGGGCTTTGGCTCCTGCACCAGCTGGGGTTCAGGAGCTTTCAGGCTGTGTCTGTTTATTGAGGATTCTCAGTTTAGAGATCTCCTCCTGCCAGCAGCAGCCAATAATCTGCCTGCCAGGGTTTGGGTCATGCTCCTCTTCCCCTGGACTCTGTTCCCAGACTGCTTCTGCTGAGACAAGAAATCCTTAATTCACACATTGGATGACCAAACACAGCCACAAAACACTCATGAATGCAGAGAAGTTTGTAGCCTCAGTCTGGGTGATAAACTCCTGAGGCTGGATGTTTATTTCAACTTTAGAAACCTAAAGTTAGCATTGTTTCAGAAAGGCATCTTCTGTCCCTGAGACCTCTTAAAAAAATCTCAAGGCCATCTTCTACCCAGTTGGAAATCTTTAAACATCCACATCAACTCCATGCCATCTTCTAAATTAAAGAGAGTGAACAAACTGAGCAATTCCAAATAATTAATGAGGCATTTGTCATTCAGCAGAGGAGCCTGGTCAAGCTGTCTGACTTACACTCAGCTATTTGCATCTGCATCCTCCCCAGACTGATTTTCTCTGCTGATCTCTCCTGTTTGAACATACCTGGGGTCACAACATCTCTAGGAGGGTAGGAGCAGAACTATTTCTAGGCTAGGCTCCCATTATTCTGATTTACTGGGCAGTGAAATCATAAACACAACAAAATCATGAATAAAACAAAACAAAAAAGACAAAAAAAAAAGACTCCAAATGGTTCCATCTTGCATGCATAAATTCCAGTGCTAGCAAAAAAAATAGACTCACATATACTTAAGGGTCTGACCCAAAGGCATTTTGAAAGGAGCCCAGAGCTGACCAGAAAAATTCAGTTTTCCTAATCCTAATGCAGTGCACTAACCACGAGATTTTATCTTCCCAATTCACCTTGCACAGCCAAGGACTTGATTTTCAGAAGGGAGCCTTTCCTAGCTGTACTTTTCCACTGGAAATTTGGTTCCATCAGGTTAGATCAGTGACTGGGAGATTTAAGAGAGCAAGATAGACAATATCTCAGGGAAAACTTCAAGGGATTTGCAGGACATGAGTGAGGAGAATAAACCCTTTCCCCATCCTATTACACAGAGCCTGAAAAGATGTGCAGATCCAGGGGAAATAGCAACAAACTCTGATTCCTTGGCTGGTTAAAGCAAGACCTCAGAAGAGGTGAACACTTTTATATCAACTTACAATGGGCATCCTGGAGTTTTTTACCACTATGTGCCATCCATCAAATATTTCATTTCTTCCACAACCAACACATGAACCTGCTGGAGATGATGATTCATAAATTCTGCCTCAAATTCCCCTGCATTCCAGGAAATATTTTCCTTTACACATTCTCTGGTACTCGGGATGAAGTGTTTTTAAACACAAGGTTCTGGGATGCTTCCAAATTCAGAAATTTAAGGAGCTCATTATGCAAATGAAGAATCATCTGATAACTAATCCTGCTGTTCCTTATTACAAAATATAATCAAAATAGACAGAGTATACTATTAAATATGAATTACTGTTAGAATAGTATCAATGCTAGGAAATAACTTCCATATAGATTTAAAGTTGTATAATACTAAAGGAGCTGTTATCAAGCCTCACAAATACTTAATTACAGATATTCTGCAGAATTTGCATTTTATTATCATCACATTCTAACGTGGCAATTGGGGTCCAACATTTGCAGGTGTATTATAAAAGGGGCTCCTCCTACCTGGTAGTGGAAAGAAGAATTAAGAACACCATGGCAAAATTTAATTGAAATCTTGTTAATACTTCAATGCATCATGGTTTGATTCATTCAATTTTAAGCAGATAAAATTTAAGACATTATAATTTTTAAATTAATAAAATAATCTTCAATCTCCACTGCAAGCTGCCTCTTTATCTGCTGCTTTTCATTTTATAAAGCTGTACTCTCCATGGGTATGGAGATGCTGTAGAAAAGTTAACAATCAGGACTCATCTCTCTCCAGAGATACTTATCTGGTCTGTCTCATGAAGTTTTTTATAATTTTTTTTAACTATGCATAGATAAATTTGTCTCACAGCAAAATCATCCTAATCACAGCATCCTTTTGCAAAGTTCTCTAACTTGTTTATTGACGAGGAACTGCTTGGCCTAATTATAAATTATTTTCCCCCAGGCTAGAAGGCCAGCAGCAGGCTGTACAAATGGCCACTTTCCTGCTGCATCAATTAACACAAAAACACAGAATTTCATTATCTCTGAGGGCCAGCTTCCTGCAGCACCTGGATTTAAAAGATCTCGCTTTTGGGAGTAATATAGCTGTTGAAAAATATATAATATTATTTTTATTTCTATAAAGAGAGGCAAAAACTCTGTGCAGAGATGGACTTTTATTTTGTGTAGAGGTGTCAGAGCAGCTCCAGAGCTCTTGGTGCCCCACAGAGGTGGGACAGGCTCAGCTCCTGGAGGGGCAGCACAGGAGCCCATTTAGGGCCAGGGCTGTGTCAGAAAATCCTGGCACAGCTCTGGTTTCAGGGACTGTGCTCCAGTTCAAACCTCAGAGCAGCACAAACACCCTGGGACAGAGGGAGGAGCTCTCTGGCCCAGCAGCTCCTTGCAGGGGTCTCAAGAACTTTCCAGCACAATCCTAATAAAGAACCAGAGGATTAGAAGTGACTGAAGGAGAGAAAAGGTAAATCCAATTTAACATCTGGCCTCCCCTGTGCCAGCAGTTTTAAGTGTGTTTTGGATGCCCATTCAGAATTAGAGTGCAGCAGAGAATGCCTCAGCCCACTTAAACTTCCAACATTTTCTACCCTACCAGCCTGTAACCTAAAGCTGCCACCAATTCTCAAGCTGGAGTCTGAAAATCTGATTTTTGAAAGATTTGATATCTTCCTGCCTTTCAAATTGAATTCTTTGGATGACTTTTATACTACAGGAGATAGCATCCACCCCAGCAGGAAGGCAGGAAGAAAATCTGGAAAGATTTCGGTGGCAATTCCCTTTCAAACAGGAGTGAAGCAACAATGAGAGAAAACAAAGCCAGAGCCACAGAAAATGCAGTGGGACACACATTGTTCCCTGATCCTGCACAGTTCAAGGTCCATTTAAACATCCATTTAAACCACCTCACCCAGCAGTGTTCATTAAACAACCACTGTTTAATGAACTGTTTAATTCTGGAGTGGGAATGGGACCCCTCCATGGTTTGTACACCAGTCCTGCACAGACAGGAGGGTGGGGATGTAAAATCTGCTCTGGCCACTGGCAGTGAGCATCAGCAATGTCTGTCCCCCAAAAATCTACTGAAAATTCAATCTAGCTTCAAAAGCTGAAAAAAAAAATAAAATAAAATTAAGCACTTTTTAAAATTTCACGTGAAGCTTGGGCAGCATCGAAATGACCCCTAAATATAACTACTTTTACTATCAAATATACATTAAACTGAAGAACCTTGAAAAATGAGTTCATTCAGTTCTTTTGATACTCTAAATCTGTCATGTCAGGGCCTAAAAAAGGACTTATTAAGGTATCATTCACCTGGGAACTCATCAGGGGAGCCTCAATCCACCAAGGATCCACCAGACCGAGATCCAGAGTGTCAAGGCTTGTGGAAAAAATGGATTTTACAGCCCACTGGGTCCATGGATGGAGCAGTTCCAGTCTGCTGGGTTAATGTGGGTGCTGCATCAAATAGCCTTCCTAAACTTTTCATGGAAAAAAAATGCATTTTATATATTCAGAATAATGTGTTTTCCAGTTATGCCAATTAAGTTTTGTTTTTCAGAGAAGGAAAAGCAATTCATACTGTAAATTATTTGCTAGATTTACCACCTAAATTAAAAGGGAAAACATATTTTTTCTTCAGTTATGATAACCAAGAGAAGCTGTTTTAAAGGTCAGTCCTGCATATTTCTACCCATATGAGCTATAATTACACACACAAACAGCCTTGCTTTAATGATTGGGACTGTCTGTGCCAGCAAAGTTTTGCAAGGTCAAGTTTTTGGTTGAGAGTGAACAATTTTAAATTTCAAAATTTACATTTCAATTTTACATTTCAAAAGAAGCAAGCAGATCCTGCAATCAAAAGAAAAGTCAGGGACCGTACAAAAGGAGTTACACCAATAAATGAGATTTTGGGAAGGAGACTGACACACACACAGCTCCAGCACTGATGGCACAAATCTTTGATGTCAGCTTTTCCTTCAGAGTCAGGAAATTCAATGTTCACCCCATGGGTTTCAGGGAGCAGGGGGAAGCCAAGAGGGGCTGGCAATCCCTCAAGAAACACTGCATAAATCAGAATTTATCTGACATTTCACTGGCTCTCCCCTCAGAAAGATTCACAGCAATGGGACAGGAGCTTCCCTGACTTTCCCTGTGGAAGGAGGGGATGGAAATCCAAGGAGCAGCTCCCTAGGACTGCATCAATAACAGGAATGTGCCCCCATCCAGGAGGATTTACCCAACAAATCAGGAGAAATATCTGCTTGTGAAAGCATCCCATGGTGGTTATTGGTGATTTAAGCATAATAAATGGAATTAAACTCTGTTCAATGATGGATTTTATTTCTTTGTGACGTTACTCAAAGCAAGGCTCAGTCATCTGGAAATCTTCACCTGTTTTAGGGTAACTTATTTCATGTCAGTTATCAAGGTTTCATTCTCACATTTAGGGAAAGCTTTATAATAAAATAAACCTTTCTAAGAAACACTTTAGAAATCCTGTAGCTTTTCTAACTTGTTTATTAATAATTTTGATCCAAGCACAGACCTAATGGTTAATTAAGAATGCAGAAGATATCTCCTGCAGCATAATCAAGGTTAATGTCCCAAAAGAGTCAAAGCTTGCTTTGCAAAAGAGAAGAAGAAATGCAGATAAGAAAGATGAACAAGGGTAATGAAATAAGTCCCTTTTACTTCCACAATCCCATTAAAAGTTGAAAAGGAGAGCTGCCCTGTTTCCTGATGAGGCACTGCTCCTCACCAAGATGAAAATATATTTTTTCTTCCATGTTGATTTTCTTTAGTGTGCTCCTGGTCTTGAAAATACCTAGAAAATAGCATGGCCATGTTTTATTTTCCATTTTTCAAGTTGCAGCATGATATTCTACTGTTTATAAATTTACCATCTGTTGTGATTATTGCAGCAATACCTAGGACACAAGAACAAGGAACAAAACCTTAACATTGCCTCAAACACAGAGCTTAAAACTTCCACCATCTCAGCTTCTGATGCACAATTCTTTCCAAAATTATTGGTGCTAAGTATTGAATCAAATATCCATAAACATTAATTGAAATTTAAAAAAATGTGTCAGTGGTGGTTGTAGGTACGAATTGGCATTTATGGAAAAAAGCATTGATTATGTATTTTGGGCTTGCAACATGAACAAGGGCAGTGGATACACTGAATTTCTGTCTATTAATTGATTTATTCCATTCCTTTACAGTACTTCAGGACTCTTTTATTTGCTCCATTGTCTTTTTGCTATTGGTGGATGAGAAGGGGGATCAAGTGGAAGTTCATATGTAAAAGGAATTCAGGACCTAAAATAAGGAAACAACTGAAGAAGCCTTGGCTATCCCATTTTGAAACAAGAAAAATTCCTAATGTGAAATTAAAAGCCAATCTCCAGGCTAAAAATATTCAGAACAAAATGTAGCTGTGTTCAAAATGTGCAAATTTCTTTTTATTCACTTAAACTGGTTTAATTCTATAATAATGCATTGACTAATTGTGCCCTGAGTAGGCACAAGTGTGGCTGACTGAAAAGACTGCAAATGGCAGTTAAATAATTAATGTAAAAATATGTTGATGAGCCTAACTAAGAAAATGTGAGATACTGGAAATGAAATAGCTGGCATTAGGTAATCTACTTACTGCATAAAAGGCATTAAAAATATTCATTAACTGCATCTGCCATAAATAAACAAACCTAGGAAGGAGACCAGAAGATAATATTTTTCTACTTTTGCTTAAGAGGAATCTATGCAATTAATTTTTCAACAGTTAAATAAAGAACCCCGTGAATCTACAAACCTCACAGTTTACTTGAGAGTAAAATTAAAATATGATGTACTAATTTGTTTTGGGGTAACGAGGGTGCTGGAAGAACTAGATTATACACTCTAATTTGATACAAATGATTGGTATTAATGATATATGTGCATATTAAGTTAAATTAAGAGTCATATTCAAAGAGGAAGTCAAAATAAGAAGAGCAAATTCCAGCCTGGGGCTGTAAGGTTGCTGGAGGTGTTTTCTGAAGGTCTTTGGGACCAGGATAAACAAGAACCTGCCTGATGCAGAGAAAAATGAGTGCCCTGAAGAACAGGGTGGGGGAAGGAAAAAAAAAAACAAAAACAACAACAACAACAACAAAAAATAGATAGATAGATAGATAGATAGATAAATGTAATTTGAAGTCTTCTCAGGGCTGATCTTCATAGGACTGTGGGGTTGTGGGTCCTCTGTGGCAGATCAGCAGCATTGCTCAGAATCAATGGAAAAAAAAGGGAAAAATGGGAAAAAATCTGAAAAATAATGGGAAAAAAGGAAAAAAAATGGGGAAAATGGGAAAAAATGGGAAAAAATAGGGGAAAAAGGGGAAAAAAAGGGAAAAGGGAGGAAAAAATGGGAAAAAATGGAAAAAAAATAGAAAAAAAAAAGGAAGTTGAGGAGAGACACCTGAGCCAAGCAACACAAAAAAGAAACCATGCAGCTTCCTCTGCCTGAATATTCTCCTTTCTCTTTTCCTTTTTGAGCAGATAGGGTAGAGCTGAGGCTTTTATTGTTGCTGCTCCTAAATTTTATTATTGATTCCAGCAATATATTTATAATTTTGGATATATTTTTGACAGCCAGGCTCCTTTTGCAGCACAACTTAGGCCTGCAAAACTTCTGTTTGTGCTTAAATGTGAACTCCTGGGGCTGAGCCTGTCAGAGGGGTGAGAGCTCTAAATGATGCCATTCATCTCCTGGCCATGCATTCTGCAGATGAAAAGAAGGATAAATGATTTTAGCTTAATGCAGTACCTGCCCAGCTAGGCTTTAACATTACTCTGATCATCAGGGTAAACCTTGAAGGAGAAACACACAACTAACAAAGTCTTAGGAGTAAGGAAAAAACAGTTTTAATGTTTGATTTGTTCTCCTCACACAAAAAGGTAAATAATGCAAAAGGTTCAACACCAAATACTCTTAATTTACTCTCCAGACTCTGAGGAGTGAATCTGTTCACTCCTCCTTTGGCTTCTGTAAATTTACACGGTGTTTCAGCAGAGAGCTTCTCTCAACAAAATTACAAATCATAATAAGTAGAAAACTCACATAAGTGTCTCTATAATGAAGTTTGTGTGACTTTGCCACCATCTTGGTGAATAATGCAGTTTTTACTGTGTGCAGTTTAGCACTCAGATTAAAAACTGTGCTGAGGACCCTAATTAGAAAATTATGTGTGTACAGCCAGGTATGAAAAGAAAGGAAACCCTAAAATAAGCCCTATAAGAGTAAAATAAGCCCTATAAGAGTAAAATAAGCAAATATCTGGCTTGAAATATCATCTCTTTTGCAGCTGATGGAAACATCAGCTTTGACACAAACTCAGATTATATGAAAGCTCTCAGGTCAGGGTCCTTCAGAGAAGGGACAATTTTACCCCTCAGCTGCCAGAGGAAAGGAATCCTGCTTTCCACAGAATTCCAGAGCCCCAGTGGGACAGCAGCCAGGAAAATCCCAGCACACAGAACCCACCAGCACATCCCATCATGGGAACAGGCTGGAGAGCCCTTGGTGGGATCAAACCCTTCCCTGGAATGGTGGTGGTGTCTGCAGGGTCCCTGTGCAGGGACAGCAAGGGCTCCCTGGAGTCTCTGCCAAGGTTTCCACCCCAAATGAATCCCACAGCCCCTGGGAAAGCCTGTACAGATATTTTCTGCCCTGAACTGCAGCAGGTTACAGCGTTAAGAGCACCCCACAGCCCCCCAAAGGCAGAGCTGCCCTCCTGTTGGTTCATCCCTATCACTGTGAGGCTTTCTAGAAAATGAGACTGGGGTACAGGTCTGGGTTCACAGAGCATGTAGGGCAGGAAACCCACTTTATTTACAAAACTTCACTTTTATACATTTCCCATGAGGCCTGTGGATTGGAGGATGGAATCCCAACCTCTCAGTTACATTGGTCAAGGGGACTGTCATTCAACTGCCCCTTCTCTTGCAGAAGGAATCTATAACATCACCAATGTTTACAAAACATGGTCTTGTGTTTACATCCACCAGCGTGAGAAGCTGTGGAGTTCTCCTTTAATATGAACGCTCAGCAAACCAGGAGAATTCATGGCAACACATCTCTCGGGGTCGTTGTTCCCTGAGATTCTCCTCAGGGTTTCTGTTCCCCGAGGCAGTGGGGTCTCCCCCAGGGTTGCTGTTCCCTGGGGATTTCCCTGGGGTTGCTGTTCCCCNCCTTCAGCCCCATATGCTAAGAATCCTAATTTCTATATTTATATTCTATAACAAACTAACTACTATTTATTTTTAAGTTCTTAGGATTTGTGATTCCTCTTACATGTGAGTATTCACTCCATGGACAGAAGTCAGAATCAGTGTCCCCCTGGGCTCTGTGTGAGGCTCTGACCCCCCTGTACAGACCCCAGACCCTCCTGTACAGATCCCAGACCCTCCTGAGCTGCCAGAGGGATGTCCTGGACTCCGACACACATCCCCTGACAAACTCAGGGCACAGTTTCAGCCTCTGTGCAAAGTGTCTTGAACATCACCAGGGATCCTATAATCATCATTCTGCTCTCTGAATCACCCAGAGTTTCTAACAGCAAATCAAACAGATGTGCAGCATCCAGAGTCCAGCAGCGTGCTGTGTTCCAAACAGATTTGCTCTGCAAATATTGGAAGATGTCCTCCACAGCTAATATTATCATTTGTCAATTTTTCTTCTGAAGCAGCAAGGAAATTGCAGTAAAAGTCACTATATATTTTATAAAAAGAAGTGTCTGTTTAGAAATAAAAGCGATATATGCCACAGAATCATGCATCTGTTCTGCTCTGTTTTATATCTGAATAATCAAGATTGCTTCTTCTGCATTTATTTGCAAATGCAGGCAGTTTTTCTCACACATATTCATTTAGGAGGAGAGACTTTATTATCATTTACACCGACTTAAAGTGATAGAAATACATGATGACAGTGTCTAGAATTATTATTTTCCTTTGTAAGTTTCCTTATGTGTTAAATTTTCAAATTTTTCATTTCAGGTTTGTCTATTAGTCCTACAGGAATACACCTGTAGAATGGGTTAAAAGAAGTGCTAGAATAGAAACTACCTATTAAACTTACTCTGCACAATTCAAAAAGAAAAAAATCTCATTTAAATTGTTGGCTCTCCTAATATGTAACACAAAAGAGACAAATCTAGAGAAGGTAAGGACCAGAAGTCTGAACTTATTAACAAAGCAACACTCTTAAATGGAGGTGTTCTCACACTCAGTCACTTGACTTCACAATAAATTATGATTTATACCCTTTACATTTTGAAAAGCAGAAGAGATGTTAATCAAATTTTAGCCAAAAACAGTTGTGGCATGTGGGTGATTCCTGGTGGGTGATAAATGTTTAACAAACACTCATTAAATGGTTTAACACAGAAGTTTCAAGTGCATTTTGTAACTTGTACTCTGCTGGGTCAAGGGTCTAACAAAGCACAAACATAACCTCTCCTTCCAGCCTGCTGTTTGGTGATTTCATTAGGAAATGCAATTTAGCTAATGATTCAGTTAATCTTTTTATAACCACTCACATAAATCTCATATAAATGTTATGCAAGCTCCAAGACTAATTCAAATTACTCCTATTAAGAGTCATGTCCAAATAAAAACATGACTGGTGGCAATAACAGCTTTACAAAGGTGCATCCATATGGTACAAGATTCAAAAATACAGAATTCCTCACATCCCTATCCTTCCTCTCTGTCATTTTAAAGCTGTAACATTTCTTATTTCCCTTTTCCCTTCCTTGTCTACCTTTTCTTCTGCCAAAGTGATCTCTAAAAGATAAAAATGGGCAGTAAACCTTCAGATGTTTTGTAGTTAAACTCCATCTATTTGTCTTTTATGGCGAGCAATGCAAATTGTGGCTTGTAGAAATAACCTTATTAGGTATGCAGGCATTTCTCTGGAAACACTATCATAAAAACCACAGCTAAGTCATTAATCTTTTCAAAAAGCTTGTTGAGATCCCCATAGGCATTTAAATGGATCATAACAGGCTCACATATGAAATATAGAGCTGCAGCCAAGAGCCTGACAGAAGTGCAAATTTGGACAAATAAGACCATCAAAGCTTCAGCTGAAGAGATTTCTCTTCTCTCCACAGGACGAGGGGTTGATAAGACCAATCATGGAGGATGAAACTGGAAATGAAATTGAGATGCCAAATTCATGCCAGCAGCCCATGGACTGCTAAAAGCCTACCTGGATGAGGACAGCAGCTATTAAATTATTATATCACTGCAGAGACTGGCACCACGGGATAAATGATGGAGCTTTTACCAGAGGTGAACATCCCTGTCTGTCTTGGTGGATTATTTTATCTCACTCAGGGGAGTGAGCTGAGCACTCAGTGTATTAAATCAGTGAAATTATCACATCCTCTTGCACAGATAGAGGGGGAAAAGAACAAAACCACAAAATTTCTGGGATCAACCCCACAAATTAGAGGTTATCATGTCCATGGACAACAAAAATTCCACCAAAGAGGTTACAAAAAATCAGTCCTCAGAAAGAAAAGGCCCAGATTTCAGTTTGCCTCTGGACAAGCTCCAAGCTGCTTCCCAAGTTAGGTGTGTTTGCTGCAGGTTATTTTACAGTACCAGGGGAAAGTGAGACCCAAATCTGCTCTGCTCTGAAGCTGAAATGGTCAGACCCCCTTAGAGAATTTATTCAGAGAGGACTAAGAGACAAAACATTTTGCCAGATCCTGGAAAAAATACAGATTTGGCCAGGAATTAACACTTTGAAGTTTTTTGGGGAGCAGTTGAGTTGTTATTATTATTATTATTATTATTATTATTATTATTATTATTATTATTATTATTATCATTATTATTATTATTATTATTTTCTATTTTTATTCCTCTTTTTTTTTAATTTTTTAATTTTTTTTTTATGGGAAGTATGGAGTAAAAAGGATTGCTGTCTGTGTGAAGGAAACAACAGGTGTGAGAAAAGTTAAAACAAAGTTTGCAAAATGAACCTACAACAAAAGCAGTAACTGAAATTTCATCATCTCCAGGAAGGACTTTATAAACACCCACGCTATCACTATTTAGTTCCATAAACCATTCCAAATTTGTCCTCTTGGTATCAGCCAGGTAAATATTCAGGACTTATAAAATGAAGTGTTAAATTAATCTACAAAGTGCCACTGTTTTTCCTTCTTGCCCAGCTCTATTGGAAATGCTTAATGCTGTGCTGGAAAATAAACAACAAATTATCTGGCATTTTAAAAGTTCTACAGCAATGAGACACAGAAGAACATGAATGTGTGTTTGCAAGGAGGAGAAATATGCAGCCTTTGTGATAAGTTACACTTTCTCACACAGGCATCTTTTCTGAGATTTCTGTGACTTCAGTAGTCAATAATCTTCTTTGTCTTTTTTGAAAGGGGTGTAAAACAACTTGGGATTGTTGAGGCAGCCACATGGAGAATTATTTCCATTTTCAGTTGGCTTAGCATGTAAATGAAGCCCTACTCTGGCACGGTGGTGTAAAAGGTCTGAGACCTCATCTGCTTTAAGCACATGCAGTATTTTGGAGAATTATTTTATGATGTGCACAGAAGTTTAAGTAAGCTGAGAAGCACCCAGGATTAATAAGCAAAAAACCAAATTGCAGAATGACTGCAGTGTTTCAGTTGTGCTGCAGATCAGATGAGAAATCCAGTGATAGTGAAATGGCCCAGGCTCCTCATGCCCACAGCAAGCTCAGCTCTGAATTGATGTCCCATCCTGGATGTCCCATCCTTGAGGTCCCATCCTTGAGATCTCATCCTTAATATCCCATCCTTGAGATCTCATCCTTAATATCCCATCCTTGAGGTCTCATCCTTAATATCCCATCCTTGAGGTCTCATCCTTAATATCCCATCCTCGAGGTCCCATCCTTGAGGTCCCATTCTTGAGGTCCCATCCTTGAGGTCCCATCCTTGAGGTCCCATCCCTGATGTCCCATCCTTGACACTTTTAGTACCACAGAGGTTGGATTTGAAAGCTCTGCCTCCACCCCCAGTACTGTGTCTGGCTGGGAGAGAGGATGAGGAGAGGCTGCACCAGCCCCACCTCAAATGCTCCACCAAGGCTGCAAAAATCAGTGCTTGGTATCCCAAAATTCCCTCTCTAAGTTCTTCAAATGGACAATTTGGTTCAAAGTCACAGGAGATGAACCCTGGGTTGTTCCCACTGCTGAATTAATCAGCAAATAAGGAGCTCTCACTCATCTGAAATGAGTTGAAAGTTATTAAAAAGCTTTAAGTTTCTGGGAAACTTTGGAAAGTTTTAAGTTTCTTGTCCCCCTCACCCTCCACCTAAGAGGGGAAAGAAAATATTAAATATTAAAAATATTTCATATTCTGAAATTAGGGGGAAAAAATCTATGATGACGTATGTGGATGGTTTGGGTACAATACCTTGTGTTCATTTAATGATATTCCTTTGTATTTTTTAAGCAAGAATTACCTTGCCTTCCCAGATGAAAACCAAAGCAAAATCCTAAAACTCTTCCATTTTCAAGACATCGAAGCAGAAGAGGGTGACAGCTCTAAGACTATTTGCAAAATGGAAAATGTTTTTTTGGAACACAACTAGTAAACAGTAAAACAGAAATCCAAGCAAAAGACATAAAAATGGATTAGTTTGATTAAAGAAGGAATTTGTTTTAAAGAAATACTTTCTATTGCCTTTTTCCCAGAAGTCTGTTTTCTCATTTACCCTTTCTTCAAGCTGTCAGCCACCTAAAGCAGTCAACAGAATTTGCTTAAAAACCATACAGGGGTTACAGAAAAATCACAAATTATTGCTGCAATGTTGCTCTTCAGCTGCTCCCCTTTTTGGTGGTTGCCCTGTGTTTTGCTGCTCCTCAAGCTGCCTTCTCCTTGAATTTATAAATTTACATCAGGAATGCAGAACCTTGAACACAAAGCTACAGGTGCTTTACAGCTGATCAAAAAGGAACTGCAAATACTGTTTTCCTCTTGTTGGATTCATCCCTGGCGTTTTTTTTTTTAGAGATTTCATATAGGTTTTAATTTATATTTAGGTAATCAGACTGCTTTTTAATCCAACAGAAAGCTTCCTACTTGGAATGCATTTTCTAGACGAGAAAACGTGGGTTTGTTCCCACCAAACAGCTTGGCTGTGACTGCCTGCCTCTGCTCTAATTAATATTTAATTATTTATTTGAATTAGAGCAGCTCCTATGAGCGTGTGCCAGACCAGAATAGCCAAGGAGCTGCAGAACAAAATCAGCATTTGATGGAGCCCAGTTCAGATACCTGTCCTGATTTAATTTTTGGCTTTGGGAGGCAGGAGAGCAGCTGGGAAGAGTCACTCAGGATCTGACTGGAATTCCAGAGGGCTTTGAGATATTTGGAATATTTCTTAACTGGGGAAGGGGAATTAACAATATTCTTGTGCTCAGAACCCCAGAACAGCCGTTCCTGTGAGCTACTCATGGCAATTCTTAAATCAGAATTTGGATGAGGAAGAGGCAGGAAAAGCTCCCAGTTTTATAAAGCTGCAACTAATGAAAAACATCACATTTCCACATTATTGATCAGTGTGATGGGTGATTCCCATCTGATTTTAATAAATGCACACAAAGCTACAGAGAAATCTTCCATATACACCTGTCTCTACTTATTTATGTTTATATTGTTCTTATATTTGAGATTTGCTGTGCTTTACGTGCAATTAAATCAAGGTTCAGTAAAAGTGTTTTTTGAACAGAGGTAGGAATTATAAATACAATATTTTAAGGGCTTTTTTTCCTGTAAATACTTTATATAATGTCCACTTCATATAGGGTCTACAGAAATCTATATTCATGAATTTATTTAGTCTAGACAGTCCCACAACAAAATATTCTTGGATGCCACTAGAAGTACCCCAGTACTTACCCAAATAACGTCCTAAATGACAAAACTTTGTTGGCTGCCATATGATTACTAAGGCAGGCTTAAAAAAAAACTTTAAAAAGCACATTAAGTGCCACATCTGTGATGACATGTGATGACAGGACCTTTTTTTTATCCAGTAGTCATTTCCCAATCAAAGTCCAGAAGCTGCTGAGCTCACGAAAATGTCACCTGCAATGGGATGGGGATGGTTTTAATTGCCTGTGTGCCTCCCTGCATGCTGCAGAGTTTTCTGAATTGCTGCAAAAAATCTGATATCAGATATTTACTATTCCTACAGAGAAAGGAATTTGCAGATGAATAACATGACATTTATCAATACAAGTTGCTCACAAGGTGATCCTACAAATAATTTCCTTTCGTTTTATCAATGATAAAGGAAACAAAACGTGTAAATTTTGCTCTTATGAAGGTTAAAAAAAATAGAAATTAATTCATTTTGTCAATGATAAAGGAAACAAAATGTGTAAATTTTGCTCTTATGAAGGTTAAAAAAAATAAAAATGACATAATGAGTTACAATTCTGTTGAAAATCATAAAAGGTTTAACCCAACATTAGCACTAATGAATCATCAGGGCACCTCAGCAGCCCTTCAGCAGGGCTGGATGCAGAAATAATTATTTATTAGGACAGTACCTGACAAGATTTTTGTTTTGATGAATTGGCACATATGGAACTCAGAGCTGATGAACTGCACTGATGTCAATGCTATCAAAAGTTGTTTAATATGCACTGATTTGATTTATGATTTTTTCAGTATAGAAGAGCACGCTCATCTCACATGAATTAAAACACTCACATTGCTACAACAAAGCAGTAGTGCAGGTAAAAGGTGTTGAATAAATTCTTCCACTCTGGAGCTCTTTCCATTCTCAGCAGGTTTAGCTGTGGAATGGGGCAATCCATGCATGGATCTGCATTCTTGGAAAGCCACAAGTGCCTTTGTCATTGGAGAGAGAATGGTGAAAATCCCTGGTAGTTCTGCATAATCATCAATATCTGCCTTAAGTTCCTACCTGCTAAGTAAAAATGTCCATGAGATGTTTCTATTACCATTTTTAGGTGCTTTTAGTAAAGCATTTCTATGGTTCTCTCATCTGTAATACTCCTAACAAAACTAAGCACAATGCAATAGAATAATTCATAAAAACTAAAATGCTGTGGGTTTATGCATATTTTATTTATGTCCCTCTTCAGAGTCTCGTACTAGCACTAAAGACACACCAGATCATGTAAATGTCTCTTCCTACAAATCCAGCTCTAAAGTCCTAAACAACAACAGTTCTACTACTAAAAAATTAAGAGAAAAAAATACACTTTATAAAGAGAAAAATGTGGAGTTTCCCTTTCTTCAAGGATAGCTGTGGTCATGAATGTGTGGGTAACACCTCAGAACAAGCTGAAAATCACCTGGGGAAACCAAGAACTTCCAAGACATGCTAAATATGACAGATGTCAGACAATTTGATGTCAGACAATTTGCTCTTGAGGACTCTTCAGGAACTAGAGCAAAATGCTTTAACACGCACACAAAGTACACAGCAGAAGTAGTTTTGTTCCAGCTAAAAACACAAACTAAAGCTCCAGCAGAAAACACACTGCTGAATGTGTGTATGCAGTAATTCTCCCTGCCTTGTGCAGCTTCAGAAGACCAAATATTTATTTTCTAAGAGTTTTTAAGAATCCTGTGGAATTGACCTAAATCCATACGAATTTTGAGTAAATTTGTGACACTATAAAAACTGGCCTATATTAAGGCAATGTTTTGGAGCAGGTTCTTTTGATTCTTTTATTTTCCTTTATATCTGTGAAACAAGAGGGGAGAGATCACACTTGGAAATTACCCCTGAGTAGGGAAATTTCCAATAAAAATATGGTGGGAACCATAAATGAACCTTACTGCCAGTTCTGCAAAGCCACATCCATTCATGATAACAGCTCAGGAGGTTCCCCTTGCCAGCCACCAGTGAGGATCCAGGCAAAATCTCTGTCTTGGTTTGGACAGACAGGGCTCTGCTGAGGAAGGCAGGAGAGTCCCTGGAAGATGTAAAGCCCTTCTCTCTGAATTATTATAATTTTGAAATTAAGGGGCTCTCAGGCAAAGATAGGGGAATAAGAATAAGAGTTCTTTACTAGGAAAATTAAAATAAAAATGCAGTAGTACACAAAAAGCAAACAAATAAAAAGAGAACACTGACAGAGTCAGAACACAGCCTGACCCCTGTTTGTTGTTCAGGGTGTTGGAGCAGCCCAGTCCAGCCCTCCTGCAGTGCCAGATGTGGCTCTGTGGGAGCAGAGATGATCCTGGAGCAGGGGCAGCTTCCTCTGGAGGTGCAGTGGGGTGAGATGGGCCCAGCCTTCCTCTGGGAATGCAGAGCACACAGGCTGTGCTGGGCTCTCAATCCCAGGCTTTATCCAGGTGGGAATGCAGAGCACACAGGCTGTGCTGGGCTCTCAATCCCAGGCTTTATCCAGGTGGGAATTTGGGCTCCTCCCCTGGGTGCAGCATCTCCCATGGATGCTGGAATTGGATCAGCCCTGCAGGAGCCTGGATGGCCCCTGGACAGCAGAGATCCCCTGGAGGGAGGATGGGTCCTGGAAGGGTAAAGAGCCCTCCCCCAGCTGGTTTAACAGCTGTAATAAAATACATTTTGCTGGTTACATCCTGCATTGCAGCCCAAGACAACCTCAAACACAGCCCACCCAACCGAGTGACAATATCAGAGGTCACAGGTGTGCTAAAGCAAATGGATGGCTCAATCTCAAGTTCAAAGAAAGGTTACATAAAAAATCCTTGGAAGATTATTTGTATTCAGTTTCAGAGGTCAAGCAGGATTTATGTAGTGGAAAAAGAGCTGCCTGGCCTGCTTTGTCCATGTGTAGGTGTTTAAATGTTTTTCAGTTTCTATCCAAACTCTAAAAATTATGCAGAAAATTCACTATTCTTTTTCTCCCTAGCAATCCATAAACTTTAATTATAATCATGCTGGAAAAACATAGCACTCTTTATGGAACCTTTTAAAGCCTGAGTTGTTCTGCTGCCATTATAAAAAAGCTAAATTGCTGAGCAATTTAATTTAATTTCTCCAATAATGCCTCATGTTTTCTAAACAAGAACCATAGCTCTCCTAAGTTTGAAACATCTGAAATATTCATTACAGAACACTTTATTTTGAGAGTAAAACATATTAAATGAGTTATCTTTGTCATTCAACAAAAGCCATAATGAAGGAGAAGTGATTAGAACATGTTGTCTACACATTTTTTCTGTCTTATTAAAACCGAAGCAAAACAGAATTTTGGGATGAGTGAGTGTGGGTTTATGTGTTACTACTGGCAAAAAGAAACTTGTTTTCCCACAGAAAGGCTGTGCTTGTGGCTGCACACTCAGTATTGTGAGTGCTAGGAAGAGTGTGATGAAGAGAAGGTGGTTCTGATTTTTCTTTGTCTTTTTGTCTGATTAAAGCCTTTTTTTTTTTTTT